>OZ038511.1:36576495-36628995 GCA_964036315.1 Acanthosepion esculentum | reverse complement strand
TGCCGTGCGATGATATATCTCTGATTGATGCCAAATCGATCACGTCTAAACACAATGAAGAGCTGTGATACAGCGAAACAGTCCTTCTGTGGATGTCAATACATATATATATATATATATATATATATATATATATATATATGGATGTATGTACGTATATAACAGTCTATTGTATATGACGATATTGTAATGGCATGCTAGGGTGTGCAAGTCAAGCTCGGACTTGACACGGCATATGAAAAGGCACATTGGAAGTGATGATGATCAAAGTCTCTTTCCACAGAGCAGCGTCTCCAGTAATAATTTAAATTTGAAGTTTCTATTTTTTCCTTTATTTATTTAATTTTATACACACACCCCCCCCCATCCTTATTTTTCTTTCTTTCTTTTTCTTTCTTTTTTCGAACATGAACACTATCTGCACTTCCTTTCCTGCATCTGTTTTTTTTTTATTTTCGGACTATAAGCAGCGTTCCTCTCATATGACCTAAAAGCATGAGACGTGTTCGATGAGCTGGATAACCAGCGAAAATTAAGTCCCACACCAAAACCTAGGTAACGTATATGTGTATTTAATATATGTGTGTGTGTGTGTGTGTGTGTGTGTGTGTGTGTGTGTGTGTGTGTGTGTGTGTGTGTGTGTTTGTGTGTGTGTGGCGATTTTTAACATGGTTTGGTTTTAATATCCTAAAATAAATAATATTTAGCTCTACTCTGTGCTGAGCCCTCTTTTAAAGTAAATGTTACGTACAGTGGAATTAAACTCCATTTGTTCAAATTTGAGCTCTTTGGTTTGAGGTGTGAGTTTGTAAACAGTGACTATTTAAGCTAATATAGCATGACTCTTCGGCAGAATTGAGTCACTGTCAGTCACTGTGTGTTTATCTAAATCTAAAAATAAACACGCTAAAATCCACCTTCATCCCTGCCGACGGCTTAGTGATAGAAGTTCCGACTGACACCAATTCAGTCGGGTTTCGATCCTAGCTAGAGGCAACCGAACGTCTAGCCACACTGATGAGCTGTGAAACAACGAAACAGTCTGTCTGTAGATGACAAAAAAAAACATTTATATATATATCACTATTTATTTCTCTAGCATTTTCTGGTAACTTGTCTTATAGTTTATTCATACAGGTATAGATATCTGAATTTAATGTTTATAAATATACATAACTGTCTGCTGATTCTTTTTCCGATTATATTTATGCAAATTTAAGCATTTGCCCAAACTGTCTGTATACTCTTCCACTTAACGTCTATATGGGAATTAATTATTAGAAGAAAAAAGGGACAGAAAAATCTCATTAGCTTAAATTAGTCTGTAATCATCGTTTCTTGGTCGATAACTAAAATATTGTCAGACCTGCTGAGTACTCCGTGGATGACTGGGAACATCAGGCATTGTCACCAGTTTATTTATTTTTTACTTCTTGCTTTTGGGTTTCTACGCCGAAGAGCGACGATTAGTAATCAACTATTGTTACTACGATGACTGTATACGAGCCTTACTAGGTATTCTACAATTTGTGACATCGTTTTAGACCACTATAACCTTCGTAAATAAACTGTGATCTGCCTCATTGCAGGCGCGATTTTGGAACTGTAATATTGCACTCAATTCAAAATTGGGGTTTGAAATAATAAATAATGACAAAATATATTTCCAAATCGTTACTCTTTTTTGAGGAAACGTGCTTAAAGACTAAGCTTAAGTTCAAAATCGTAGCGATGGAACTTCATTCCCGTGATCATATATAGCACAACTTTATAAATAAATATATATGTAAATATAAATTTATATATAGCTCAACTTTATAAATAAATATAAATATAATTTTATATATAGCACAACTTTATAAATAAATATAAATGTAAATATAAATTTATATATAGCTCAACTTTATAAATAAATATAAATATAAATGTATATATAGCTCAACTTTATAAATAAATATAAATATAAATATATATATAGCTAAAATTTATAAATAAATATAAGTATAAATTTATATATAGCACAACTTTATAAATAAATATAAATGTAAATATAAATTTATATATAGCTCAACTTTATAAATAAATATAAATTTATATATAGCACAACTTTATAAATAAATATAAATATGAATTTATATATAACACAACTTTATAAATAAATATAAATATAAATTTTTATATAGCTCAACTTTATAAATAAATATAAATATGAAATTATATATAACACAACTTTATAAATAAATATAAATTTATATATAGCTCAACTTTATAAATGAATATAAATATTAATTTATATATAACACAACTTTATAAATAAATATAAATGTAAATATAAATTTATATATAGCTCAACTTTATAAATAAATATAAATTTATATATAGCACAACTTTATAAATAAATATAAATGTAAATATAAATTTATATATAGCTCAACTTTATAAATAAATATAAATATAAATATATATATAGCTCAAATTTATAAATAAATATAAGTATAAATTTATATATAGCACAACTTTATAAATAAATATGAATGTAAATATAAATTTATATATAGCTCAACTTTATAAATAAATATAAATATAAATATATATATATAGCTCAAATTTATAAATAAATATAAGTATAAATTTATATATAGCACAACTTTATAAATAAATATAAATATAAATATAAATTTATATATAGCACAACTTTATAAATAAATATAAATGTAAATATAAATTTATATATAGCTCAACTTCATAAATAAATATAAATATAAATTTATATATAGCACAACTTTATAAATAAATATAAATGTAAATATAAATTTATATATAGCTCAACTTTATAAATAAATATAAATTTATATATAGCACAACTTTATAAATAAATATAAATATGAATTTATATATAACACAACTTTATAAATAAATATAAATATAAATTTTTATATAGCTCAACTTTATAAATAAATATAAATATGAAATTATATATAACACAACTTTATAAATAAATATAAATTTATATATAGCTCAACTTTATAAATGAATATAAATATTAATTTATATATAACACAACTTTATAAATAAATATAAATGTAAATATAAATTTATATATAGCTCAACTTTATAAATAAATATAAATTTATATATAGCACAACTTTATAAATAAATATAAATGTAAATATTAATTTATATATAGCTCAACTTTATAAATAAATATAAATATAAATTTTTATATAGCTCAACTTTATAAATAAATATAAATATGAAATTATATATAACACAACTTTATAAATAAATATAAATTTATATATAGCTCAACTTTATAAATGAATATAAATATTAATTTATATATAACACAACTTTATAAATAAATATAAATGTAAATATGAATTTATATATAGCTCAACTTTATAAATAAATATATATATATATATTTATATATAGCACAACTTTAAAAAATAAATATAAATATAGCACAACTTTATAAAGTGTATAATTTCAATATAGTTAGTAGGTTTTAAATTCTATGCTGAAAGGTTATTTTGAGCTGAGAGAAGAGGCGATGAAAATTGTCTATTATATAAGTAAACATTTATTAATACTTAATTAATCGTGTCAATATTAAATTTCATTCAAATTACACCAGAAAAAATATAACAGAGTATGGGCAAATTTTACAATAAAGATATGTTTTCTTTTAGAAGTAGTGAGAAACCAATAAGTTTACATTCATCAACTCTGAAGCGACACGCTGGTCACATTTCAAATGGGGATTTTTAACCTTCACTTGCTGGAGATTTTTCAAATAATGAACTACAAGAGTTTTCTAATGAATGGAACGACGTTTGAGTTGCCGAATTCAGCAGCGCATTCGCAAAATGTGGTGCGAGCAGGTTAAATTAACTACTGAAGATTCACAAATTATATAAGAAGCAAGGCATAAGCAGATTATTAGAAAATCATTCTGCCATCAAATAAGACCTTCATTTACCTCGAAGGAAAATTAACTGAAAAATTTAGCCATATTATAATGTAATATGTTATACAGTGCTGTAGTCTTAGTGCAAATGTCAATAAACAATGTAAATTTAAAACATTTTGTCTTATAATTTGTGTCCAGCAATATTATGGTGTTATAAACAATTTTATCTATTTTTTGTTTTGATTAATTATGACCTGACAAATGCTATAAGATCTTAATCATTGATTAGCCGTTTTTGCAATCTTTCGCAAATCTTAGTTTTCACTTATCGAATACAGTAAGAAATTGTATATTTTGCTTGTGGTGATTCATAAATAGAATTCTGGATTGAATATATTTTCCATTCAAAATATCTAATACAAAAGATATCAACTTTATTTGGATTTTTTCTTGAAATATTAAAATTTTGAAGTTATTTTGTGAACAAAAACATGCGGAAATTAGTTATTTCTGTATATCTTTTGCAGACGATATTTAAAACGAAATGCTCAAAAATTGATAAAATCTATGAATAAATCTATGAATCTAATTTTTGATCTCACTACAAACCCCACATTTAGCACTGAGTGCAATGTTGATTTTCTAAAGAAAAAAGAAAGAAAAATCAACCTGCCCTACTGCCTCACATGTAGTGAACTATTTTTTACTTGTACCAGAGTTAAATGTTTGAGCCAAATTTTCGAATACTACTTTAGTAGGAAGGTAAACCCTTAAGACCTGTTACTTTGTCGACTATATATTCATCGTGCCAATTTAGGTTCGTACTTATATTTAAAGTGATAATTACAAAAAGAACAGGGCTCACTGCCTGGCTAGCTAGCTAGATAGATAGCTGCAATGCGTGACAGTAGGATGGCCCTGTGAAAGCAAAATTTGCTTATCTGGTCGCTATTGGCTGCCGCCACCTTGAAAATACCCCTGCTTCTGAAAAGATACACTTCTTGAGACGATTGTTCCATTCTGGAAACATTCTTGGAACTCGTTTTCCGGAACAATTATCAGTAAATATAGTCACGTGTTGCTAGATGTCAGCAAATCTTGGTCCTTTCTGGACATTTTTTCAGTTTTGTAAATAGCTGTTGTGGATTCCGGGAATGGAATCCTGCACAAATAAATAAACAACGCCAGTAACTGAGATAGAAAAATAAGTGTATTAAACGTAAGAATACAGACTTGAAGTGAAGATTAGTAGTCCAGGAATGCGGGTTAGTAGAAAGTATATGTACAAGTCTCTGTAAGTGAAGCCGTAATTATCTCTCTCGCTGGACTCTCGTATAACTCTCCGTGAACACCCTGTGTACTGTCTCGGTATCTCTCACCCTGACTCAACGTATCTCCACCTGCAGGTATTCTCTGTCAGTATAAGTATATATCTTGTGTAAAAGGGGTCTGCCCCACAACAAAAGCCAAAAAAACACTGGGAAGTAAATTTAGTGAATAATATGAATGCTCCATTTTCCTAATGGATTTCTTAAACAGGAAATCGTAAAGTCTTAACCCATCACGTGCAGAAGTATTGTCAAGGTGGAGAATCCAATTGTTATGCCTGAGGTTTCTTTTCCTGCTGAATAGATTCTTATAACCCTTTCATCGCTCCCAAATAAATATTTACACCTGTCCTTTGTGCTTTTGGCTGTCCACTTCTTGCGTCATCGTGCACATCCATTCGTCATTCTTTGAATCACCTGTGCCGCTCAAAACCACTCAAGTTCTTCATAAACGTTTTCGCCATAAGCCATTATTGATAAGGCTAACGTTTCACTGGTACCTTTACAAATCTTCACACAAAGCCGGGTGTTAACACGGTACTCTAGATTTTCACTCATTTTCGCCAACAGTATAACCATAACACGTACAACTTCCTTTACTGTTCGGCAATGAAGGAATCATCTGATCTGCACCTCAGCGAATCAACATTTGCAACATGTCCTGTCGTGCTCGATTACAAATATTTGCTAGACCTAGCGACAGGTGGCGTCAATTCCGAGAATTTAATTTTCACATCACGTACTTTTAATTATTTTTATCACATTTGTCCAGATGATTAAAGTAGCCATCTTGTAGAAAATATGATTTTGATCCGGCAACTCCGCCTTCAATTTGGTTATGTTAATTTACAGCAACAGACGGAACTGCATCACAATTCGGTAAAAAGACAAACGAAAAAACAAAAAAGATACATAAATTCGACAGATGGCCATCAAAGTAAAAGAACTAATGACTGCCTCAAGGGAAATAACTGTTATAGTTTCTTTGTACTTAATGAAAGATATTCTTGATGAGTATAAATGAAGTTTTTGGGGGTTGGTTATTTTAACGAAATTTACAGCGTTATTTGACAATTATATCGTGACTGATTCGTGTCCAATTTTCTGTGAATGTGAGAGACAAATAAAAAAGAAAGAATTTCTATTATTGGTTGACATCCTGTCATATAAAATTTCCCTTGTAATATTTTCCCCTTTAGTAACTGTTTGTCACTTTGTAATTTATTCGCTAGAGTTAATATGTCAAATGATTCTCCACGAAAATTATAATGTCATATATTGTTTCAGTAAAGTTTTATGTCATATTTCATTACTAAAGTCAGTATGTTGTATCTTTCTTTAGGAAGGCTATTTCATCAGTAGAAGTATTATGGTATATATTTCTTCAATAAATATATGCTATATATATTTTTCGTTAAACATACTACGCTGTGTAATTCTATTAAAATTTACCAGACTGTTCTTCATATTTCCTTACTAATTTTTTCCTATTTTTTTTCTTTTAATCATTCACCCAAAGCAAGGCGATAAAGACGCAAGGGGAGGTACTGAGAGTAAGAGAGTTCCACAGTCGAGAAGTGTGAGAGAAGAAACTATTAGAATAGAACTTACTGTAAAATCTAGCTATTGCAGAAGTAAAATGATGAGACCTACTTGACAATCTAGCACTACGTTTGAATTTCTGAGCACGAGATAAAATTTCAAAACACTCGTTTTCATTGTAAGTATACACATCATTGTATTTTCCTGTTTTCTTTAAAACTTCCTCATTGCTCACATATTCTACCCACAGCATTCTCAGCTTAATACCTGTATACAGATTCCAAAATAATATGTATATCAGCAGTATTCCCATCCCATATTAATATACTGTATATCCTCCTTCAATGTTCATTCAGGCGTGTACTTTTGCATGCATACTATTGTACAGATACAGATATCATGGAATACATTACTCCATTTCTCTTGGACAGTGTTGTAGGTGGGCTAAATGAATGAGTCAGGTGTCGTGCCATCTTGTCGCATACATGTTCATTGCAATATATGTATGTATGTATGTTGCGGCATTCACCCTGGATCGGTTAAGCCGGCTCCTTCCAAGGAATTCACCGCGTCCGGAACGAAGGCCGACCAAGCACGGCGATCCGTCGCCAATGCTGAAACGAGCGACAGCCATTCCCGATTCCAACGGCGGCGAATTCTTGAAACGGAGTAACAAGGGAGTTTGAACTTCACACGCGGTCCCCACACCTCGCGTGCTATCCCAGTGGAGGGAGGAGTATGCTCTTACTTGCCGCAGAATTTCCACAGACGCAGAGGCAGGAGTAACCAAGAGGCCGCCGGATGCCGGTGCAGACGCCGAATGGTTTTGAATTCAGAGTTGACCTTCTCCTAGACCAGTTGCCATCCATAGTTGGAGGGAGAAGAAGAGGATTCACACCTTTCCCAAGGGTGTTAGCACGTAAGTGAATGTAACGGATTCGACTGGAATTCGAATTCGGCTCTACAATTCCTCAGTCCGAGCCGTTATCCATTACTCCACCGTGCCTCCTCATTGCAATATACATGGCAATTGTGTGGGCAAGGGAATTAACATTATTTTGAGTGATCACTGCACATTTGTAGGGTAATTAGCCATGCTTAAATGTCATTGGAAGAAATGTGCAACAAACAGACTTGACAAAGTTTCCAATAAACAATCACAAAAGAAAGAAAAGAACAGGGCAAAAATAATACTAAGCAAACAATATATATATATATATATATATATATATATATATATATATATATATATCAAATTGTAGGAGAACAAACAGTAGGATTACAGCGTTCAAAACATTAATTTAAAAATAGTGCTCAATGCATAAAGTAGAGCCGTAAATATTTATTTATCTTATACATTGTTACATTAGAACATGCACATATCCACTACAAAATTGTACATTTTCGTTTCAAAGTCAAAAAAGGGGAAAACCTTTTTTAGACGTCTCATCGGGTGGGGAATTATGGTGTTAATATTCTCATCTTTACATTACTTTAATTTCATCAAGATTCTGTATTAAATGGCTGCGTCCAGGACCTGGTCTACAGATGTAGAGATCTTCAATAAACTACTGTTGCCAACAACAAAGCATCAACGAAATTATCCCTTATTCTTCCGTGTCGTGTCCATTCAGGGTGTATGGTTCTCCACAACTTCCCATTCTTCGTAGATCTTAAATTATTTCTTTTTGTTGTTACTCCTAAACCTTGTTCCGCCACTCATTAATTTAAGTTCGCTAAGTATGTTATGCTTTTTTTCCTCTGTACCTCGCGTCTCTAATCGTTTCTGAGAGTATCAGATTTTCCAAGCCCTTTTTCTTTATGCGCGCTAGAAATTTCAACTATCTCTTCCTAATGTTAAGTATAAGGGTCATTTTTGTTTCCATTTTCTCTAAAGTTTCGTTGGTCAATTGTGTCCTCAGCATCCTCCTGTAGAACTACACTTCTTTTGCTTCAAGTCTCTTGTTCATCGCGTCCTGGGTACGACGTTAAACTGCATCCAACAGCAAGGCCTCTGATCAGGAGGTTTTGAGGAAGCGTGGAACCACCTCTCAATTGCTGGTGTTCCCAGGTCCACCCTGACCCGGGGTGGTAGCACCTGCTGGGGTCCCAGCTATGGGCAAATAGTGAATTTCCAGGTTTTTTCCAAACTTCCAGATCTATTCCTGCACATTTCTTTTTGAAAAAATATTATTACCAGCTATACGTTTTTGAAAATAAATTTATTACCAGCTATACGTTTCTGGAAAAATAATATTACCAGCTATACTTTTTTGAAAAAAAAAAAAAACTTTTTCAGCATTAAATGGCCCAACGAAGGTCGATATGCTGGTTAAACAAACTATCTATCTATCTATCTATCTATCTATCTATCTATCTATCTATCTTGTTCATCTGCAAGGCGATTGTCCAGCATTCATTGCCATATATGAGGACTGATATCACCTAACAGATCAGTATTCTTTTCATTGTTTCTAATGATTTTTTGTTTCTTATATATTACTGTTGTGACCAAGTAATTGGTTAAGAAATAACAAAACAAGAGGTTGCAGATAAATAGTGTATGGAACAGTAAATACAACAAAAGTGTGTTACACACCGTTTTCACCCGAGGCTTACTTTTCCTACTACTTTATAGTAAGTGGAAGAGTCCACAATAGACGCATTAGAGGGAAGACACCACAACAATTAAAATGCTTTAATCTTGGTAAGAGCTTGTATTATGTGACTGTCCTAAATCTAGATTTCTTTCTTGTTATTTGCTGTGTCCATCAGGACTAAGAGGATCATGGCCCTCCACGTTTTCATGTCCTTTGTATCTCTTAATAAATTTTGTCTTTTTGTTAATTCTCCCAAACTCAGTTCTACCATCTATTTACTCAAGCTCATCAAGTATGTTACGTGCTGCTTTCCTCTTTCCCTCAATCTGCCATGTGAGTATCAAAATTTCCAAACCCTCCTTCCATATTACGTGCCCCAGAAATTACAACTTTCTCTTCCTGATGTTAAGTATAACTTTCCTTTTTATTTCGATTGTCTCAAAAACTCATTGTTGCTTACCTGTTCGGTCCATGGTACACTTAGCATCTTTCTGTAGAGCTACATTTCTGTTGCTTCAAGTCTCTTCTTCATCTGTGAGGAGATTGTCCAGAATTCGCTGTCATACAGGAGGACAGATATGACGTAACAGTTCAATACTTTTTTTCTTTGTTTCTAACGTAATTTTTCTGTCTCTTCATACTCTGCTTAGATTTGAGAATGCGTCTTTGGCCATCCCAAGACATCTTCGGATCTATGTGTCGCACTTTCCGTCCGCTGTTATAACACTTCCCAGATATTTAAATTTTTGTACGTGTTTGATTTTAGTATCTCTAATTTTTAATTTTAACTTTGCGCACATCCTTTTGCGGATAACGATGCATTCTGTCTTCTTGTAGTTTATACTTAGTCCATTCTTCTCACTTTCCTTTACTACCTTCTGTAGGAGCTTTTGTAGTTTCCTTTCCGTGTCTGCTATTAGCACTGTGTCATCTGCATACCTTATGTCGTTAAGATTATGGCCGCCAATAATGAATCCTGGTAGGACTACTAATTCTCTCAGAATCGCCTCGCTGTATAATTTGAATAAATCCAGTGAGACGTCACATCCTTGTCTTAGACCCTTTCTACTTTTTTATATATACTGAACCCATTTTCTGTCCGTATGCAGACTGTTTGCCGCTAGTATAGATTCTTGGTTGTTCTAATATCCTTCCCGAATATATCAAGGTAAGAAGAGACTGTACTATGTGGCTGTCCAAAACCTAGTCTACGGATATAAAATATGTTTATTTGTTCACTGTTTCTTAGCATCAAATCTTTACCGATACGTGGTACCCAACATTCGTAACAGTTGTTCAATATAATCACCGAGCCTCTCAAAAACATCGTCTTTTAGGAGAGGAGTTTCGGTTTTATTTTCAGTCATGTTATATATTTGGTCGTTAAAACTGTGTAATTCTTCATGAAATTGTTATTATATAGTTTGTCGCGACGCTAAAGCTTTTTTGTATATTTCTTCAAAATTTTATTGATTTTGTCGATTTAATGTTGATATCTAAATATTTTGTACGCAGTAATACAAGGAGGCACGGTGGGGTAATGGATAGCGGCTCAGACTGAAAAAACGGAAAGCCGAGTTTGAATTCCAGTGGATTCCAATACATTCACTTATGTGCTAATACCCTTGGGAATGGTATGACTCCTCTTCTTCGCTCCCCCAGCTATGGGTAAATAGTAAGACAGCTTGGATGGCAACTGGTCTACCGCAGAAAGAAATAACAACCTAGTACTGGAAAAAAATCTACCTCGTCAGTCATGTATCGAAAGATACATGATCGCCTATGCGTGTATCACACATAACTAACTAGTGTAGCACTAATTTCGAAAGTTTTGGTTTTACGTGATAAATAAGGACACAGAATATTTTTTTCACAAATTGAAATCCTCTTCTTCTCCCCACAGCAGTAAATAGCAGGATAGACCGGGTTCTATAGCCTTGGATGGCAACTGGTCTACCACAGAAAGAAATGGCAACCTACTGCCTCGTCAGTCATGTATTGAAAGATGCATAATCGCCGAAGCGTGTAGTGATTTTCTAAGCCCGGCTTAGATGTGGCACACAGTCGAAAGTATGGGGCACCCAGTGAGGATCGAACTCACTACTCAGTCGTAATTGATCTAGCAAGACGAACTTTCTAGCCATTACACAACGTCGAGGTGCCCTAATCGCCTAAGCGTGTATCTCGCATAGCACATGACTGAACTGACGCAGTTTTATGCCTTCAACTACAGATTTTGTACGTAATTCTATATTTTCAAAGTAAACGTATGTTTCTTAGATATATGGTTTGTAGATAAAACGTACTGTTGATAAATGTATTATAAAAAATAGACTGTTGATTTTTATTTGGGGGTTGACTATTTGCACATACCTGGGACTCTAACAGGAGCCACCACCCCGGGTCAGAGTGAACCTGGGCACAACAGCAATTTGGAAGTTACACGCTTCTACAATCTCCCAATTAGAGGCCTTGCTGCCGAATGTCGTCTATCGTCAAACCCCGGACGGTATTTCTTCGATAAAGTTAATATGTTATATATTGCTTTCCTGAAAGTTATGGTTTTGTATAGCTTTAGTTATTTTGTAATGAACTCATTCTTGAAAATTATTTCTCTCGTATATTTCTCTGTTAAAGCTATTATGTTACATCAATGGTCGATTTTTTGCTCTTTTTTTTTCGCCAAACGATCTCTAGTGTTGCAGAAACGGTTTATCCAGGTTCCAGCATTCCGTAATAAATAATTTCCATTGAATCCTGCCGAACATAAACAAGAACGGTTATTCCCCAGTAGACTTCGCTTAAATTGCTTTCTTGTAGTCTTCCCTGCATCTCTTAAATTTCTCTTTTTTTGTGCACACTCGTAATAAATCTATTCATCTTCTTGTCGCGTTTATATTTCTCGATTAGAAAAGAAAGACGAAACGTTTAAATTTTTATTGTTCTTTTCTATAATATTATAGTAAGAGGACATCGCAGTTGATCTCTTCTCTGGCCAAACTCTAACAGCTCAATCGGTAGAGGGGGAAAATTGGCTTGTAACGTTCAATACCATTTCAACTTCACTGAACAGTCCCTTACGCCCTCAAAGGACCGCCATAAGCGGCTAATGGATCTCATGTTTATTAATAAATAATAAAACTTGTTTAGAAGAACACGTGTTACTTTATTATATTAAATGAGGAATTGTAGACCAAATATATATATATATATATTTAGTTTACGAAAAACTAGGTAATCCGTATGGGTAGACCCAAGGAGGATAAAATCCAGAGAGCTCAATGTAAATCAGAGCTAATAATTTAAATAAAAACAGACCACTTTAAGGTTCCATATAAAAAATTATTTCACCACAGCTTCCATAAAATACCAGTAGTCTGTTTTATTTAAATTATTAGCTCTGATTTACATTGAGCTCTCTATATTTTATCCTCCTTGGGTCTACCCATACGGATTACCTAGTTTTTCGTAAACTAAATATTAGCTCCTTATAAAAGCTGTGGTGAAATAATTTATTATATGGAACCTTAAAGTGGTCTGTTTTTATTTAATATATATATATATATATATATATATATATATATATATATATATATATATATATATATATATATATATATATTTTATAATAAACAGTATTCATGCCGGTAAATATTATAAATACTGTTTATTATAAAACAGAGCATTTACTTAAATATTTGTATCTATAAAAAGAATGTATAAACATAAAAAATGTCTTAAAATATGTATACACAAACCAGTCAGTTAAACGTCATACATGATACACGCTTAGGCGATCTTTCGATATATGAAGCAGAATTTTTTTTTCGCAGTAGGTTGCTATGTCTTTCTGCTTCAGTTCTGCTAGTCAGCTTATAGCTGAGGGAGGAAGTGGATTCACACCTTTTCCAAATGAATATAACAAACTCAACTGGGATTCGAATTCGGCTCTACGAGTTCTCATTCAGAGTCGATATCCATTACACTACAACGTACATTCGTATAGAGTACGAATTAAAAGCTAAAGTTTAAAATAAGCTAAACGCTTAAAATATAAAATAAACTGAAGGATTAATACAAATTCGACAGAGCCTAAATATGATAAGATTATTGATATTAATAATATCAAAATCCGTTGCTCAGAGTTACATGTGATAAAATTATACATAGACTTTTATCAATTCACCCCAGACATATCGATAATGCCATTAAGATGCAAGGGCTTGCTAGGAGCGAAAAAGAATGGGAAGACTTTCGAAGAAACCGGAAACTGATAGGATAAGCAATAATTACTGTCGTCTTAATCCCACCAACTTTCATAAACAGCTCCTAGGGGACGCTCTCCGGTCTATAAATACTCTGCGATAAATTTGCGTAGCTTCTTCTTACCTTATCCACTTACACGTCAACATGTAAGTCTCTCGCGGAGAAATGATTAAAGTGGCCGCCGAATGCGCTTGGGACAATGAAAAATTATGGAAAATCTTTGTACGCCCACGAAATGGAATAAACGAGTGGTTAGAACGTTCGCTTTCAGATCATGAGACAAGTGTTCGAATCTCACCATCGTCGATTTATCAGGAAAGATTTCCTGATGTTGTTGGCCTGTAGGGGGGGCGATCCTTCGTAAAGTGCCTGAAAACCATACCACGGGTTGACCCAAGCGTTGTGAGTGAAATTGAGTTGACAGTACCCTTGGGGGCTGTCGATAGCTATGCTAGCATGAACTCGCAAGTCATCGTGACAGAGGGTTTAAGCATGCTGCCTTGTTCAGATTGTTGATCACCCTAGATAACATGCTCTCTCCCAGAATCTGTAACTAAGGTCTGCTCAGCATAGTTGCAGTAAAAACCACAGGTGGGCTCTGTGGGTGTTGAACGAGCACAAAGGTGCCTGAACCAGCGTCTGCAATAGGGATTGGCTAGCCACCCTAGTAGGCGGGTATCATCGAATACGAATCGCCAGCTATTATATATATATATATATATATATATATATATATATATATATATATATATATATATATATTTGTATGCATCTATATATCTATTGGTATGTGTGTGTCTATTTTACAAATCCATTTAATTACAGGAATTTCCAATCGAAAAACAAAACGAAATTGAATTTCCCAATAGAATTAAAAATAATATTTCACAGTATATATTTATCTTCTCCTTAAAGTGTGGATACAGCGTCCATTAATATTTTGACTCTTAAACATTATAAGCGAAGCCTTCATTGATATTACGATAATGAAACTTTTAGCTAATTGGTACCGTCAGTTGTATTAATTGCCTCATGTAAGATGATGGAATTATAGATGACAGACATGATAGGTAGGCGTATAATAATATTGATTCAAATCTTACTAATTACTACTGCGCATATTGGGAGCACTAAATCTATGCATATGTTGATATTGAGGCTTTTTAACCGGAATAGCATTCTGGGATCGACACGATGAAAGTATGGTCAGTAATCATCGCGCCAGGCGATTCGAGAAAGCTTGGGCTGAGTGCAAGTGGAAGATGCTCAAACCGGTGATATTTAATGCCCGGACGAAAAACGTTCCCTGATACCGCTAAGGCAAACATTCTTGTGCTTTGACAAACTACATTCCCTGGTCCCGCCAAGGCAAACATTCTAGTGCTCGGACGAAGTATATTCCCTAGTCCCACCAAGGCAAATCTTTTTAGTGATCGGATGAAATATATTCCCTGGTCCTGCCAAGGCAATCCTTTTTAGTGCTTGGACGAACTACATTCCCTGGTCCCGCCAAGGTAAACATTCTAATGGTCGGACGAACTACATTCCCTGGTCCAGCTAAGGCAAACCTTCTAGTGGTCGGACGAATTAAGTTGCTTGGTCCCGCTAAGACAAACATTCAAGTGCTCGGATGAACTATATTCCCTGGTCACACCAAGGCAAAACTTCTAGTGCTCGGACGAAATTCATTCCCTGGTCCAGCCAAGGCAAACCTTCTAGTGCTCAGACGAACTATATTTCCTTGTCCCGCCAACGCAAACATTCTAGTGCTCGGAAGAACTAAATTCCCTGGTCGGTCCAAGGCAAAGTTTCTATTGCGCAGACGATCTACATTCCCTGGTCCCGCCAAGGCAAACGTTTTTAGCGCTCGGACGAACTACATTCCTTGGTCACGTCAAGGCAAAACGTCTAGTGCTGGGACGAAATACATTTCCTGGTCCCGCGAAGGCAAATATTCTTGTTCTCGGATGAACTACATTCAATGGGCCCGTCAAAGCAAACCTGCTAGTGCTCGGACGATGTATATTCCCTGGTCCCGCCAAAACAAACCTTCTAGTTTTCAGGCGAGCTACAATCCCTGGTCTTTGCAAGGAAAACCGTGTAGTGTTCGGACGAACTACATTCCCTGGTCCCGCCAAGGCAAAACTTCTAGTGCTCGGACGAACTACATTTCCTGGTCCCGCCAAGGCAAAACTTCTAGTGCTCGGACGATGTATATTCCCTTGTCCCGCCAAGGCAAACCTTCTAGTTTTCAGGTGAACTACAATCCCTGGTCTTGCCAAGGAAAACCTTCTAGTGCTAAGACGAACTACATTCCCTGGTGCCGCCAAGGAAAACATTCTAGTGCTCGGATGAAGTACATTCCCTTGTCCCGCCAGAGCAAATCTTCTAGTGCTCGGACGAACTACATTCATTTGTCCCCCAAGGCAAACCTTCTAGTGCTCAGATGAACTACATTCCCTTGTCTCGCCAAGGCAAACCTTCTAGTGCTCAAATGAACTACATTCCCTTGTCCCGCCAAGGCAAACCTTCTAGTGTACATTCTCTTTAAAATTTTAATAGATATGCATAAAATAATTTTAAAATATGTATTATTTTCCTATTGATATGTAAAATTTTATATATAAAACATATTAATATATAATATAATTCATATATAATTTAATATATATAAACATATTATATATGTATTGATAATTTATATACATTATAATTTATATATACTTTAATATAGTTATATATAAACACATGAAATATATATTCATAATTTATATACATATATTGTAATTTATTTATAATTTAATATGTAGATATATAGATATATATAGATGTAAAATATATAATTATAATTTATATATATATATATATTTATATATATATTTTAATGTATTTATAATTTAATATATAGAAATATATATCCATATAAAATGTATAATTATAATTTGTATATATTATATAGATACATATGAAGTCCACAAATCATTAGACAAATAGAAAAAATTATAACGGAAACTGGATACTAGTAAAACGTTTACATAATATGAAATAGATAATGAAGTTTATATATCAATAGTTAATAAATATTTATATGGTCTCCATTCGTTTCATGAAGGACATCTAATCGATATTCAAGTCTTTGATTCTGATAATTCTTGCGGTTTGAAACATAAAAACATAATATTAATAAAACTATTAACATCATTAAAGAGCTTCAGTTATAACATTAATATGCAAAAAACAAAAATATATGATCACCCTGCCTAAGATTTTCGTAATTACTTTTTGAATTTGTCTAAAACAGGGGTCGGCATCACCCGGCCCCCAAGCCACATATGACCCGTAAGGATTTTTGTCCAGCCCGCCAACTTGAAACCTGGACACTAATTATCAGATTAATTTGTGGAGCAATTGGCAGTTGGAGTTAATCGACTTACAAAGCGTCGAATTTTTTTAAAATAAAAATTTAATTCCGATTCCACTGCTTACTTCTACAATAAATATGCTTTGTCAAGCGGAAAATATAAAAGCCTATTGAATAATGTGAAAATGATGTTATCAATATTCGGAAGTACGTATGTTTGTGAACGACTTTTTTCGAAAATGACATATACTAAAAGTCGTTTAAGAACATGGTTTTTACTTTGTATAGGGGTGGGGGTTGCTGCACGAACTCTCAAGCTATAGCATCTTTAGAAGAGTCTTTGCAATTATCAAGTCCTTCCTACAGCGGAGATCCATAAAGGTCGTCGTTAATTGGCCAGTTATCTGAAGCTCATGAAATTAATGCAGGTGTCTCTCAAGCCTCTAACTTCGATCTTGTCCTTTTTTTGCTTTATATTAGCCCATGTATATTCTCGGATTTTTAGTAAATATCTATGTAGATGATACCAATGTTTATCGGTGCTCCATGTGTACACCTCCATAACTCTAGATCAGGACACGCGAAGCATTTTTGTCCGGCCCGCCAACTTAACACCTGGACACTAATTATCGAATTAATTTGTGGAGCAAGTGGCAGAAAAATATCAGTTTGCGTTAATTGACTTTAACGTTAATTAAATTAAAATTTAATTCTGATTCCACTGCTGATTTCTACAAGAAATATGTTTTGCCAAACGGAAAATAGAAAAGCCTCTTGAATAATGCAAAAATGATGGTGTCATTATTTGGAAGTACGTATCCTTGTGAACAACTTTTTTAGAAAATGACATATAATAAAAGTCCTTTAAGAACAAGGCTGGGTGATGTTTTGCTCCTGTCATTGACAAATATTTCACCTGATGTGGAGAAGTTATTGAACAATCAGCAAGTGTCTCATTAATTAATTCACTATTTCTAACTGTATTTAGTTTTTAGTAAGGAATTTGCATTTTTTTTTTGTTGGATGTTACTTGTTATCCTGTTATTCCTGCAGTAAAATAAGGAACCTTGTTTAAATAATATAATATTAACTTCATTGTTTTTTTCCTTCAAACCTCCAGACCAAGGTAATTTTGGTTCGATTTTTATGTTATTCTGTTTTTTTTCTCGTCTCTTCTCGTCTCTTCCCTTCTTGTCTCTTCTCTTCTCGTCTCTTCCCTAGCTGTCTGTGATTGAGACAATTTGTTATAGTACATATGGTATCATGGCCCTCGTCTGAGACACTCTATAAGATTACCAACCCATGTACTAAACTAACAATTTCCTTATGAGGGGATAAGACTTTTTCTTCACTAGTGAAAAACTTTAGATACTTTATACATAGAATGAAGAGAGTAAAACTGTTGTTAGTGAATCTTATTTTTAAGTGAATTGCTAAATTCCATGTTGATTTTTGAAAAGGTCAAGAAAACAAAATACATACCCAAAAGATGAATTCATCGATTTCCCTTTGAAACTATTCAAATTTACACTATTTACATTTTCTTCATCTTTGTCATATTCAAAATATTTTGGGCTTCTTCAGGTGATATATGTTGAAATTTCAGACCAAACCCTTTATGGGGTAGATTGTTCTAGTTCCACATGCCATGCCTTTTCTGGATATCTCAGTTTCAGTTATTTCCCTTTAGTAACTCAACTCTCCAAGTTTTTGCTGTGGCCAGGTATTGAACTCACAACTCTTTGGTCAAGTCACTGGATCACTTCAACCCTCAATTAATTCGGGGGATTTATAAAACTAACATTTCAGTAAACATTTTTTACCAGACCTCATATTACAATTTTTTTTATTGTTGTTTTTCTCTAGCATTTTGTATTAGTGGTTCCCATATAGTATTCATATCTATGCTTGGCTGGCTTAGGAGATTAGTGATGGAGTTTAGTTACTAAAGGAAGATAACTGAAACTGAGATATCCAGAAAAGGTTTTGGTTCGAAATTTCAACATGTGTCACCTGAAGAAGGCTGGGGTGTAAAACAGCCAAAACGTGAATATGACAATAAAGATGATGACAGTGGTTCAAATAATGCAAATAGTGTAAATGGTTAGAATACCTCATCTCAGAAATATAGACAGACCAAAGGTCAAGAAAGCAAAACACATATCCTAAAGATGAATTCATCCATTTCCATTTGGTGTCATTATTTGGAAGGACCTATGCTTATGAACAACTTTTTTCAAAAATGTCATTTAAGAAGAAGGTTGAGTGATGGCCATCTTGATGATGTTTTGTTCCTGTCATTGACAAATATTTCGATGTGGAGAAGTTATTGAACAATAAAACAGAAACACGTATCTCATTAAATTATTTGATATTTCTAACTGTATTTATTTTATAGTAAGTTTTCATTTGTTGATTGTTATTGTTATCCTGTTATTTCTGCAGTAAAATAAAGAACCTTATTTAAATAATATAACATTAACTTCGTTGTTTTTTCTTCAAATCTCCAGCCGAAGCGGTCAGAGCAAGAGACAATTTATTATAGAACATTTGATATCATGGCCCTCCTCTGAGACACTGTATAGCTGTCTGGCTCGCTCTCTCCAAAAGGTTGCCGATCCGTCTAAAGACTTTGTGATCATCCTGCATATATCCAGATAAAATATTATTTTAATAAATAAATAATGATACAGGAATATAATATATATATAATTTTATGTATATAATATATAATTTTATGTATATAATATATAATTTTATGTATATTATATTTATAATAATTTACTGCATAATCTAATATATATAATTTAATATAGAGATTTTTAATATATATATATATATATATATATATATGTGTGTGTGTGTGTGTGTGAGCACAATATATATATATATATATATATATATATATATATATATATATATATATATTATAAATTAACTGATTTAAAATATGTTTTTTTCGCTACACAGTAATAACCAAGCTTAAAAAATGGAAGCTAAAAGCTTCGAATTTAATTTAAACAAAATTAAATTCGCAGCTTTTAGCTTCCATTTTTGAAACATGGTTATTACTGTGTAGCGAAAAACATATTTTAAATCAGTTAGTTTATAATATTAATGCTCTGTAAATTTACATTGAGCACTATTGTGTAAAAATAAAAATATCTATAAGAACACCGGATTATATATCTTACTGTTCTTTTTATATATATATATATATATATATATATATATATATATATATATATATATATATATATATATATATATATATATATATATATATACATATATATACATATATATATATGTATGTGTGTGTGTGTGTGTGTATGTATCCAATGTGATATTTGAATATCATTTAATATCATATCTTAATATGATTTATGCAATATAAATAAGGCTAAAATCAATGAAAATAATAATTTCATCCGTTCTATTAAAATTATATTAATATGAAAACTGTAATTAACGCCATCTTTTATGCTAAAAACATCGTGAGCTGCCGAATTTGTCGTTCGATTGGACTTGAAATTGCATTTAGATTTTGCAAATTTGGCTTAACCAATCAGTTTATAAACTCAGAGCCCATGCGTACTACTCTCGACCCCCTCGATCTAGGGGTGGGGCTAATAGGGGAGCCCCGAGTAGTGGTTTGTGAACCTCGCCATCTTATCACCATTTTCTTTTCCCACCTACATTTATATCCATTACAAATTGAACTAAGCACAAAAGTATGAAAAATCTTCGCCGATTTTGATGTTATTCTGTTTTTTTTTCTTCTCGTCTCTTCTCTTCTCGTCTCTTCTCTTCTCGTCTCTTCCCTTCTCGTCTCTTCTCTTCTCGTCGCTTCTCTTCTCGTCTCTTCTTTTTTTCTTTCTTTCTTTCTTCTCGTCTCTTCTCGTTTATTCCCTTCTCGTCTCGTCTCTTTTCGTCTCTTCCCTTCTCGTCTCTTCCCTTCTCGTCGCTTCTCTTCTCGTCTCTTCTTTCTTTCTTTCTTTCTTTCTGCCAAGTAGCGTCTTTGATATGTGTTTTTTTGTTCAAATCCATGAATTTGTTTTGCTCATGCTAAGTCTTCAAAAACAAAACTATATAAAATTCACTATTTTTTATCCGTAATGTCAAATGTGTTAAAATTATTCAACGTTTAGCAAGAAAAATCTCAAATCGATGTTAAAAACTGCCGCAAAACATTGTTGATTTATTTAAGATGGAATGATCTATTATGACATGTATTTAGGTATATTGTATTTATTTAAGATGGAATGATCTATTATGACATGTATTTAGGTATATTGTATTTATTTAAGATGGAATGATCTCTCTAATTTGTATTTAGATAGATTCCATTTATTTTAAATTTTTCTAGTTGAATTGTTCACCTATATGGCTTATGATTTATTATTGTACATAATTAGGTTGCAATAATATTTTATATGAACACTACCTTATGAAAATCGAGATGTAGAAGAATTGGGGGCCTGTATCATAGATGGTGGTGTATCATAGATTAGGGGGTACGAGGCCCTGTATAAACTCCTAAATTACGATTAAAACGAAATCGGAGTAATGTACTAGCAGATCTAATAAACAGTGGCGACCAAATCGAAACCTTCCACACAATGGGATTTGCCGGACCAGAGAATGCCGGACTGGGGGTATATAAATGTATTCATTTGAAACGAGGCATTTTAAAGAAAACTATAAACAGAGTGTCACAAATCACGACCCGTGTATAGTGGATCCAATTCTTACTGGGTGCCCCACACTTGTGATTTTATACATGACTAAAAATAGACATAAATAATAATATTAATACAAAAAATTAAATTAAAGTAAAATTTAAAATAAATATAAATAATGATATAAATATAAAAATAAATATAAATAATGATATAAATGTGAAATAAATATAAATAATGATATAAATATAAAAAAATATTAATAATGATATAAATATAAAATAAATATAAATAATAATACAAATATAAAATAAATATAAATAATGATATAAATATAAAAATAAATATAAATAATGATATAAATATAAAAATAAATATAAATTATGATATAAATATAAAATAAATATAAATAATAATATAAATATAAAAATAAATATAAATTATGATATGATATAAAAATAATATAAATAATGATATAAATATAAAATAAATATAAATAATAATATAAATATAAAAATAAATATAAATAATAATATAAATATAAAAATAAATATAAATAATGATATAATTATGAAATAAATATAAATAATGATATAAATATAAAAATAAATATAAACAATAATATAAATATAAAATAAATACAAATATAAAATAAATATAAAATAAATATAAATAATGATATAAGTATAAGTATCTTTGTTTTATCCTTTGGAGCAGTAACATGGCGAAACTTTTAATTGACCATAGATAAGTATAATGAAGTTTTTGTTTAATGACAATAATAATTAATGCTCTAGTGATCGATTGAGCACTTATTATAATTATTTCAATAAGTGTTATTATTATTATTATTATTATTATTATTATTATTATTATTATTATTATTACCCTATTATAATTCTGATTGTCCCTCCCTTAATTAGTTCGCACGACCTTTACGACCTGCCAATACCTCATAAATAATGGATTATTCTGTTTTGACCCAGTAAAAACTCTGAAATACCATATCAGAGATTCTATTTGGTTTCATTTTGAAAAAGAAGGAAAGAAAGAGATAACGAAAGAAGGGTTTAACGTCTCCTGCCAATACCTCCTAAATAATGGACTGTTCCATTTTGATTGCCCGGAAACACATATAAAAGACGTTACTTGGAAGAAAGAAAGAAGAGAGGAGAAGAGAAGAGACGAGAAGGGAAGAGACGAAAAGAAAAGAAAAGAAAAGAGAAGAGACGAGAAGAAAAGAGAAGAGACGAGAAGAAAAGAGAAGAGAAAAGAAGAAAAGAGGAGAAAAGAGAAGAGAAGAGAAGAAAAAAGAAAAGAAAAGAGAAGAGAAGAAAAGAAAAGAGAAGGGACGAAAAAAGAAGAGAAGAGAAAAAACAAGATAGAAGTTTTTAAAGTCTGTTTCATTGAAATAGAAAACGTTATCAATTTCAAATCTCTTATGACTGTTATTTTGTTAAAATGTTAAGCTAAAATATTTAACGATGTGACAGGGGAATTTCTACGGATACGTTATTGTCAGAAACATCGCCATGAGCTTATTCAATCATTAACTTAATAATTAAGATTCACCAGAAAACAAAATAGGAAAAGCATGAATTTTTCATGAATTAAAACTGGTTATTATTATTAAAGCACTTAAAGAAAAACACGATTTAAAAAAATGAAAAGAAAAGACAGAGTTTAACAATGCTTAACATTGTGTAACAATATTTCGACAGTATGTCTGTCTTCTTCAAGTTATGCTTAAAAATTGCATACAAGTATTAAAACAGATTTTTTTTAAATACAAGTCTTTGTACAAACATCTCTTGTCTTGAGAAAAATGGTTGTCCTGGTAATCAATGCGACCAAGCGAATGGAACGATCAGTGACAAATTTATCACGAACGACTGTAACATCTTAAGGTACCCATTCTGAAAAAATATCCAGAATCCATCGACCTTTCAACCCTTAAAATGCATGAAGATAATTACATATGGAAGCTACTAACGTCTCAAATAGAGAGTATGCAAAATAATGACAAGAGCGCTCCATAAGATTTATGTTAAACTATTTGCTTAATTGCACTTACTGTCTAATGAACTAACGGAAAATTTCAAGATAAGCACGATTACCATCATGTTATTCACCTTTAGGTTGTATTCCCTTTACGCTCGATGCGTCTCGACTTCTTCACGTTGATTACCAGTACATCCGTTTCTCTCAAGACAAGCGATGTTTGTACAAGGACTTGTATTTTTTTTATATTTTTCTTTACACTGGGTTCGTCAAAATATTTGTTTGCTTATTAAGTAGGACATTTACTTAATAAACGGATCGAATTTTTGGGCCAAACCGATATTTGCATGCAATTTTAAAACTTGATAGAAGACCTACTGTTGAAACATTGTTAAACATTGTATCTTTTCTTTTCTTGTTCTTTTCTTAAATTACTTCTCCTCAGTGTTGCAAGGAGGCACGGCATAGTAATGGATAGAGGATCGGATTGAGGAATTGGAGAGCCGGGTTCGAATCCCAGTTGAGTTCATTGCATTCACTTACGTGAATGGAAAAATGATGAATGAATTTCCACCCACCCCCGACCAAGCTATAAATAAGTAGCAGGACAGACTGGGCCATATAGCCTTGGTATGCAACCAGTCTAGGAGAAGGAAAACCCTGAATTCAAACCACCGTGTAGATCCTGCCTCTGTAGTCTAGAAGGTAACTTCAAAAACCAAATCCACTTTGCATATCATCTCAAAAAAGATGCTGACCCCCCCCACTACTTCCAGAAAGTAATGAACTCCTCGGGCTTACTGGCTCAAACAAACACAAGACTGGGATACGCCGTGGGCCTCTCTGATTCTGGACCATTCCCCCATGGGTGTATTACCTTAGGCACTTTAAACTACGACGAAGTATTGGAAATAATGGCAGTTGCGTCAGTCAAAGGTTTTATTATTATTATTATTATTATTATTATTATTATTATTATTATTATCCTAATATAATTGTGCTTGTTCCTGCCTTATTTAGTTCACACGACCATTACGCCCTGCCAATACATCATGAATAATGAATTATTCCGTTTTGATAGCGTGGAAAATGGGAAAAGACACGACTTGGTTTCAGTGAGAAAATGGATGAAAGAAAGAAGGGAAGATAGAAGTATTTAACGGCTGAAATGAAAAAACGTTTTCAATTTCAAATCTTTTCATTTGTACACACGTCTTAAAATAACGACCAGCATTCATATTTATGGCCATTATCTAAGCTTAACTTAGATTTGCCACAAGGCCAAAAGTATGAGGACCCAGTGAGAATCGAACTCACTACTCAGTAGTAGTTGTTCTATTGAGCAAGCACGCTAAGCATTACACCATGTGGAGGTGCCCAAAAATGTTTTTCCAAGCGTAGATGTGTCACAAGGACGGAAGTGTGGATCATCCTTTACACCACGTGGAGAAACCCAATGTTCATATTTATCATTGTGGTTGCAATATTTTGTTAAAGTTTTTAAGCTCAAATATTTAGCGTAATTTTATTTATTTTTTCTCATTATGCCTCTTAATTCCTTGGGCAACATAGAGCCGCAACAACACCTCTCCAGAGGACGCGGTTCCAGGTGATCCTCTTCAGCTCGACCCATGTCGTGCCGGCTGCCTTTCCAGGGTATTTTCACCAGCACGCGTCATACGCTTCACTTTCGAGGACTCTTCTTCAGCCATGTCGTTGTTTGAAGATATCGTTGAGGTTTCTAGTTTTTTTGTTTTTCTTGTTGTTGTTTTTTTTTTTTTAGTGAATAGGCTGTTAGCCTACTGCGAAACACTCAATCTGGAGGGCCAGGGTGTGTCTTTCGTCTGGTACCTACCCCAGAGATCTGTTGAACTTGGTTGGACCTGCTAAGAGCCGAAGTTCCCGCCCACATAGCTATGGCGGTCATTAAACCACGTCATGGCGACACACCATCAGGACGGTTAGCATAATTTAGGGTAATTTAATTTAGGGCAATTTCTACGGATATTTTATTGTCGTAGAAATCGACATAAGCTTACTCAGTCCTTAATTGAGAAGAATTAAGATTCGTCAAAATATTAAAAGAGGAAAAACCGTGAAATGTTCATGTGTTAAGAACCAATTATTATAAATATGAATAAATGTAAACAACAATATTCAGTCGGAAAGTGATGCCATCATACGGTAATGGTTAACGATCTACTCATGCAGATCATAGAAGTAAGTTCAGTTATTAGTGAACGTCCGGTAATCGTGGCCTTGTGCCAAAATAATCTAAGCTCAGTAAATAACTATATCTTATCAAAACGATCAGAGTGAGTTTTTCCAAGCTGCCATACCTTCGTAATCACCATTAGACTCATCCAATTCTTTCCGAATCCTCTGCACTGTCCCCAGATTGACACCCAAACTCTCTGAAATGCAGCTTCCGGTGCGAATGCTAAGCAGCATACCGTTTCCAAATTTCTGGTGGAGTGAATTGCGTCTTGGTGCTCCTTTTCTCACAGACGGTTCCCAACTGACTCTACTATACTGTGCAGTCGACAAAATCAGAAACGAAGAACGCACATGTGCAAAATATCTATATTCCTTTGGAAATGCATCTTCTTAGCCGTTGCCAGGGATAAGCGGGTGTATTTTTAAGATGTGACTTACTGGTGCGCATGCGTGCCTCGCGTTTAGGCAGCTTCCTCTTCTTTATCTTTTTCTTCACCACAAATCGGCAAATATAAAGAGACGATAAAAATAACCTATCCTATTAACGTCGGCACCGGTTCTCAGCGTCAACTGGCTACTTGAACTGTCCCGACAGGTGGGAAGTCTTACAGAGGCACACTTATCTAGTCCAGCTCTGTTTACAAAGCGACCGCCATTTTACGGCAATATACTTATAACCGAGAGCTGATATCTTCCCTGTCATATCACTACACACATTAGAAGCGTAATTAACAGTACGAATTTAGCAATTTTAGCCTTTTCAGAATGAAATAACTGGTTCTACTTTAATATCTATTTCTTTCACAAATGAATCAAAATTCAATTGCGACCAACAAACGTTTTCCTCTAAATGTTAATTTTCACTCTATCGTCTGAATTACTAGAATGAAACATCTTCCTTATTAATTCTTGGCTAGATTTTTTCATATTATTTTTGCTGATTATTATTAATACTGAAAGCGCATTGGAATAGCGAAAGATGCCTTCCAAAAGCTAAGCAAAGTATTAATAATCATGCATAATTTCGTTAGAAACAAAGAAATGAGTACTGAACGATTACGTAATATCATTCCGCCTAGATAGCAATGAATACTGAACAATCTCCTCACAGATCAAGAAGAGTCTTGAAGCAACAGAAATGTGGTTCTACAGGATGCTAAGAATTCCTTGGATTGAACATGTGAGCAACGACAAAGTTTTTAAAAAAATGAAAACTAATAAGGCACTTACACTTAAGATCAGAAATAGACACGGTTGAAATTTCTAAAACATATAATGAGGAAAGAAGGCTTGGAAAATTTGATACTCACAGGATACATTGAAGGCAAGAGGGACTGAGGAAAACAACGCATGAGCTACCTAATGAGATTGTGTAAATGGTTGGAAGAACGGATATTACGAGAGATAGCAATTACACAAAATTTACTAAGCGTTACAAAAGATAGGAAATTGTGGAGAGCCACGATCACCAACGTCCATAGAGGACACAGCACATAGAAAAAGAAGTAGCTAGATAAGGATTTATTGAATCTTTACAGTGGGACGATCCAGATAAAACGAGAAGCCTTACCGGGAATTATTACTGGCGGCCATAATACTAACAACATAAGATATGCAGATGACACAGTGTTGATAGCAGCCACAAAGTAAACTACGAGAAGTAAACTACGAGAAATCCGACAGAAGGTCGTAAAAGAAAGCAAGAAGGAAGGACTAAAATTCAGTTACAAGCAGAGATAGTGTATGATTATGAAGAAGAGAAACAGCCCTGGAGGCGAACTACGAATTGTATAGCAAGTACAAAAATGAATTGTTTTTGCACCTATTAATAATAACAGATGTAAAAGTTTTAATTTGTTTGGATTTCTCAGATGAAGCATTTTCACCATTTATATTTGTCTAGTTTATCTTTCATCGTATTTTTGTTGCCTTTTAGGTACCTATTAAGAGTAATAGATATATTAGTTTGAATCTGTTTGGATTTCTTAGTTGAAGCATTCACATTGTTTATTTCTGTCTAGTTTATATTTTATCGGATTTTTGTTGTATTTGTATCTGTTAATAAAATACAGACGTGCTATTTATCGATGTAGAAATGGACTCAGTGAACCGGGTTCAAATCACAACCAAGGTCGTTTATTTTCTGGTTCTTGGGAAAAACCTGAATCCATCTCTTTTCGCTGCAGTTATAAATTCCATAGCAGAATAGACTGAACACTTTATAACTGGTACGTCAACCAGCTTAAGAGAAATAGAAACCTTTGGAAACTCAGGCAATATTGTTTTATAAACGTGTTTAACGACAGCAAAAAAAAAGTCACGAGGCCAAAAGGATATTTTAAATGTTGTGCTGCTTATCTATGCAGGTCAGTCTCTTTATGGCCAATTAAAACCAATCATTGATTTGTTTTGAAAAAAGAATTCGCAGATGCCTTAATTGCTCAATCATTGACATTTATTATCGATTGCAATTAAGAAAATAATTGCTATTAATAGAAAGAGCAACACTTTAAAATCTTTATTACAGCGAAACAGTTATGACGCCATTATTGTTTATCTCCTTCGGTCTCTATATAGCATCTCTCGTGTTTGAATACATTTATTGAGTTTAAAATAAATTAAATCAGTCAAAACGATGGCTTAGGTCACTTTGGTCGACTTTGAAATTTATTTACTGAACGTGTATATACATCTCTCTTCGTTAGTAACAATCTTACCCTTTTTCTATTTCTTTGACTTTCTTTCTATCGATCTCGCTCCACATATATATATATATATATATATATATATATATATATATATATATATATATATATATATATATATATATATATATACTAGCAGCATGGCCCGGCGTTGTCCGTGCTTGATTCAAAAATCGTACGACTTATACAGCAATCGCTATCACTTGACTTAAAATATTTTTGCCATTCCTTGCCTTTAAAGGAGTACCCTTTGCCGTGCTGACGTTGCTATATGCCTTACTTCTTGCCTATCTCACACTGCGAATTTTTTCTAAGCTCTATACTAAACATCAAATCTGTTACGAAAAAAGAACTAAACAAAATGAACACAAAACGATCAGCTTTAAAAAAGGACTCGTAACTGGAAAAACCGAATGAAAAAAGAATGTTTTTTCACACCCAACCCAGTTCTGCGGAATCAGAATCAACGTTGAGTTTAAGCAAGCGAATGAGCCAATTGGAGTAAAGTGCCATGCAGATTTAAATTTTTCCCACTTGTGACGAATGCAGCTATCGATTTTTTTGCATGCTAGCATGCTAGCTAACATTCGTGTCAGTCAGCTGTTGGATCTCACGCTGGCCAATAGAATCTCCCTGCCTATTCGTGGCAGCCTCACTCTGGCCAGTAGAAAATGGCCGCAAACTACATGTAAACTACCGTAGAAGCATGAAAAAATCGATTATTTCCACTATCGATGGGAGTTTGGAAATGCAGAATCGGTCTTGGCTTTTCCACTATCTTGGAATATATATATATATAGTGGGGAGAACAAATATTCGTACGGATAAAAATTTTTAATTTATTGTATTTCTAACTAATGAATAAATATACTTTTCATATAATTAACTGTACACAGATATATAATAACTAAATATATATATATATATATATATATATATATATATATGTGTGTGTGTGTGTGTGTGTGTGTGTGTGTGTGTGTGAAATGTGTATGTATATGAATATAAATATATATATGAAGAAATATAGTCTTAAAGTGTGCTATATTTATGGGATAAAGTGCTCAATATCAGAGATAAAGCGTGTGTAAATATAAAAGTGAACATACAAGTCAACACTTAGAGGCGACAGTCTGTTTCATGCTAGTGCAATCGTCAAACGATTGCACTAACAGGAAACAGACTGTCGCCTCTAAGTGTTGACTTCTATGTTCACTTTTATATTTATAAATATATATATATTTGTCTGACGATCCCAGGGTCACAAACACAGATCAATCCATATATATATATATATATATATATATATATATATATATATATATAGTCAAACCTAATGAGCCAGACAAACCTACCAAGGTTTCACTTAGGCAGATTTGGCTATTGTTAAATCAAGAATTCGAAGGTTTTTCGACACGAGTATAGTTACCTATATATATATATATATATATATATATATATATATGTGTGTGTGTGTGTGTGTGTGTGTGTGTGTGTGTGTGTGTGTGTGTGTGTGTGTAAAACATAATATTTGAAAATCAAATAACTTCACTATTTAAACACTAGTTCATTAATAACAAAGCACAGGCTTAAGTGTACATGTACCCGTGCAAGTGTACATACGTACGCATACGTATACCTATATAAATGCGAGAATTGATGTGTACATGTGTTATACATAAGCATATAAATACAGACAGATGCACATATATTCTAACAATAATAAATAATTGTAATTAATAATCTAAACTCCTACAATTAATACTTATAACACCGCCAAACCTAATTAAAAACGAAATAATAGCGCAGTAAACGTATATAAATATGTGTATTTGTGCATGTATGTAGATGTGTATATATGTGTGTGTATACATGTAAGCGTGTTCATGTGTATATATAAGTATTTACCATGTAAGCATTAATATCATTAGTATCATATATATATATATATATATATATATATATATATATATATATATATATATGTATGATATTTATTACCTAAGCATTAATATCATTTATTCATATAAAAAACGCCAATAAACGAAATACAACTTCCCTAGCAGACTAAATTAAAATCCCCTTAATAAAAAATTAAAAAATAAAAATAAAAATATGTTACATGTTAGAAACAGATGAAAAAAGAAGAGAAAGGCTAAATAAACATGTATAGACAAAAATAAGAAGAAAAGGGCAAAATGAATACGACGCACATCCGTGCAGATGGGAGAACGCACAAATGCAGAACGAACGCATGACATGCGCGCGCACATACACAGAGAATACGGAAGAAAACTTACACCAGTGTTAAATGTGTATAAAGAGGAAAAATTGAAAATTATATATATATATATATATATATATATATATATGTTGTGGATTCCGATATCAACGAATAAAAAAACACCAGGAATGGATAAGGAAAACAAATGTATTAACGTAATAATACAAACTGGTAATACGGGTTAGTAGATCCAGGAATGCGGGTTAGTAGCAATAATATATATACAGCCTTGGTATTGAAGTATCGCGGTATGACTCCTTACTGAGTCTACGTGCTCGCTAACGCCGTCTCTGTGTGTGACTTACTCTACTACTACTGAACTCTACTACTCTTCTGTCGTTCCGTGTCGACTTCTTGACTCTTCGGGTATTCACTGGTAGTATTATATGGATACCTTGGGTGAGTCCATTTGTGTGAAAAGGGGAGACCCCTCAATAATATATATATTAGAAATATACAAAATGATAATCAGATATTGTTATCCTTCCGCGAATTTCATGTGGACACCCAGTTTTTTTATATTGGTGTCTCACAATCTTCAGTCGGTCTGAGGGACAAGATACTCAATTCTATCTTATATAGAATTCTATATTATATGAATACGCGTATTTTATATAGATTATATTATATAAAATTCTGTGAGTTTTCCAAGGTGCTATACCTTCATAATCACCACTAGACTCATCCAATTCTTTCCGAATCCTCTGCACTGTCCTCAGATTGACACAGCCTCTCTGAAATGTTTGTATTGCAGCTTCCGGCGCGAATGCCAAGTAGTACAGCATACCATTTCCAAATTTCTGGTGGAGTGAACTTATTCAGTGTTAAAGTTCCTTTTGTAAATTATTACTTGCTTCAAAAGTATTTTCAGAAACCAGTTTGCATGGCTTATATTTAAACGCAGCCATCTTCAGCTCCTAAGTGCTGACATTTAAGACCTGAAGACGGCTGGGTCCAGAACAGCTTGAAATAGACTATACTCAAGTTGAGGTAATTTTGTTTTTTGCTGTAAAAAATATATATGCTCTGTTATAATAAATAAATCGAGCTCTCTGTGGATCAGTTTTAATATTTCTTATTACTAGGATCCACCTGCATTATATACCAATGGATCTATTACCTATACTATACTATATATATATATATATATATATATATATATATATATATATTTCAATTGGACAAAGTCCGACAATTTATCCAAAGACATTTATGATATGTTTAACGTTCTTTTTATAGATACAAGTATATAAAACAGAGCATTTGCTTAAATACTTGTATCTATGAAAAGAACGTTAAACATATCATAAATGTCTTTGGATATATATATATATATATATATATATATATATATATATATATATATATATATATATATATATATATATTACATAAATCATTCATACAAAAAACAGATATTGAAGTTAATGATATAAATGCCGAGAATACATCTTCGCAAACAAATTTAATAAATGACATTAACAATTTAGTTCATGCCACATTGACTGAAAAACCTACCAGTACAAAAGAATTATTATTATCCTATTACGATATTAGTACAAAAACGCACAATCTTAAAATTTAAAAATTCAATCTCAGCGTTGCGACCGCACGCTCCAAAATTTCTTACAATTAACAATAACACATTTCTTAAAACATCTTTCGGGTTGCACCTATTCTTTCGTTGTCCTGTTATTACCTGGATGTAAAAAAACAAATATATTTTCATATCTGATGATGTCTGTATGCACAGATGAAAGCTTGTAAATAAATAAAAAAAGACCTTATGCAACTGGAATTTATAAACAGGGATCATAACATTCATCTACAGGTTCGGGGTTAATGTCATTTATTAAATTTATTTGCGAAGATGTATTCTCGCCATTTATATCATTAACTTCAATATCTGTTTTTGTATAAATGATTCATGTAATGTAAATTAAACTGCACCACATAAATGATATTATATATATATATATATATATATATATATATATATATATATATATATATATAAGACCCAATTAAAAATTATAGAAAAATTAATAGATTTCAATAGTATAACTAAGATATCAATTCTTTGCAAAAATAAGATCAAACGAATGTCAAATTAAAATTTTCACATTAGCATTTATTGACCAATCAGCGACGTTGTTTCAGACGCAGCTCAAAAGCTTTGTAAATGCAGATAACCATTTCTGTGTCGTATGCTCAAAAAAATAAAAGCTATCATCCAGTACAATGATTAACACTCTTTTCCCATCTAAAAATATATATTAGTCATTGGAGAATATATATTTATTAATCAATTATACTATCATTTAAATTCCTGTGATCCGAAATCGCTCCTATATGTACTAAAACAATTCATTTTTCTTTTGTGTTGTAAAATAAAAATTAATTTCCGAAACGCAAGTCTAAGAACCAACTGAACGTTATAGTCTGTTTTCTTTCCACTTAAAAGAAAACAAAAATTATTTTACACGCAATTATAAAATTATTTATTGAATTGGTAGAACTGTGTTTGAAGATTATTTCTTTTCTTCGCTTTTTTGCACAATTTACTCCTCTGCGCATTTATTCCAGCAGGGCTATTTTCACACTTTTTCATTTTCACCAATAGCCACTCACGTGATACGAATCATCTGGGGCGTCGTGGAGCAGAGATGAACGAGAGGTTCCACAATACCAAGGACTCCTCGATGGTGGCCTTGATGCCAACATTGACCAGAATCACATTACCATGACTTACTACTCGATTCTGAGGTCGCATCTACACTGTCCTTGAAGTTGATTTATTTTTGTTCTCTAAATTGAGCATTTTCAGTTTTTTTAAAAAAATAGAATGATTTGTTCTGAAGAATTAATAATCTCCATAATTTATAACGCCATTACAATATATATATATATATGTATACACGCAAACAAGCACACACACGTGTATATACATACATACATATATATATATATATATATATATATATATATATATATATATATATATATATATATATGGTTCTATACATTATTTTCGGAAATTAAACATGAAATGTCTTCCTCAAAAATTTTTAAAAAAAAGCAAAATTGAAAGTAGACAAGTTTTATTTCCTCGTGAACGATTTTGGGAAACGTCTAAAATACAAAGAACAGTAACACCGAGTGGCGACAATCCGGAAACATGAAACAGACTGTCGCCATTCGGTAAATTCCTAGATGGCCATTCTTATATTTATACACGCTCAAGGGTATTGTGCACAATTACCCATAAATATGAAATACCTTAAAAATAGGTTTTATCTTTTATATATATATAAATGTGTGTGCGCGCGCCCGTGCGTGCGTGCGTGCGTGTGTGTGTGTGTGTGTGTGTTTAATCTTGTGTTACTGTTTTGAAGGAGGGCCGTAACTACGGAACTAAGGAACATCGAAGAAGAATCCTTCCAGCAGTGCATAGAAGCGTGGCAGACAAGGATGGAAAAGTGTATTAGACTTGAGGGGGATTACTTTGAAGTGGGGACCATGTGTAGTTTGTAGTTTTTAATTGAAGTAAATTGTTTGCGGCACCATGTTATTTTTCAGACAGATCTCGTATATAATTCTTTTCTTTCTAAGATGTCAATGAATGCATTTATAAATAAAGTATCCAGTCAATAATATACATTAAATCTTTTTTTAGTGCTTTCTATTTTTTCCTTTGATGAATTTATTTATTTACTTATTTATTTTTACTCATTTGTTTTTAGTCGTACATCAACTAAACAAAGTAACGTCAACCTGTAGTCTTTGTTCGTTCAAATCGCAGCATTTTTATTCAAAATAACGTATGCTTATTTCACAATATACCATTCCTTGGACGACAAACAACAAAATGGAAGACTTCTTCGACAAAGAAATTTGTAGCCACATAATGATTTCAAAAGAGAAAGAATGTTAAAAACAAAGAAAATCATGGTAACCGGACGCTTGGCGAATACAGCGGCTCTCTAACAAAATCGGCCGATTCTAAATATACCCTTTCATTTCTGAGAAATAAATCAGTGTTATTTGCTGAAGAAAGAGATAGATTAAGAGTGAGTCAGAGAGAGAGAGAGACATAGAATGAGTGAGAGTGAGAGCGTGATTGAGTGAATGAGGGAGAGAGAGAGTCAGGGAGGGTGAGAGAGGGGGAGGGGGTGATTGAGAGTGAGTGAGTGGGTGAGTGAGAGTGAAAGAGAAAGTGACTGAGAGAGAGTGAGTGAGTGAGTGAGAGTGAAAGAGAGAGTGAGAGAGAATGAATGAGTGAGAGTGAAAGAGAAAGTGAGAAGGAAAGTCAGTGAGTGAGTGAGTGAATGAGTGAATGAGTGTGTGAGAGAGAAAGACAGTGAGTGAGTGAGTGAGAGAAAAGTGTGAGTGAGTGAGTGAGTGAGAGGGAAAGAGAGTGAGAGGGAATGAGTGAGTGAGAGTGAAAGAGAAAGTGAGAGAGAAGTCAGTGAGTGAGTGAGTTAATGAGTGAGTGAGTGAATGAGTGTGTGAGTGAGGGAGGGAGGGAGGGAGGGAGTGTGAAAGAGGAAGTGAGTGAGAGAAAGAGAGCGAGTGAGTGAGAGTGAAATAGTAAGTGAGTGAGAGAAAGTGAGTGAGTAAGTGAGTGAGTGAGTGAGAGAGTAGTGGATCTCAATAGGCATTTTTCACAATTTAAACAAAATAATTCTCAGATTATCATTTTCTTACAGGCGAATTATGTTTATTTTTTGACACAAATCCATTTTTAAATGAAGGGTGGAGCAAAAGTAACACCCTTTTTATTTATTATCTCTTCATTGAACAAAAATGAATTACGGTAGTTTAAGAAAAGTTTTTGCCACATCAAAACAATATGAATTATTATGATTAATAAACTATTGAACATGTTTAAGGTGCTCCCCCTTCATGCTTAACGCTGAAACCTATCAGAAACACTTCTACAAACCATTTGTGTCATTTCAACATTAATCTCAGAAAAAAATCCATGAAAAATTGCTAGTTGTAATTCAGGAATTGCTTTCGGTTTGAACCTGTAAACAAGATCTTTCAGTACACACCACAAAAAGACGTCTGGTGGTGTTAGATCTGGTGATCAGGTGGCCATTCAATTGCTCCACAACGTCCTGTACACTTGAACTAGAAATTAAGATTTAATCATTCCTGATCATGCCAGCCACAGTTAATCTTAAACCATCTTAAACTATTGTAATTTCTTTCTGTTCAATAATATTTGCACACCCTGTTTATTTGATAAGAACAGTACAAGATATGCAGATAACACAGTGTTTATAACAGATGCTTCTTCTTCTATGCGCAGTGTCCCTTCAGGACGTAGGCGATCATGGCCCTCCACATTTTCCTATCCCTTGTAGCTTTTAATAAGCTTTGTCTTTTTGCTATTCCCCCCAAACCCTGTTCTAATATCCATTTGCTCAAGCTCATCAAGTATGCTACGCGGTGATTTTCTCTGTCGCTCAATCTGTCACGGGACTATCGGGTTTTCCAAGCCCACCTTGCTCATTACGTGCCTCGGAAATTGTTATGGTGAAACACACCTAGTCTATAGATAATAGACTCTCCCATCTAATATAAGTAGGAGTCAGTGAGGGCCGACGGGGGTCGAATACGAAAGTAGTCAGCTACCACAACTAGATTACTCTGCGTAATACTTATTATAACAAGTTCCTAACGTTTTGTACGTTGTACCTATTTAGGACCGAATTTAGTCCAAATACAGTTTCCACTGGGGAAATAACTCTACAACAGAAATTTCAACTGCTTCTTCTTTATGTTAAGTATAAATTTCCTTTTTCTATCTATTTTCTCAAAATCCTCGTCGTTGCTCACATGTTCGGTCCATGGTATTCTCAGCATCTTTCTGTAGAACCACATTTCTGTTGCTGCCATACAAACGGAAACATACCACATAAGAGTTCAGTACACTTTTCCTTTGTTTCTAACGAAATTTTTCTGTCTCTTAATACTCTGCTTAGCTTTTGGAATGCATCTTCAGTCAACCCAATACGTCTTCGGACCTCAGTGTCGTACTCTCCGTCCTCTGTTAGAACATTTCCTAGATATTTAAATTTCTGTGCCTGCTTGATTTTAGTATCACCGATTTGTAATTTGCTTTTTTTGCTCATGCTTTTGCTGATAAACCTGCATTCTGTCTTCTTGATACAGAAAGGAAACTATAGGAACTCGTACAGATGGAAGTAAAAGAAAGCAATCAATAGCAAGAAGACAGAATTTATGGTTGTCAGCAAAAGGGACAGACCAATTACAATGTGAATTACCAATTGGAGGGTGTAAAAGAAAGCAAGAAGAAAGGACTAACCGTCAATTGTAAGAATACAGAATGTATGGTTGTCAGCAAGAGGAACAGTCTGCGATGTGAACTACAAATTGGAGATACCAAAATCAAGCAGTTAAAAGAATTTTAATATTTAGGAAATGTTTTTAACTTAAAACGTATAATGCCACACCGAACTCCGAACAAAGTATTAAGATACAGGAACATTTCGCATGAATAAATAAAACAGTGACGAACTTTTTATGTAATATCTGTCCTTCTATATGGTAGTTAATGTTGGATAATCTCCTCACAGATGAAGAAGAGATTTTGGACAACAGAAATATTGTTCTACAGAAGGATGCTAAGAATTCCAGCGATTGAAAATTAGAGAAAATGTAAACAATATGGCCACTTGTACTTAACACCAGAAAGATATTTGTAATTTCTATGGCAGATAATGAGGAAAGAGAGCATGGGGAATTTGAAACTCACAGGATACGCTGAAGGCAAGGAAGACAGTAAGAAACCTACCTAACGGGGTTCTGTGAACGGCTGACAGAACAGCGACTGGGAGACACAGCAAAAAGATTAACTTAAGAGTTACAAATGACTAGAAGTTGTAGGGAGACATGGTCGCCCAGGTTCTGAAGGGACACACCACATAAAAGAATATATATATATATATATATATATATATATATATATATATATATATATATATATATATATATATATATAGTAATAATCCGTTGGTACATAATCCAAGTGAATCCTAATAATATAAAATATTAAAAATTATCTACAAAAAGAGCTCAATGTATTTATTATAACAGAGCAGATAAATTACATAAAATAGAAATCCATGTTTACCTCATTCGAATAGTTATTTCTGCCAACAGGATTCGTTGGCTTTGTCAACTCAGAGGTGTGAAAAAATAAAATAATTTCTTCACACGTCTGATTTGACAAAGCTGACAAATCTTGTTGGCGGAAATAGCTATTCGAATGAGTTAAATTTGGATTTCTATTTTATGTCATATATATATATATATATATATATATATATATATATATATATATATATATATAAAGTGCACTTTTTGTTATTGTTACTGTTCAGCGAATGGTATGTTATAAAAAAGCAAAAACAAATTAAAAATCAAGCGTTCATATGATTAACGTGAATCGCGTGCTGTCTCGCCAATGTAGATTTACCTGAAAAAAGTCTTATATTTCTACCATTCCGTCATTATTCTAATCAAAATTTAAACTCGGGCTGTTAAAATTGGACATTTCGAAAACGTTTGGCAGGGTTTGTCATACTAGTCTTCTCCACAAGTTGAAAGGCTACGTTGCTTCTGGGCGAGTTTTTGAATTAATCCAATCTTTCTTATCTAATTGCGAAATGAAAGTGGTCCTGAATGGCCACTCTTCTACATCTATTGGTATTAATGCAGGTTTCTCCCAGGGCTCTATCATTAGACCTACTTTGTTCTAAAAATTTTCATCAACGACCTTCTTGATGATATCAGTCCCCAACTTGGTATCTATGCTGGCGTCACATGCATTTACTCCTGTCTCGATTAGAAGTCTGATCAGTTCGATAAGGTGAAATTGGCAGGTGATTTTAAAAAATACTTAGAGTTTGTTGTTAACTGGAGCAAGATGTGGCGTTTTACTTTTAACGCCTCCTAAACCTCTTTCTATTAATCCTCTGAATGACTCCTTTTTGCTTCCCGTCAGCATGGCTGATGCTAACCTCTAGGATAGTAATTCGTTGTGTCTCCTCTGTTGAATATTCTCAGCTGACATGAAGGAACGGCTGAGTGCCTTGCTTGAGGTGTTTTGTGATGTCAACGAACACTCGTTGCCACTTTTGTAATTTCAACGAATACTCGTTGTCACTTTCGTACTGCTCGCTGTAGTAGAGACCTTGTAATCGCAGATACAACTATAGTACGCGGTTGAACAATGCTGGTGTCAGACACCTTCGAATAATCTAGCACTAATAGTACTTGCTAGATAATACTCGCTTGAATAGTAATCCGTATAGTGATCAGAATAGATAAATACTATAGTGAATAGAGTAGAGAATAGCGGTCCGTATAGTAATAGAGGATAGACTCGAAATGGCGATCGTTTATGTTGTGGGGCAGACCCCTTTTACACAAGATGGACTCGTCCAAAGTATACTTATACTGACAGAGAGAATACCTACAGGTTGAGATACGTTGAGTCAAGGTTGAGATACGTTGAGTCAGGGTGAGAGATACGGAGAGAGTACACAGGGTGTTCACAGAGACTTATACGAGAGTCCAGAGAGAGAGATAATTACGGCTTCACTTACAGAGACTTGTACATATACTTTCTACTAACCCGCATTCCTGGACTACTAATCTTCACTTCAAGTCTGTATTCTTACGTTTAATACACTTATTTTTCTATCTCAATTACTGGCGTTTATTTGTGCAGGATTCCATTCCCGGAATTCACAACTGTTTAGTCGTCACGCTACTTTATACTTATGCGTTTCCTCCATGGTCAAGTGATCCACTTAACTGAATAATGGGATCGTCTGTGTTTGCTCACTTGACACTTTATTCCTATATAACAAGGTGAAATGATTATTTTTTTTTAAAGCACCATAATAATTCATCATATTGTGTTCGAACATGCACCAAAATACCACATTTTTGCTGCGCACCTAATAATACACTATGGTATATTTAGGTACAATTCTTATTTTCTTTTATTAAAATATATATAATTTTTTAATCAGTGATGTAATATATACAATTATATCAAAAATACGACCACGATAAGTGTGCCATTTATTCAGATACACACTGTCGAACGACGGAAACTCAGTAAGACATTCGCCAAAAATCCAGTTGCCATAACTAAAATAATTATTTTAAAATTATTATTAAGAGAAATGTTCGTAAGACGGGGATTTGGTAATTGTCATTCTTAATATTAGTAGTAGTATTCGTACAAATAGTAGTAAAACTCTGTGAATCCATAAGTTATGCAATTTGAATATCTCAAACCATTATATGCAAGACATGTGTACAAATAATAGATGATTGTTCTATTTTTAAATTAGATAAGCAAGACGTGTGTAAATGTCTGTGACAGTGACGTCAGAACTGATTTCTGAAATTTCTTTTCTGCTAATTCGTTTAACTTTTTCACACCAGTCGAAGAAGTGTTCGTATCGATTAATTGATCAGATTGTTCCATGATACAGCGAAAACTTAAATCGATAAGTGATTCTTGCTTCGTTGAGACATCGCGAAGACAAGAACACTTTTCGAAGAGTACAATTACAAAACACTCATTAACTATTCAAAACAAGATATACATATGTATATATATACATATATATATATATATATATATATATATATATACACGCACACACACACACATACACACACCACACAGAGGGTGCGATGGGTAAATTGTTGTTTTTTTATATTTTTAATTTCGCGCATGCGCGTTGCTTGTTTGCGATTATGTCGACTACACATTGTATCAGGCTATGTTGGGCACCGTCTGTGACAAACAGAACACCATGACGCAGTTCACTCCATCAGAAATTTGTAAACAGCATGCTGTGCTGTTTGGCATTCGCGCCGGGAGCTCCTATACGAACATTTCATAGTGTTTGGGTGTCAATCTGTCGAATGAAGATACGTCAGTGGTAGAAACTCTGACTGATCGTTTGGCTTTCGATCCGGGTTTGAGCCATTCGGATGTCTATACGCACTGAGGAGGTATGACACAGCGAAATTACTGCCTGCGAATGACATATATATATATATATGTGTGTGTGTGTGTGTGTGTGTGTGTGTGTGTATGTGTGTGTGTGTGTGCGATGTGTATGCGCCCAGTAAAAGTGTTTTTTACCAGATTAGAAAAAGCTCAGCGAATATGTATATATATATATATATATATATATATATATATATATATACATACATATATATATATATATATATATAGAGAGAGAGAGAGAGAGAGAGAGAGAGAGAGAGGCGAGAGAGGGAAACCGAAAGCGACATGGAGAATAGATAAGCTTAGAGAATATATATATATATATATATGTACAATATATATATGTGTGTGCGTGTGCGCGTGTGTGTGTGTGTGTGTGCGATGTGTATGCGCCCAGTAAAAGTGTTTTTTACCAGATTAGAAAAAGCTCAGAGAATATATATATATATATATATATATATATATATAGAGAGAGAGAGAGAGAGAGAGAGAGAGAGAGAGAGGCGAGGGAGGGAAACCGAAATAGAGATGGAGAATAGATAAGCTTAGAGAATATATATATATATATATGTACAATATATATATGTGTGTGTGTGTGCGCGCGTGTGTGTGTGTGTGTGGGTGTGTGCATGTGCGGGGCAGTTTTCTCTCCAGAATTTATCTATAAGTCTACCATTCGTCCATGCTTATAATATTGCTGCCACATATGGCCCAGCGCCTCTGCCATTTACCTGGAGCTCCTTGATAAAATCCAAAGAGTCAGTAATATTATTGGTCCTGATCTGGTGACTCGGCTTCAGTCAGTTTCCCGCCGCCGTAAGCTTGCTTCTCTTTGGCTTTTCTATAAGTACTTTGATAGTAATTGTTCGGATGAGCTCTTCGCTATGGTACCTAGACCTTTTGAATTTAAGCGCAGTCCTAGACTGGCGTCGAGATCTCATCAATTTGCAGTTGAACTTGAAGGATGTAGCCGTAAGTTCTATGCTAACAGTTTCCTTTCTCGCACTTCTCGCTTGTGGAACTCCCTTCCGGCTCTATGCTTTCCAACCAACTTTTTAAAAATTTAAATTGAATGTTCATCACTATCTACTGTCCTCCTGATTCTCTTTTCTCTTCCTGTTCATTATTAAAGTTTCTGTTCGTAATTCTTCCACACCCTGTAACACTTCGTGTCTTAGCGGCTTTACTGCCTTGCTTGGGGTGATACCGAAAAATGTCTACGTGCTAGAGCAGCGACAAAAGAAATTAATAATGTGGTAAACACAGGAACTGTCAACGAACATGTGGCACAAAACTGGTCCAGACGTTTCAAAGAATGTAACACCAGCCTCGAAGACAAACCCAGGTCAGGGTGATCTGTTGTAGAAAATGAGGCTTTGCTTGAATTGCTTGAACAGCCAAGCACAAGCAGTCGTATACTGTCGGCAGAGCTTGGTCCTTCACGAACTACCATGTATAATATTGTTTCTAAATTAATTCTTATCGCTCTCGTCTGTCGCATTAATATCCACAGCTTCCATCAAATATCCTTACAACTGCTGAGCCCAGAAATCACTACAGAGTTGATGGTCTTCTTAATCCCCAGCGGAAAACGTGTCGTATGATACAACACAGCTTACAAATGTCCTAAACGGATAACTCTAACGAACCATAAAGCTGTTCTCTAATGTAAGTCTCACAATATATTCACCAGGACTTTGCACACATCCTATGTATGAATAAGGACGTCTTTATAGACACACTTTCATTTGCCTCTTTTTAAAAGCCCCCTAATTAGTTTTACTAAAGCACTAACATCTTATTGTTATATAGGCAATATTCAATTAAATATCAAATGCAAATCAAATATAGAATCCGACAGTATGATAAAATAAAGAAGAATTAGCAAACGTTTATCAATCTAACATGTTTCACTTTTATTAAAGCTTCGTCAGAGATTGAGAGAAAACAGACAAAAAGACAGTATTTTCAATTTTGTTTGGGTCAGTTCTCATTGGTCAGTCACGTATATTCTTTTTTCTTTTTTTTTAAGCGTATCACCCCAAGCAAGGCTGGAGGCCACTATCACGCATGGGGTTACAGAAGGGATGGAGGAAGAGCAGATAGGAGTGGTAAAGGAGAGGATGTGGAGAAAGAGAAAGACGGAGGGTCGATCAAAGCAAGGGGGTTACAGAAGATTTGGAGCGAGAGCAGATAGGAATGAAAGATGAAAGGATGTGGAGAAGGGAAGTGGATAGATCAAGGCAACTGGAGATGACGATTGACGCTACACTTAAACCGTTGGAGATTGTATTTGTCAGGGAAACAGTAATAGGGAAGGGAATTCCATAGGCGAGATGTGCGAGACATGAAGCTATTGGAGTAGAAGAGACGTCTACATCTAACAGTTTCAACGGTGAAGGGGTGGGAACGGGATGCCAGCCTCGTAGGACGTTTAAATTCACGAGGCCTAGGGACAAGCGAAAGCAGCTCCTCGGAGCAATTACCGTGAAAGTACTTGTAGAAAAGGCAGAGCGATGCAACATCTCTCTCGTTTCTCACATAAATATCCACATTTACCACTAAATATCTCCAAGAAACCTAACTACTCCGGAGATCCCTGCAGATTCGCCCCGAAGAAACGCAAAAGAAATGAGCCTATAAATACACATATGGAAGGGAAAAGGAGTCCACCGCCCTCTGCGGGATGAGGTTGAAATAACAGACAGTGAACATCACAGGAAAAATCCGAAAACTTAAGGAATCAGCACATATGCTATAGACCACAAAAATCTCCTAAACTGGCCAAGCATAGAAATGAATACAATATGGGAACCAGTAATACGCAGTACAAGAGAAAAATAATAATAACAACAGAATTGTAATATGAGATCTGGTAAAAAATGATTACTGAGATATTAGGTTTAAAGTCCCAAAAATTCTTACACTAATGTTCTCAAGGACATTAGTGTAATAATGGCCGTTACTTGACCCAAAGAGTTGTAAGTTCAATAGCTGGCTGCAGCAGAGGTGAACAAAAACCTGCAGAATTGAGTTAAAGGGAGATAACTGATACTGAGACACCTGAAAGGCATGGCACATGGAACTAGAAACAATCTACTCTAGTGAACGAAATAAAGGGTTCTCTTCGAAATGTCAATCACCTGAAGAAGGCCGGAGCGTACAACGGCCGAAACGTCGTGAATATGGCCACGAAGATGAGGATATTGTGTATATAGATGAGTAAATAGTGTAAATACTTTGCAATGATCTTTATATTTAGCAATTATCCTGGTTATTTTTCTTCATATTTCTGTCGCTGCCATTTTCGTTTCTTTTGAGAGAAATATACGTAAATAAGTTTTCTTTTCCATTGTGTTTTCTTATACGAACACACGGCCTCAGCCCTCATGAAGTCTTTCACCAAGTGAATAAATCGCGTTTTGTTCCGATTCTCGTTTGCGTCGATGTGATCGTAACTTGGGAAAGGGCCCGGTGTACGTTCACAAAGAAACAACATGTGAAATAAGATCACGGCAAGAACAGAAAACACTGCTACGTCAGATTTTGCCTTAGGCGAGTGAAAATTACATCTGCCTCTTGCTCTACAACGCGATAGACGGGTTGTAACGGTCGGCTTGTAACTGGATTATTCTAACTCTCTCTCTCTCTCTCTCTCTCTCTCTCTCTATATATATATATATATATATATATATATATATATATATATATATATATATATATGCAAGTTTCATTAAAAACGACAGACAAGGTACTACGGTTAAGTTTTTTATTTAATTTTTCTTGTGTACGAACAAGACTTTTCTTTGCTGGACAAAGGGTGTGTAAGAACTGTCCAAATGTTTTATTTTTCCGAGCGCTTTCGGCTATATCTTTAGCCATTATCAAGGATGATTTGATTTTTCTGTTTAATTGAGTATGTGCATTATGTGTATGTCTTAGTGTGTAGTAGTGGTGTTTTAATTACCAAATACGGTTAGAACGTTGTGGCTTTGTTCGTAGTTAATATTGTTAAGGGTAGGCTTTTTCTTGTCCAGCAAAGAAAACTCTTGTTCGTACACAAGAAAAATTAAATAAAAAACTTAACCGTAGTACCTTGTCTGTCGTTTTTAATGAAACTTGCATAAAAGAAGGATTGCTGCCTAAATATACAACTATATATATATATATATATATATATACATATATATATATATATATATATATATATATATATATATATATATATATATATATATATGCAGGGTGAATCAAAATATTTTTACAAATTTGTGGGCGGGTTCCTCACGCCAAAACAAAGGCAAAAGTTCACACACACTCACTCACACACACACACACACACACACACACACACACAAACACACACACACATATATATATATATATATATGTGTGTGTGTGTGTGTGTGTGTGTGTTATGGACCAGGTTCGTTGTACCACGGTGATGGTCCAAGGTAGAACCAATGAAGAATAACTCGAACACAGGTATGGGTAACACAGATATATTACAAGTAGAGTATGTACAAAAGAAGTAGAAGTGTTAGTAATAACAATCAGGTTAGCTTAGAGAGAACTATATTGTCTCGACCAGTATCACTATTCCAATGTCTTACAGTAATCGTCTGACGCGACTCTGTCTCTGACTGACTCACACTGACTCTGTGTCTGACTCACACGATGTTTAACAACACGCCCACGTGTGTCGAATGTGGCACAAGGCCGGTTTAATGTGGGCTTTCCGAGCCCGTAGGCTCGGGCAAAAATTGCCCGTAGAACCCGTATAAACGGGATCGGGGTGGTCAACCACCCCGAACGAGGTTCTGCCCTTCGGCGGAACCTCGTCCGGGTTCCTCTCCGCCCAAAGGCAGAGAGTTCCCCTCTGCCTCAGAGGCAGAGAGTTCGACCTGATAGCTGAGACGTCCAAAAAGGACTGGGTCTCACACTACTGCTTCTTCTTGCAGCGCAATATTTATGGCGTATGAGAAAGTCCATTACTATAATGGGTAAGTTCCCATAACAATATCTATATATGTCCGCAAATCCTTCGAGTTATTAAGTTTACGGTAGATTGCGCTGTTGCCATGTAGAGTAGTATTTTTATTTTGAATACACCACACACACGCACACAGACACACACACACACACACACACACACACACACACACACACACATATATATATATATATATATATATATATATATATATATATATATATCCATGGCAGGAATTCCCTACCTTCCGGCTAATTGGCACTTGATCCCGAAAGTTTTAATTTATTTATTTATTCGCTTCACATCCTTTCTTTCTACTCATGGGCAGCTGTTTGCTTCTTTGAAGATTTTCCTTTTAGTCTTCTTTGTTTGTCATGAAACACCAGACCCTGGGTCTCATTGACGTATTATTATTGCAAAAACTGTCTGAAAACTTACATTAGCAGAACAAAAGCAATATTAAATCCTGGGGTTATGGAGTTTAATAACACGTTGTAGGTTCTGTTTTCCTGCGAGTCATGAATAATAATTCGATCAGCAAAGATCGTCCACAGTTCGAGTCAGAAACGTCCAACTGAATAAATGGAAATTGAATTACCACCCTTGAATTGTCATGTGACCATGGATAGAGACAAACGCGAATACACCGATATCGAGTTGAGAATATATATTTGTAGACAACTGACCAGTTACATTATTAATAATGTGATATTTCTGTTGATAATCACAGAACCATTTCCCCCCAGTGGCAGTATAGTGTAGTGTTACTGACTCAGGGGAAGTAGTATACCCTCAACTGACTCATGGGTAATAGCTGCTTATGAGTCAGTTCATCTCCCTGTACCGAAGATTTTTTATTTCCCTATTTTTCTCTCACTATCTTCCTCCCACCTCCTAAAAGATTGTCTAGATATCGGAGATCGTGATCGATTTCTTTTTTCATAGGAGTGTTCTTCCAACGATTTTTCATCTTCAGAATTTATATTGCTCTCGGTTTCACTGTCTAGTTCGTCTTGCCTTGACGTAACACTTTCGCCCTCATTACTTTCAGGCTCATTGTACATTTCTTCATCACTGTCGTGTTGCAATCTAACTTGATCTGCATGCGATAATATCCCGTTCCCATTTTTCTATTATCACAGTGTTCTGTCCATTTTATATTATGAATCTTGCCTCTTATAAATTAGATTCACTATACTTTTCATACACTAGTTTTTCGTTGGTAGCATAGAACATGGTCAATAGGGCTTTAATTTGTTGACCCATCAGGGTGGACGGGCTTTTCAATTTTCCAGCATTTGGTATTGTTTTACAGTTTAGCAACAATCTCGGAAGAAATGTTTCTCTCTTTTCTTTCCGTTATACTTATATGTTCAATCCGTTTTTTATAGTTTGCGCCATTCTTTCTGCTAATCCGTTTGATTGCAGATGGTACGGTGCGGTTTTACTCCATTTTTGGTTCAACTTTTGGCATAGTTACTCGTCACAGGACTCTGGGACGTTGTCAGATATTGGCGTTTTCGGAACTCCGTTTCTTGAAAATGCGATCCTTAACGCTTGTTTCACGGTCGAACTTCTTTTGCTGGGGATCTGTATTACTTCTGGTCAGCCTGAATACGAATCTACCAATGTTAGTAATAATCCCACTCCATTAACATGGACATGATCCATGTGTACTCTCTCCCAAGGTTGGGACTCTTTAGGCCATGTATGTGTTTTTGTCTGTCTAAAGTTTCTCCTTTCATTGAACCACTATGTCTCCATTACAAATTACACCCTTTTCTACGGTTAACTTGTGTCTAACATCTTTAAAACGCCTTTCTTTCTGTGAACAATTATTCAACATCATTTTTTATCCTGAACAATATATTATTCAATATGTGATCACTCTTTGTATTCCAGTTAATTTTGTCTGTCGACAAAATGTCAGTTTCGACCCAATGTAAGAAAGTATCATCGAATTTATCTTCCTTTTTCTCAATTTCAGAAGTAATGAACCTCAGTCTTGGCAAAGTGTCTACATGCGCAATGGTATTACCCTTCACGTACTCAATATCAAAGTCAAATGCCATTAACATTAAGACCCATCTTAGAATTCTAGAAGACGTTATCTGAGGAAGGTCCTCCCTAAGATTAAATATGAATTCTAAAGGTCTATGGTTGGACCTTAATAGGAATTTCTTTCCAATCAAAAACTAAGGAGCCCAATTTGTCATCTATATTATAGCCAACGCTACTTTCACAATATTTGAATAGTTCACTTCGGCTTTTGACAAGTTTCTCGAAAGATACATAATAGGATAACCCTACGATTGAGTAATGGATAGCGGCGCGGATTGAGGAATCGGAGAGCGGAGTTCGAATTCCAGTCGAATCCATTACATTGACTTACGTGCTAATACCCTTGGGGTAGATATGAATCCTCTTCTTCTCCCTTAGCTATGGGCAAATAACCTTGCATGGCAACTGGTCTACCGCAGAAAGAAATGGCAACGTACTGAGAGAAAAATATGCCTCGTCAGTCAGGTATGGAAAGATACATGATTGTCTAAGCGTTTATCATGCATGACACATAACTGACTAACTCCTGAGCGAATATTCCCGGAATTGAGTGTTCACTTGCGTCAGATGTTACTGCTATTTCATTTATAGAGTCGAATATTTTTACTACTGGCTTCTTTGCCAGAACAGCTTTTACATTTTCAAATGTCACTTGTTCTTTTGTCCAAATAAATTCTACATTCTTTTTTCTTAAAGGTTCAGTCAATTCGGAGTATCACTCCGTAGAAATCTATATGTATCGCCCGTAGAAAGTCCTAAGAAAGATCCCAATTCTTTTTTGTTCTTGGTTACTTCAACTGGTAATATTTTGTCAATTAACGATTGGTCTGGTGATATGCATTCGTTAGATATGGAATATCTCCGAGATGATATTTCTTTAGTGGTGTGCACACATTGTTTTCGTTAACTGTTAATCCATTTTAGATTATTTAAAAAAAACAACGCTGGTTTTCCATTTTAATTCTAGTTCGTTAATAGCACCAACACAAATGTCATCCTTGTCGCATATTGTATTTTTTATATCGCTACTAATAAATTCCTCTACAGCCCTCTGAAAAATGGCATTTGCGGTTTTAATTCCATACAGCATTCCTTTCCGTCTTCATAAGCCTGTTGGTGTGTTTATTGTTGTGACTTCTTTAAAGTCTCCATCAATAGGTATTTGATGGTATGACAAATTTAGATCAGTTTTAGAGAATGTTTTCATACCTGCAAGAGAGTTCAAATCCCATTCTACATTGGGGATAGGATATAAGTTTTCACATATTTTGTAGTCACCACAAATGTGCAGATCCCCATCCTTCTTTCTTAAAATTGCTAACTAGGGAATCCCATTTGCTCCTTCCTGACCGTAGATCTTGTTCGAGTATTTTTTTTAGTTTTTCCGCAACTATTGACAGTAGATTGACTGGCCATTTTCGAACTTGAAAATATGAGGGAAGGACATTTCCCTTTAGTCTTCACCTTGCTTCATAGTTTTTTTAATATTCCAGTTTCTTCTGCATTGACTTTGTTTACTAATTTTGTTGAATTTATTTTCAATCCATCATTTCCTATTAGGCCATGATTCGTTTTATAGTTTGCCACGATAGTAGGTCATACGTCAAATTTAATTTTTAGTTCCACGTGGGCTTCAAAATAACCTAACGTTTTTATCACGAATCCGTCGAAATGATTCTAAGGAACAAGGTTTTTTTTTCATCTTGGTTTTCGTAGTAACTTCCAGAAATTTCTAAATATCAACAGCACGTCACTTCCCGTATCTAGTTGCATGCCCAATAAACATTATGGATTCGAATTTTTAATGACCCTTATTCATTTTCTTTCAATGCAAAGACGTATGTACTCATTTCCTCTTCATTTTGTTGGACCGTCTTTAGGTTTTTCGTTTTGTATTTACACATACGTTTAAAATGATTCATTTTGAAACACTTTCAACATTTTTTATATGTCGGACATTTTTGTTTTTCTCTTTAATATTGATATCCATAAAAGGTACACATTATTCTGTCTTTTTCATGAATTAGGGGCATTTGCAGATACTCCTCATTTTGAAGGCCGTTTACCAATTACATTTGGATTTAATCCTCTTAGACTGGTTTGCCGATCACAGTTTCATTAATTCACAATATTTAGCGGCCTGTTTTAAACGAAGGACATATTCAATAACGTGTTCATTCACTTTTTGAAAAATATTCATGAAATTAGCTATCTATGTGTTCACTAGTTTTTTCTTGTGTGCTATGTTTTTCACTATTAGTTGACTTATATCGTCAAACGTCATTTCCTTCAAATGTCTTTGGTGAGCAATTGCTGATAATTTTATAATGTCCTCACAACCAACAATTGTCAAGAAATTGGTTTTCTCTTCCAACTGATTTTAAATCCTTCAGTGTTTTTGTTCTAGATTTAGCTTCTAGTATCCTAAGCCACGCTTGTGTATACAAATAATTATCAAGTACTAATTATTAGTCCAATTGCTTAGGTATCAGCGACATCATTGTAGTGTAATGTCACTGACTCATGGATAATAGCCTTTGTGACTTAATATGTAAATGAGTCAACTCAGGCAGTATGTGCGCGAATATCATGTCGGTACGATCTCTTCTGTTTTACTACTGCTAAGAAAGAAGTAAACGCTATTATTAGTCACTTTGTTTTTATTTGTATTTTTCTTAAATACAGACCGGAGGAAACATATTTTCTATGAAATTTCTTGGACATTCAGTCTAGTAAATGTTGTTAATACTGTTTATTATAAACAGAGCATTTACTTAAATATTTGTATTTATAAAAATAACGTATAAACAATATATATATATATATATATATATATATATATATATATATATATATATAAAATTGTCCAAATTATGTAACAGTAAAATTGTCCAATTGTTAGTGTAAGCTTTGGGCCGTTGTATCTTAGAAATCGGAAATTTTCCGAGGGTTCTATAACACTATTGGACTCTACATTGAACCATAAGAATGTATAATTACACTCTAAGCTTAACAGAAGAATCGTAATGAAATCGATCATAAACGAAAATGACATGTTCATCATTAATTAATCATAGGTAAGGATCGGAAGCTCATGAAAGGTTGAAATAAAGTTCAAATATAAATATTTATTATTCCTGGGTCATTTTCCAACTATTCAAGATGATCTTCACCCTCTCTAACCTTCTAATTTTATATCCTGGAATAACAAGGTGTTTCAATGTTGAAAAACACAGCTAGAAACATATATTAGTGAATATACATAATATCCCACGTCGATATCACGACTCCGTGTTACATGCAGTTCTCGTAATGAAATTCCGAGCTGTGCTATCGACATTACATATTATATATATTCACTAATATATATATATATATATATATATATATATATATATATATATATATATATATATATATATATATATATTGCAGCGAATCATTCATACAAAAAGTAAATTAGTACATTTAATGAGATAAAATGACGAATTCTGTTTGCTAACCAAATTTTTAAAATGCATTAATCCACTGACCACTCGATGAATGTTATGATCCTTGTTTTAAAAAATTATAAACTCTATTAGGTCTTCCTTAAATATGCAAGTACTTTCGATGAGTTCTCCGGTCATCATCAGGCATGGAAACTATTTTCGTTTTGGTAAAACAAAAAGAAATATAATGCAAATCGAAATATGTTTTTTTGTGTGTTATTGATAACAGAGACAAACTTGTGGAGCCTGCAGTCGGAACGCTAAAGTTGAATTATTGAAAATTTAAGTGAGAGCGTTTTTTTACTAATATGGTAATTTAAGAATTTTTTTGTTGTAGGTGTTTATATATATATATATATATATATATATATATATATATATATAATGGTCGAAACGTCGTGAATATGACAAGATAGATAGATAGATAGATAGATAGATAGATAGATAGATAGATTTAATCTAACGTACTTTAAGGATAACATGAATTAGCCTTGACTGTTCAGATCCGTCAACGCGCCCATGTGTTTGATGAATTATTTTCCACCTTGATGAATTATTTCCCACAGACGAAGCATTGTTAGTCGAATCATCCTTATTCGTATTCCACTGGTAAGAAGGGAGTTCCTCTACGTCTTTCGCTATTATATCTTTATGTTTGTCTCATTTCCTTCTGCTCATGCGTACTTATAGTTGGTAATATTGTGGCCATGTGATCGAAGTTTGAGCTTGATCACGACAGTTTTCTTGCTGCTGTTACAGTGTAAACCTGCCCACTCCGCTAACAGTGTACACCAAGAAGGAACAAAGAGTCTGCAGAGAACATGCTACCTCATCGACAATAAATCGCCGGTTCGCCATTACCATCTCTCAAATTTGCTGAATCTTCTCGTAAGTGATGGAGGTTAAAGTTCTCGATTCACTCATAGATGTTTCTGTGCGGTAGGGTACTGTCACCGTATTGTGTTAAAAACTTCCCATGAA
>OZ038511.1:36428995-36571495 GCA_964036315.1 Acanthosepion esculentum | reverse complement strand
TATCTGTTATATTGTTTATATTATACTGTTATATTCTTCTTTTCGTTTTTTCGGGGTTTTTTTCTCATTTCTATTTTCATTTTTCTCTCTTCTTTCTTTATTCTTTAAAGTTTATAATTTTTAAGCCACTACTTTATTTTATTTCTTCACTCCTTGGTGTTGATAAAACCTGTAAGGAAACTCTTGTAGGGTGAAATAGCTATTCAAATGGGGTAATTTTGAATTACTAGTCTATGTAATATATATATATATATATATATATATATATATATATATATATAAGTGAACATTGAAGTCAACACTCAGGGGCGACAGGCCGTTTTCATGCAAGGCGGCCTGACGATTGCATCTAGCATGAAACAGCCTGTCGCCACTGAGTTCAATGTTCACTGTTATATTTATATCTACATACGCTCTATCTCTGATATTGAGCACTTTATCCCATAAATATAGTACACTTTAAAACTATATATATATATATATATATATATATATATATATATATATATATATATATATATATATATATATATATATATATATACATACAGAAATATATCGAGAGAGAGAGAGAAATAATACCGCGCAGTGAATGCTGGTGGTAATGAAACAGTGCTGGATGGAAAATAACAGCTAAAATTTTACTAATAATAAATATTGTTATTACTTCAAACGTTAATTTTAGTGGATACCCGTATTTGAGTAGTAGACGCTCCATTTAATCTAAAGTGTATTACGTCTACCGGCCTACGTACTCGCGAAAACTTAATGAAGAAAATGTGCCGTCAGGTGGGACTCGTAGCTGCGTCTATCTTTGCAGGAGAAACCACTATCTGATCCGGCGTGCTTCTACCGCTCAGCTACGAAGAGCTTCCCGATAAAGTCAGGTTCTGTTTTACCTTTTAAAGCACGCTGACTTCTTCAGATTTTTCCGAAATGCATGAAACGTAAACAAAACAATTTCTAAAGGATCAATGGATTTTAATTTATCATCCGACTGTGAATAGAGTTCCGAGGGTTCCGAGAAAAAAAGCCTGAAGGAAATTAAGAGAAGCGTTCAAGCGATGTCATTATGGCTCCCTAAATACTTAGAGGAATGCTGGAGTACCGATGAGACATGTTGTCACTTAACCTCCAATTTAAGCCACTATTTACTGATGATGGAAACACTTAATAAAATAATATCAATCAAGATCGACCGCAGTCAGGATCATAATAGAGTTATTATGAACTCCACAATTATTTCATTAGCAGCATACAATCGGTTTTTGAATTCAGAGTTGTCTTTTCCCTAGACTAGTTGCCAACTAAGTCTGAAGATCCTAGTAAGTCGAAGAGAGAATAATGGCATAATCAAAATGCTGGCGTTCTATTCTACCACAAACTAAATGCAAAATTAGGCTTCGGATAGAATGCTCTCTTAGACTTCGTCTCGAATCTCGCTTTTGTTCATACTATGGTCACTTCCAACCGCCGACCGTCTCCCCTCCAAATAAAGACCAACAGTTTTAACGCGGAAAAAATTCTTTGATATATTCTGAACGGGCAGTGTATTTCAAGAACTTAAGGCAATTGATGCTATTTTAGCCAAAGAAGGTAGTTCACCCAATTAGGCCATGCAACGTGAAATAATTTTTGTATGTTAACATTAAACCGACTGCAGTCGGTATTATTGTCATTGTAAACTCTATGATCGTTTCCTTAGATGCATATAGTACGTTCTTTAAAAGGCCTACATATAGTTTTTTTTTTTTTAATTCAGTGTTGTTCTTCTAGACGAGTTGCCAACTAAGGTTGAAGAGCCTCGTTTCCTACTATTTATTCCTCTTCCGTTTTTTGAAAGTGAGTCTTCTTCTTTTTTTACTTTTTTGTAATCATCATCTGATTTTTTTTTTACACTGATTTTCACCAAAAGCTACACAAGGTAGAGGATTGCAGAATAAGAGGCACTACCGGTAATGCCATCAAGATGCAAGAGGAAACCGGAAATGAAAGAGAACCGGAAATCCAACCCTAAACAGGAAACAAGGTATAAATCTCTACTCCTGTTCAAAAGATCGGGGAGTTATGTGAAGCAGACGATAGGCGAACCTCTCTACTGCCATTGAGAAAGACAGAAAAAAATTAAAATAATTAGTAAGATTTCAGAGTTCCGGCGGAGACGTTAGAAGTGTAGAGTCGAAGCAGACTTTAGGTTTATTGTGATACACGGCTGAAATAAAAGGGTATCCAATGCTGACTGAACATATATAGACGAATGGCTTGTGAGTTTGTTTTACTAAATAGCAAGTGTGCTAATGTATTTGGAAAACTAATAAATGGTTATCTGGCAATGATTATGGATTGCGATGTCGTGTATATTTCGATATTCATGCGTGTATTTATGTAAAAATTGATTTAACGAGGAAGAATTTAAAGAGGGTTTTTTTCTGGCAAGTTTCCTCCTATATGTTTGCTTGGACAAAAAAAACAAAAAAAAGGAAAAAGGTGGACAGAAAAAAAAAAAGGAATGAAAAAAGAAAATCATGCTAAAATCACGTGATCTTTTTTTAACAGGAGAGGATTTTTATCCCTACTATCCTGTTTAGGGACTTGTAGTCAATTCTGATAGAACTGGAAATCCTACCAGGATTCATCATTAGCAGCCACAATCTTAATATATGATATGCAGATAACACAATGTTGATAGCAGACATGGAGAGGAAACTACAAAACCTCCTACGGAAGGTAGCGAAGGAGAGCGAGAAGAAGGGACGAAGAATAAACTACAAGAAGACAAAATATATGGTCATCAGCAAAAAGAAGAGCCCAAAATGCAATTTACATGTTGGTGGCGCTAAAACCAAGCAGGTACAGAAATTTAAATATCTGGGAAGTGTTCTAACAAAGGATGGAAGGTTGCGACACTGAGATCCGAAGATGTATTGTGATGGCCAAAGACGCATTCCAAATGCTAGACATAGTATGAAGAGACAGGAAAGTTTCGCTGAAAACAAAAAAAAATGTACCTAACTGTTATGTGATATCTGTTCCCCTGTATGGCAGCGAATGCTGGACGATCTCCTCAAAGATGAAGAAGAGGCTTGAATCAACAGTGGTTCTACAGAAGGATGCTAAGGATACCATGGACTGAATGTGAACAACGACGAGTTTTTGGAGAGAATGGAAACAAAGAGGAAACTTATGCTTAAATCAGGAAGAGGCAGCTGAAATTTCTGGGACACGTAATGAAAAAGGAGAGCTTCGAAAATCTGATCTGATCCTGATACTCACAGGACGGATAGAGGGAAGGAGGGGCAGAGGAAACCAACGTGTGACGTAATAGCAAATAGATAGCAGAACAGGGTTTAGGAGAAATAACAGAGAGACAAAACTTATTAAGAGCTACAAGGAACAGGAGGTGGAGGGCCATGATCGCCTACGTCCTGAAGGGACACGGCACATAAAAGAAGATTGGATGAACATTAGCGAAAAAAAAAATTCAGAGTCAATATCTTCTCTTTAAAGACGCCATTTTTCAGCTACTTCATTCAAAGCCGTAACAGCTGATCGATGGCAGCATTCTTATTTATGTGGCCGGAATGCGCTTTCCCTTAAGGCAACAAAACAAATAATTATTTATGTACACAGTGCAGGTATTGATTACTTACCTCTGACCGAGGACCCAATCCATAAAATTTGAATAGCCTACCGCCGAATGTTTATGTTGGGTTGAGAGGTGGAGGCTTTTATCGCATATTTTTACTGCAGTTTATTCCCAAAGCCCTCAACAAATAACAGGGTGGCTGAAAAATATCTATCATTCGTTAGTCAAGCTCCCAAAGGCGACATTAAAACAGTATCTATCTCGCGTTCTGTTATGCAAGTACAGTAAAGATATGCATACATGAACAATAGATATGTACCTATTGCTTCTAGATGCACACACATACATGTAAGACACACGATATATATATATATATATATATATATATATATATATATATATATATATATATAGAGAGAGAGAGAGAGAGAGAGAGAGAGAGAGATGAAGATAGATAGATAGATAGATATGAAGACACTGACATAGATAAAGAAACATAGATAGATAGATAGATAGAATCCCTCGCAATCCAATCCACACGCACGCACGCACGCACGCACGCGTGCGCGCACGCACACACACACACACACACACACACACATATATATATATATATATATATATATATATATATATATATATTTATATATATATATATATATAAATATATATATATATATGTATTTCTGTTTTTCTGTTTCTGACTAGTCCTGTATCTATCGTCTCTTCATTGTAACTTAAATTTAATATAAATATGTCTCCAATAACCATGTCCTGAAGATGGTCTATTAGACCGAAACGTCTGACGTTGACAGAAAAACAAAAAACAAAATAAAAAACAGTAAACTCACATATTCGGATATTTGTCTTTTCCACATTTTCATCATATATATATATATATATATATATATATATATATATATATATATATATATATATATATATACTGAAATTATTGGGGGAATTTGAATATAAATCCAATTAATTCAAGGAGTCTAGAAGAATCCTCAATAGAATGCACGGGACAGTCGTTTCGTCCTATTCTATTCAGCTGTGCGCATCCGCTACCGAGAATCGAACCCGGACAGTTACGATACTGCACAAGTGACCTACCAGCTGTACCAATGGACCTCGGTGACGAAGAGGTGACAAACTAGACTCGATATAGCGCTGCTCTCACTTTCCATGGTGTAACTCATCTGAGAATACCTTTTGCCATAGATTTGTGCCCCACCAACCCCCACGAGCGACATCTTCTTTGCCCCATCCGCTCACTCTCAGAGCATTAGAAGCTGGTTCAAGCATATATATATATATATATATATATATATATATATATATATATATATATATATATATATATATATATTCAAGCTTTTCACCCCAAGCAAGGCTGGAAGCCACTAGCACGCAATGGGTTACAGAAGATTTGGAGCGAGAGCAGATAGGAGTGTTAGAGGAAAGGATGTGGAAAAGGATAGTGGATAGATCAAGGCAACTGGAGATGTCGATTGACGTTACATTTGAATAGTTGGAGATTATAGTTGTCAGGGAAACAGGAATAAGGAAGGGAGTTCCACAGGCGAGAGGTGCGAGATATGAAGCTATTGGAGTAGAAGAAATGCCCACATTTAACAGTTTCAACAGTGAAAGGGTGGGAGCGGGATGCCAGCCTCGTAGGACGCTTGAATTCATGAAGCCTGGAAACCAGCGAAAGCAGCTCATCGGAGCAATTACCGTGGAAGTATTTGTAAAAAGACAGAGCGAGGCGACGGCGCGTCCGTGAGAGAGCGACTGCAGACGAGATGACAGATCAGGGCCAATTACGTTGCATACCCGTTTCTGGATCTTATCAAGAACCCCGAGGCAAACAGAAGGGGCTCCAGACCATATATATATATATCTTGATAAGAACTGTCTTTTTAAAGATTAAACATATCAAAAATGTCTTTAAAATAAATTGTCGGACTCTGTCCAATTCAATATATATATATATATATGTGTGTGTGTGTGTGTGTGTGTGTGTGTGTGTTTATGTATGTGAATGAGCGTGTACTGAATCCTTCTCAGCCTGTCTGAGTGTTATTTTTTACTGCTGCTGGAAAGAGTATTTCGTTATAGTGTAAAGTGACATTTTGCAAGATTCTAGCACATTGTCATTCACTGACTCATCTGTACATAGCTCAAAAGCCTTCAGAAGGGTTTGACATACACTTTTTCTTCACGAGTTGAAATGTTGCGGTGTCACCGGACAAATTTTTAGAACTGATCCAGGCTTTCTTGCCAAATCCTGAAATGAAAGTTATCCTGAACGACCATTTTACCAGACACTTTCGTAATAATGCAAATGTACCACAAGGCTCTATTCTTGGTCCTACATTGTTTTAATTTTCATTTAACAACCTTCCTAATGGCATCAACACTCAATTTGGTCTCTATGTTGATGACACAACTATATACTCCTGTCTCGATAGTAAGTTGGATTAGTTAGACGAGGTCAAATTGGCATGTGATCTTACAAACGACCTTCAGGAAGCAAAAGAGGTCTTGTTAATTTTAACGCCCCGAAAACTAAACTGCTCTATATTAATCATATGAAAGACACCTTTCGGCCTTCAGCATGGCTGATGCTAATCTTCAGGAGAGTGACGTTACGCCTTCTTGGGCTAATGTTCTCAGGTGTCATGAAGTGGAAAGACTATTGAATCCATTGCTAGGTCAGCTGCTAAAAAAGTCGGTTCACTGTGTCGTCCGGGATAATTTTTTTCTCTAGAAACTATCTTACATATCTATAAGGCTACCGTTCGCCCATGCTTAGAAAATTTCTGTCACATATGGTCCGGTGCTCCTGTTATATATCTAGAGATCCTTGATAAAAATCCAAAGAAGAATCAGCAATATTATTGGTCCTGATCTGGTGGCTCGTCTTCAGTCACTTTCCCACCGCCGCATCGTTGTCTCTCTGAGTCTTTTCTCTAAATACTTTCATGATAATTGTTCAGATGAGCTATTCGCTATGATACCTAGACTTTATGAATATAAACGCAGTATTAGACGAGCGTTGAGATCTCAGCAATTTACAGTTGAGTTGGCTAGATGTCACCGTAAGTTTTATGCTAATAGTTTCTTTATTCGCACTTCTCGCTTGTGGGACTTCCTTCTGGCTCCATACCTTCCAGCCAAACTAAATCTTCAAAAATTTAAATTCAATGTCAACAGTTAACGCCTAAGTGAATGTAATGAACTCGATTGGAACTCGGTACTTCAGTTTCACAATCCGATTCGCTGTATATTACACCATCCTCGCAACGTTGTAGATTGTGGTCATAGCATCTCCACGCTGAAGAAAACATCATCGCACGCTTCTGTCCTCCTGATTACTGTTCTTCTAGATTCGCTCCTTAGTAATGTTTCTGCTTTCTAATTCATTCCATACTCTGTAACCTCTTGTGCCTTAGAGTCTTTACTTCCTTGCTTGGAGTGAACATGATTAAAAAAAGAAAACAAAAAGAAAATATGTCATTCTTGCACTTGTATATATATTTACATTTTTTTTATCCGGCCTCATATTCACTTATTAGCGTTTTTCTCATGGTGTCATTTGTTCTTCTGTTGTTTGGTGCTATCAACAGGCCGTCATCCCTCTATAGACCGTGGTTGTCTATATGAACGATCTTATTAATTTCATATAAAATATGTAGGCCTATTAATTCAGAAATCTCAGCACCATCAAAGGAACCGTGTGGTACATCAAATCCGTCTGTTTTTGATTTTTTTTTTTTTAATCCAGGTTGCTCCATTATGGAATAAAATGGATTTGTGGCAATGTAAAATAATTTCCATTTGGCCAGATGTTATGTAAAGCCTCCATTTCGCCAAAGATAATAAGATCGTTCATGTGGACAACCATGGTCTGAATAGGGATGACGGCCTGATGATAGCACCAAACAATAGAAGAACTAATGATACCATTAGAAAAGCGCTTTTCAAGCTCTTTAAAAGCATCTGCTTTGAAATATAAGTCGATATAAAAAAAATAATCGTTAACTCTCTGGATGTAGAATTGAACGTTCATACTTGCAGTGTCTCCCCGTACATGAAACCTAACGCAAAGTTAAAATATGTAAATATTAGATCCAACCACACCCCGAATATAATTAAACATATCCCCAAAGGAATAGAGTCTAGGTTATCCAGAAATTCTTCTTGTAGAACGAATTTTGAGGGAAAAAAAGAAAGACTATGAGAAGAGTTTAAAGGTTGATGGCCACAAAACCAAACTAGAATTTAAACCTCAACAAATTAAACATCATACGAAGAACAATTCAAGGAAAAGATAAAATATTATTTGGTTTAACTCCCCTTTTTTAATTCACAGGGAAAATATAAAATAGGTAAATTGTTTTTCAAGTTGGTTAATAAAAACTTCCCAAAAAATTCAGAGTTACATAAGATATTCAATAAAAATACAGTTACATTAAGCTACAGTTTGCACTAGTAATTTAGATACAATATTAAATAAATAAAATGCCAGAAATATCAACACTAACGTGCAGCAATATAACAACTTCAGAAATAAGTTTAGATGCCCATTACATGGAGCTTGTAAGATAGAAGTCATAATTTATAAAGCAGAAGTATTAATGGTAAAAATAAAACGTATATAGATTGTACTAAAGGTTTTTTAAGCGTAGATGGTATAATCATAGATATTCTTTTAAGCTAGCAAATCTTAGATACTCCACCAAACTTGCTAGACATATGAGGAATCTAAAAGAAATAAAAAAACAGGGACCCGTTCGTAAGGTGGAAATTTTAAAAAAGGTAAAACCATACAGCAATCATATCTGCATTTGCTACGTTTGTCAACATTAGAAATTATCGATAATGACATTTTCAGATCCCAAAAAAAGCTTTTAAACCAGAGATCTGATATCTTAAATACTTGCCTTCATATCAAAAAAAATTTATTAAGTAAATGAGGCCAGATAAAAAAATATAGAGTACGTTAGCTTCCCCCCGCCACACCCTTCCCTATATTTACAAGACACCCCTCCTTAAATTTACGTAATACTTGCTTTTCTTTTCTACTACTTTTCTATATACATTTACATTTGCTTTCTTTTCTCTTGTTCTCTTCATCCTTCTTTTTCTTCTTCCTCCTCTTCACCCCTCCTCTTCACCCCTCCTCTCTATTACGATCAACGTTGTACGTTTGACCGTCGTGCGTTTGTTTATTTATTTATTTTTGAAAAAAGAATAATGTAGCGTCCTTTGTGTTTTTTTAATAAAGCGTTGGATAGTCAGTTGATAGAATTAGCCTGATGGGACCTTGAGATCGGAACCAATGTATCGTATTCTATCTGACCTCTTAATTTTTAAAGTTTATATATATATATATATATATATATATATATATATATATATATATATATATACATATATATATATATATATATATATATATATATATATATTATTTATTTATTTATTATAATTTTATCATATAGGCAAAACCATTTTACTCACAACAAAGATGCAACTTGGTTTCAGTGCATTTTAACTGCACATCTACGGGTGAGGGTCTAAAATGGTTATGAACGATCCTGAACGAACCAAGTTGCATCTTTGTTTTGAGTAAAATGGTTTTGTCTATATGATAAAATTATAATAAATAATTATCGTTCTACTACCTGTATCGAGCTCTTTTTTGAATTAACGCTGCGAACGTTGGAATTTATATATTACTTTCGTTCTCATCGCATCGGATATATATATATATATATATATATATATATATATATATATATATATATATATATATATGAAGAAATATAGTCCTAAAATGTGCTCTATTTATGGGATAAAGTGGTCAATATCAGAGATAGAGCGTGTGTAAATAAAGAAATGAACATAGAAGTCAACACTTAGAGGCGACAGTCTGTTTCATGCTAGATTTGGTAATTTGTTTGGATTAATTTGTTTTGCTTATTTTATTGTCATTTTGTTTGTTTATGTATTTATTTATTTTTTCCGTTTTCGATTTTTAAGGAACGCCAAATAAATAAATAAACAAATAAACGACTTCTGGTAAAATAACCGCCAAAATAGGCTACCCACAATGCACCACTGTCCCGTATATATAAATAGCCGAGACAAATAACAGCACTCGTAGCCTGACGATTGCCTCTAGCATGAAACAGACTGTCGCCTCTAAGTGTTGACTTCTATGTTCACTTATATATATATATATATATATATATATATATATATATATATATATATATATATATATTGCACGGGGCGTTCTTTTTCATTGGATATGGAACGAGCATTCCTTTATAGTGTAAAGTGTTATTTTCTAGAATTCTTACACACTGTTTTTGACTGAACTATTTCAAAACAATATAGGGAATTCTGAAGTGCTGAACCCAAGGCAATCATTAAATCCAAAAATGAAATCAATGATAGTATTTATTCAAACATTGGATCACAAGTTCCTGTCACACTTAGCTGTGAAGAAGCTGTTTGATAAATTACAGTATAGGATATCTTGAGACTCATGGTACAGCATGATCTTGGAGGGCCTCAATAATGCTAACTCCTGAAATTCTTCATAATGTTCTCGATTAAGCTTTGTCCGATCAACCAAGCTCAGACAAAAAAAAAAAAATTACCGAGACACTAGATATCTTGATTTGGTTTATAATTCACGAACCTTTTGTTAGGCAGAAGCTGCCAGCCAAGTGGCTGCCAAATTGTTTGAATGCTGACCCGAAATGACATCAAGTGGACACCGTCACTTTGGCAACGTTTTCATTCATCTGGTGATATTTTTTCTTAAACAACTTGGTCATTGTTGATGGAAAATGCTTCTACCATTATTGAAGTATACAGGGGTCAAGAAATTCATGAAACAAAGTCAGCAAAACAACTTTTGTTTTGGCCACGGTTTTTTTTCGTTTCAATTTGTTGTTTTTTTTTTCAGTAAGAATATATTCTCATGATCTATAGAAGAGCCAAACAGTATGGAATACTCATCTAAATTTCTAATTCCTGAGTAGATCTGTATGCAGAAGCTGTCATCCAAGTAGGTGTCAAAATGTTTGAATGCTAATCAGAAACGATATATGACGTTTGCAGCATTTTCACCACCCTCACAATAGTATTTTTGGGAACAACTTGTCACTGCTGATGAAACATGATTATGCCTCAATGATCTGGAGACAAAACAAGCGCATCCATACAGTCGTAATATCTGGCTAGTCCACATCAGGAGAAATTCAAGATTTTAAAGTCAACAGGAAAAGTCATGGTTAGGTTTTGTTTTGTTATTTTTTAATATTAGAAAAGTATTCTGATGGATAACTGTCCCCAGAAAAGCCAGACAGTTAATGGAGAATAGTACATTTTCTGGCATTGGTTGGTTGTTTTTGTTTAATTGTATATGGACCCCTCAATGCGTTATTTAATGCCAAAATTAAAAAAATTTGTACGCAATTTTCTTTTTTTCTTCTTTTTTTTAGATAATAATGTTTTAGTTATAAAGGTCTTACTATTTAATAACACCCATAGCTTAGAGGGGGGAAGAGGTGGATTTATACATTTTCCAAGGGTATTTGTGCGTCTGTGAATACAGAACTCCCTCGATTAGTGCGGCTAATTTTACATCGATAACTACAAAAAATCAATTTTCAATTACTATGCTTAAAATGAAGAATGTTTTACCACACTAATCGAGAATTATGTATGCACTAATCGAGAATTATGTATGCACTAATTAAGTATTATGTATGCACTAATCGAGTATTATGTATGTATTAATCGCGTATTATGTATGCACTAATCGAGTATTATGTATGTATTAATCGCGTATTATGTATGCACTAATCGAGTATTATGTATGTATTAATCGCGTATTATGTATGCACTAATCGAGTATTATGTATGTATTAATCGCGTATTATGTATGCACTAATCGAGTATTATGTATGTATTAATCGCGTATTATGTATGCACTAATCGAGTATTATGTATGTATTAATCGCGTATTATGTATGCACTAATCGAGTATTATGTATGTATTAATCGCGTATTATGTATGTACTAATCGAGAATTATGTATGCACTAATTAAGTATTATGTATGCACTAATCGAGTATTATGTATGTATTAATCGCGTATTATGTATGCACTAATCGAGTATTATGTATGTATTAATCGCGTATTATGTATGCACTAATCGAGTATTATGTATGTATTAATCGCGTATTATGTATGCACTAATCGAGAATTATGTATGCACTAATTAAGTATTATGTATGCACTAATCGAGTATTATGTATGTATTAATCGCGTATTATGTATGCACTAATCGAGTATTATGTATGTATTAATCGCGTATTATGTATGCACTAATCGAGTATTATGTATGTATTAATCGCGTATTATGTATGCACTAATCGAGTATTATGTATGTATTAATCGCGTATTATGTATGCACTGATCGAGTATTATGTATGTATTAATCGCGTATTATGTATGCACTAATCGAGTATTATGTATGTATTAATCGCGTATTATGTATGCACTAATCGAGTATTATGTATGTATTAATCGCGTATTATGTATGCACTAATCGAGTATTATGTATGTATTAATCGCGTATTATGTATGCACTAATCGAGTATTATGTATGTATTAATCGCGTATTATGTATGGACTAATCGAGTATTATGTATGTATTAATCGCGTATTATGTATGCACTAATCGAGAATTATGTATGCACTAATTAAGTATTATGTATGCACTAATCGAGTATTATGTATGTATTAATCGCGTATTATGTATGCACTAATCGAGTATTATGTATGTATTAATCGCGTATTATGTATGCACTAATCGAGTATTATGTATGTATTAATCGCGTATTATGTATGCACTAATCGAGAATTGTGTATGCACTAATTAAGTATTATGTATGCACTAATCGAGTATTATGTATGTATTAATCGCGTATTATGTATGCACTAATCGAGTATTATGTATGTATTAATCGCGTATTATGTATGCACTAATCGAGTATTATGTATGTATTAATCGCGTATTATGTATGCACTAATCGAGTATTATGTATGTATTAATCGCGTATTATGTATGGACTAATCGAGTATTATTTATGTATTAATCGCGTATTATGTATGCACTAATCGAGAATTATGTATGCACTAATTAAGTATTATGTATGCACTAATCGAGTATTATGTATGTATTAATCGCGTATTATGTATGCACTAATCGAGTATTATGTATGTATTAATCGCGTATTATGTATGCACTAATCGAGTATTATGTATGTATTAATCGCGTATTATGTATGCACTAATCGAGAATTATGTATGCACTAATTAAGTATTATGTATGCACTAATCGAGTATTATGTATGTATTAATCGCGTATTATGTATGCACTAATCGAGTATTATGTATGTATTAATCGCGTATTATGTATGCACTAATCGAGTATTATGTATGTATTAATCGCGTATTATGTATGCACTAATCGAGAATTATGTATGCACTAATTAAGTATTATGTATGCACTAATCGAGTATTATGTATGTATTAATCGCGTATTATGTATGCACTAATCGAGTATTATGTATGTATTAATCGCGTATTATGTATGCACTAATCGAGTATTATGTATGTATTAATCGCGTATTATGTATGCACTAATCGAGTATTATGTATGTATTAATCGCGTATTATGTATGAACTAATCGAGTATTATGTATGTATTAATCGCGTATTATGTATGCACTAATCGAGTATTATGTATGTATTAATCGCGTATTATGTATGCACTAATCGAGAATTATGTATGCACTAATTAAGTATTATGTATGCACTAATCGAGTATTATGTATGTATTAATCGCGTATTATGTATGCACTAATCGAGTATTATGTATGTATTAATCGCGTATTATGTATGCACTAATCGAGTATTATGTATGTATTAATCGCGTATTATGTATGCACTAATCGAGTATTATGTATGTATTAATCGCGTATTATGTATGAACTAATCGAGTATTATGTATGTATTAATCGCGTATTATGTATGGACTAATCGAGTATTATGTATGTATTAATCGCGTATTATGTATGCACTAATCGAGAATTATGTATGCACTAATTAAGTATTATGTATGCACTAATCGAGTATTATGTATGTATTAATCGCGTATTATGTATGCACTAATCGAGTAATGTATGTATTAAACGCGTATTATGTATGCACTAATCGAGTATTATGTATGTATTAATCGCGTATTATGTATGCACTAATCGAGTATTATGTATGTATTAATCGCGTATTATGTATGCACTAATCGAGTATTATGTATGTATTAATCGCGTATTATGTATGCACTAATCGAGTATTATGTATGTATTAATCGCGTATTATGTATGCACTAATCGAGTATTATGTATGTATTAATCGCGTATTATGTATGCACTAATCGAGTAATGTATGTATTAATCGCGTATTATGTATGCACTAATCGAGTATTATGTATGTATTAATCGCGTATTATGTATGCACTAATCGAGTATTATGTATGTATTAATCGCGTATTATGTATGCCCTAATCGAGTATTATGTATGTATTAATCGCGTATTATGTATGCACTAATCGAGTATTATGTATGTATTAATCGCGTATTATGTATGGACTAATCGAGTATTATGTATGTATTAATCGCGTATTATGTATGCATTAATCGAGTATTATGTATGTATTAATCGCGTATTATGTATGCACTAATCGAGTATTATGTATGCACTAATCGCGTATTATGCATGCACTAATCGAGTATTATGTATGCACTAATCGAATTTTGGTATATGAAAATTTTAGCGCACTAATCGAAAAATCATTAATCGAAGGTTATCTGTATAACGAACCCAACTGGATTTGGAGCTCAGCTCTCCTATTAACAATCCGAGTCATGATCTATTACACCACCGGCACATCCAAGCTTACAGCACCTAGTATTCCCAAGCGCTCCCCCACATAGGTAGTGAACAGGCTCGGTATTGTTTAACTTCGATACAATTACTGTGCCAATTAAAGAAGGCATAAAAAGAAAAATGTGACAAGGGAGTGATTGATTTGTTTTTTTTATGGTTTATCAATCCTTTATTTAAAGCTAAAACATTTTGGGTTGTAAAAATAATATTTTTATTATAAGAATACATTTTTTTGCAAGCGATTATTTTATTAACATTTTTTAAAATAATAATGATGGTTCCAGATACAACTCCTACGAGGTAACCCATAGCAGGGGTAGATGAAATGTATTTATACATTTCCTGTTACTGAGATAGCAGAGATGGCCAGTGAAGGCATTAGGTTTTTAATTCGTTGGCAGCTTGTTATGCGTCCTGGGTATGACGATAAATTACATCCAGCAGCCAGGCCTCTGATCAGGAGGTTTTCAGGAGCGTGAAACCAGCTTTTAATTGCTGTTGTTCTGAGGTCCACACTAACTTAGTTTGGTAGCACTAGTTAGGGTCCCATCTATGGCGAAATAGTGAACCCCCATATTGTGGTCAAAATACTATGAACGTATAAATATAGATTTTTATATTAAAAATACCAGCAATACATTTTTAAGAAAAAAATATTACCAGCTACAAATTTGACTCTACAAAAACCCTCTTTACAAAAATATGTCAATGAAACAGATAAATATTCTATTCATACGAATCTATCCTAAAAATCTTGTCGGTATTAAATAACCCATTGAGGTATTGATATGCCGTAAAACAAAATAAACCAAACCAGCTCGGTCTGCAGTAGCAGTCAGAAAAGTGAGTGCTAAAATATTTGAATGCTGACCAGAAACCGAGTGGATCTCTTCGGATTTATTGGGCACCATATTCTCCGATTGTCATACTTTTTCTAAACAGATCGCCATTGATGATTAAACTAAGATCTGGAGAGCAAACAACGGTTCATGCAGTGGCCTTACTCGACTTACCCAAAGAATCAATAAAAGTCATGGCTACGGTTTTTGCGAATTAAGGAAGATATTTCACAATTTGTGTCTGAATTTCTCAGATGAGGAGTTCCCATTATTTGTACTATTTATATTCCGACTATTGTCCTTATCTTTCTTGTTATCCTACAAGAAAATGGGCTAGTGGGTAAAAGCTTTGGTTTTTTTAATTTGGTGATATAGTGCGTTCAATCCCTGGTTCGGGCACTCAGTGGAAACGGGCGAGAAATAAGTGAACAGTACTAATTCAAATAAGAATACGATATCCTTGGAGATGAGCTGTGGAACCAGAACAGTCTACTCCGGAAATTAAATAAGGGATTTATGTCAGAATTCCCTGTAGTTTACCTACATCGATATACATCTGATGAAGGCCGGGGGCACAACAATCGAAACTTGATAACATCAATGATAATTATAATGAAAAGTCTACCCCGGAAATGAAATAAAGGGTGCATTTCAGAATTCCTGTAGTTTACCCAGATCGATATACACCTGTGGAAGGCCAAAAGGCACAACAACGAAAACGTGATACCATCCACAATAATAATAATAATAATGATGAGGACAATAATGAAACGCCTTTATCCACTGTGCCATGTGTCCTCAAGGACACATGGCACAGTGGATATAGGCGTTGGTTAGATCCAGTGACAGACCCAAAGAGTGTGAGTTCAATACCCGGTTAAGGCAGTGGAGAACTTTCAGAGGGAAAATTAGCAGGAGATAACTGATAACTGACATCCATCAAACATGGCACGTGGAACTAGAACAGTCTACCCCAGTGATCGAAATAAAGGGTTCAGTTCGAAATTCCAACCACCTGAAGAAGGCCGGAGCGTACAACGGCCGAAACGTTGTGACAAATATGGCGACAAAGATGAGGACAATAGTCCGACTAATGTAAATACTGAAACATATTTATTTAAAGATATTTCATCATGATCATTGTCATCATCAGCATCAGTCCCATGAACGGGTGTGGTCGTAGAGACCCTCGGCGGTTGAAAACCTGACTAGTTCCCGCTATAAATCTGGATTGAAAGGTGAAGATATTAATTCGCGTGTTGTGTGACCAGATAGAGCCCATCTCTCTTCCCGGTCAATGTCCTCCATCTTGAAGGCTCGACTTTGTCACACGCGCGTGGTCGTTGATTCCATCGAGAAGACCTTCTGCCCTGCCCATTGATTTCAGTCTACGAATCACTCCGATGCCATGCGACACTATGTCAACACCGTACAGGCTACATAATATAGTTATGGAGCCCACTTTACTCCATTGTGATAGCTGATGACGATGCAAGAATGTTCGTCTCCTCTTTGACAGGTTTTTGTTTTTAATCCCACTGGGTGTTTAGCCACCCTCCTCACCAGAACAACCTGGTGGGGGAACTGATTTAGTCGTCGATGATTCGACCACGCGGGAAATAGTATTGAGTTGCCTAGTACCAATGGCATTCTTTGAGTAACATGACATATAAGATATTTCAGGTGAGTCAAAGAGTTAATGCAAAAATATTACCACAGGAAGCATTGAAAGAAAAACAGGCTTCCGGCAATATCACGTTGAAACACCGGCTCACGTACGACCACCGAATTTAAGCAACGTCGGTCAGTGTCTAGAAGAGTACCCGCTTGAGAATTACCAACCTGTAAGTTCCTATGTGCGCGTGGTGCAATGGGTAACGGCCCTGAATTTGAAATAGGAGAGTTGAATTCGTATTCCAGTCTGAATTGTTATATTCACTTACACGTAAATATCCTTTGGAAAGGTATGAAACCACCTCTTCTCGCTCCCTCTATGGGTTAATTAGTATAACTTGTATCAGTAAAAATCAATATTATCTCCCCAATTTTTTCAATCTAAAAATATTTTCTGGCTTTAAATAACCTGAAAAAGGATGATAAACCGTGGAAAATAAATCAGACCAGAAAGAAAAACAACGAAGAAAGCTGCGGAAAGGTGTTCCCTTTTCGTTGGATAAGGCACCTGCTCACGGGGCTGGCAAGACGACCAATGTATTGATGAATTCGAGGTGTGTATGCAGCGATAATTCACGCTACTTGACAGATCTCGCTTTATCTGACTATATCCTGAAAGAAGTTTAAAATGTACGAATGATTTGGAGATGATAGCAATAGAAATTGGGGAGACAATTTTAGTCAGGTGCCAAACGTGATACATGTTTGGAAGATCATGTATGACGATGAAGAAGATTTCCCGTAGGAGGATGGCGGTTTATTTTTGTTTGTTTTTCGGTAGAATGGTTCCGACCCGAGATTATAGGAACCAGTCTGTTCTGTTATTCAACCCATAGTTTTGGGGAGTAGAGATGAATTCATTCATTTCCCGAGGGGATTTGCGCGTAAGTGAATTTATCGAAGCCAGCGAGAATTCGAACTCGGTTCTGAGAGATTACCATCGTTCTGAACCGTTATCTATTACATCACGACTCACATATCAGAACTTCTGGAGTTAAAAATCCTTAAGAAACTATACAACACGTGGCGGGGTGAACGCGCGGAATAACATGTGGAGGCCAGGCATTCACAATTAAAAACCGTGAAGGGCCATATTGATCGCAGAAAATTAGAAATCTAGCCGCAAGCGTATTTTTTCGGTAAATCACTGAGTAGGAGTGAGATAAAAACAGATATATACAAAGAGAGAGATGGACAGAGCATTCTACCTTTTTCTTTTTCTTTTTCTCGGAAGAACTGGAAATTATTAACCAGATACAAAAACAGTGAAATATTCGTTGAATAAAGTGATGCTTCCACAAAATGAATTTTTCATATCGATCAACCGCTGAATTTATTCTGATGAACGCGAAAAATTTACTATTTTTAAAAGGCACCGATATTTAGAGAACTTAAAACGATTACTTGATTACTTATTTCATTGCATCATCTTGTAATTATTGCCATGTGACGCAAAGAATAGACAGTTCATTATGTAAAGAAATTCGCTGTAAATAATCAACAGAGCTTCTTTTTATAGCTATATGCTACATATTATTGCTAACTGTTTTTGCATATAGGTACCTTTTCGAAATCGCTAAAAATCATGCCGTGAAATGAACTTTTCAGGACTTATTCACAAATGATTTAAATTACTTTTGAAATTTTTTTATTAGTATATCTTTCACCTTGTTAATTTTATGAAAGCTTAAGAAATTCAATTTTTAGTGACTATATTAGTTAAAAGCAGAATTCTTTGAAGAATTTAAATCACCGAATTTTTTTTTGTTAAAATCGGATCCCGTCTTACCGAAAACCTGTGCTGAAACGAAAAATAAAAAACGCAATAAAACTAAGACATTATTTAATTTCAGAAGTTTTTAATTGCTTTTATGTATAATATATATTAAAGACAATATCTGAAGAAAAAAACATCGATGAAAAATGAATTTTTACAAGATTTATTTTCATTTTTGTACAATTTTAAATTGAATAATTTATAAAGTTTTTAAATCTTTTAAAATTCCGTTTAGGAAACATTCAAAGAAACCAGCTGGAACTACCTCAAACAATGTCAGATTTTCCTGTAATGCAATCATGCTGGTGTGCTTTTGATCAGGTGTCAGAAGACGTGCCACCCACCGAACATACACCGCCGTCATGCCATGTTCATTGCGAAGAATATTCTCAACTATCTCAAGGGATATGCTAATGGCATTGGCTATTTGATTTATAGTCAATCGCTTGTTATCCATCACCATGTGGTGGACAGGATCATTGTTTTCCTCGATGGTGGCAGTTGCAGGACGTCCAGATGTTGAGTGATCTTCAAGACTCTAAATTTAGCTTCCCATTTTTGCACTGTTGGTAAGGCTTGAGCGCCACATCCTAATGTAGCAAGCCTGTCAGCATGAACGTCCTTGGGGTTAATCCCATTTTCTACACGTACTTGATAATACCACGATGCCAAATTCTGTCTATTTTCAAGAGAAGTCAATTTGTTGCTTTGGAAGTCTTCTTTGAAAGGTCAGATATCAGTAAATAAACAAAGCAATTATTAATAAGAAAAGTTGAAACTAATTCATGCAAGATTTCACAGATCTAGTATAATTCCTTCATAGTCAATCCATGAACTTTTCAGCACACTCTTGTATATTACCTGATTTAAGTTTATAAGTGAAATATTTTTAAATTGTTTTATTTTATCCATTTCAGCTTCCACAGAATGTCAATTGAAGCAGTTAAAGAAACAAAATTGTTAAAATCGAAGAAACGGCAGTAGCGACTTTTAAAAAATATGGAGTGTAAGATTTGACATAATTTTAAAAAAGGATCTGCAGGGAAGAAAGATGTTTCACTGTGTCGGGTTCGACAGTTTTTTCTGCTAGAATCTATCTTACATATTTATAAGTCTATCATTTATCCATGCTTTGCATATTGCTGCCACGTCTGGTCTGGTCTGGTCTAGTCTGGTCTGGTCTGGTGCTTCTGCTGAATATTTAGAGATTCTTGATAAAATACAAAGAAGTTATTGGTCCTGACCGGGGATCTCAGCTTCTGTCATTTTCTCACATCCGTAATGTAGCTTTCTATGTATCTTCTATAAATACTTTCATGGTAATTGTTGTGTCGTGGCACAATAGTAAAAAGAAGAAAATCAAGTCGAGGTTGGTTTAAGGAACAAGTGTATTTAACATCACAGATACAAAGGTAGGAAACGGGTACTACTCAGTTAGGCAGTTGTAGTACTGTCGCTGCTTACCCCCCCCCCCCGGGTAGGTATTACTGGCACTATATATAGTGAAAACCGGTGTAATTCCCTTGTGTTAGAAAGGCCGGTGTAACAGTAATTGTTTTGGTGACCTTCCCTTTTTGGTATCATTGCAAATATTCATTGGGTTTTCATTCTTTTTTAAATTGTGTTGTGGGGCAGACCCATTTTACACAAGATGGACTCGTCCAAAGTATACTTATACTGACATAGAGAATACCTGCAGGTTGAGATATGTTGAGTCAGGGTGAGAGATACGGAGACAGTACACAGGGTGTTCACAGAGAGTTATACGAGAGTCCAGCGAGAGAGATAATTACGGCTTCACTTACAGAGACTTGTACATATACTTTCTACTAACCCGCATTCCTGGACTACTAATCTTCACTTCAAGTCTGTATTCTTACGTTTAATACACTTATATTTCTATCTCAATTACTGGCGTTGTTATTTATTTGTGCAGGATTCCATTCCCGGAATCCACAACAAATTGTTATTTTATTCCCCGCCCCCACAGACAAATTGTTGATATGGGAACTAGTTAGGACTTCATGAGGACTTTGAGGTATTATGGTGGCTGTAGTATGAATTATAAGTAACAATGTGTTTTTTTGTTGTAAGGAATACGGGGGTATGTTTTAGTCAGTAATTGTGTCTAGCTAAGTTTACGTTCTGATTGAATAACCAGCCTTCCCTATCCCCACCTTTGGCCTTGTGCCACATTTTCATATTATTCAAAATAAATAATACTTTCCTCTATTGTACCTAGACTTTATGAATTTAAGCACATTACTATATTAGCGGCGAGGTCTCATCATTTTACGGATGAAATGATTAGATGTTACCGTAAGTCCTATGCTAACAGTTTCCTCTGTGATACTTCTCGTTTGTGGAACTCACTTCCGGCTTCTTGCTTCCCAGTCAATTTTAATTTTCAATTATTTAAATGCGATGTCAATCGTCACATTCTGTCTTCCTAATTCTAGTTTTTCTACTCTCCTTAATAGTGGTTTTCTCATATTCTCTAACACTCAATAAACCTTTGTGTCTTAGCGACTTTATTACCTTGCTTGGGAGTGAAACGATTTTAAAAAAGCTTATATTCCGAAACGATGGTTAACAAGATTTTCACCATGAAGTGGCATTAGAAAACACTTCATTGTTCATATTTTTTTGAGAAACCACCAACAAAGACAAAAAATGTTGTCAAATATTTTGATACAGTGTAACCCGGATATAAGAGACCCGGTTATAAGAGAAACCTGGATATAAGAGAGATGTTCTATGGTCCCAAATTAGAGCCTGTGTTAATGTATATATAATAGACCAAACCCGGATATAAGATAAACCCTGATATAAGAGACTTCTTCTCCAGTCCCGACAACTCTCTTATATCCGGGTAACACTGTACATGTTTCAAACAATTGCAAATTAGTGGCTACTAGTTTTTGACAGTTGTCAGATTTTTACCCCATGTTGGCCACCATTTAATGATAGCAAGTATATCAACACTTTCACTGCTGCATTTTTATAGCATCGTCGCCCGGTAAAACTGACCCGTTTGGGGCAAAATAGGAAATTGCCATTTACTGGAATTAAATGACTATAAAGACCATGATGGCGATTTCTCATGGGCGCCGCCATTTGCTTTCGAGTCGATACTCCGCAGTTTAGACGAAGCTAAAGAACACTCCCAACTCGCAATGTAATAAAAAAAAACGTCGCAAAACAGGTCGATTTGTACGTTACTATATGTCTAGGCTGGTTTGAAAATAGCACCAGACATTGGTTAATTTGTCACAGAAATACTAAGGACCGAAATTTCACGCTGTCATTTAAACTTATGTTGACAGAAAGCAATTAAAATTTAATAAAAACTTATAACTACCTCCACAGCAGCAGAAGTGCTAAAGAATTATGTGCAGAATGTTCTCATTTTCTTATTGGTGAACTGCAAACGGAAAAGGTCCAAGAAAAACACTTGATAACATAAAAGTATTTAAAATTAAAATAAAGTTCTTTTTTTTAACAGGATATCTATAATGATCTTGAAAAAGTATTTCTAAATTGATTGAGCTCCAATTTCATGAGAAAATAGACATTAAGAGCATTCAATTGATTGATTTATTTTTTACGGTTTGTCAACCTCTTGCAGGTTATTTGAAGCCAGAAAATAATTTTAAATTCTAAGAATCTTGGGGCGATAATAACGATACAAATTGAACTAATTAACCCATAGCGGGGCGGACAAGAAATTAAGGCTATTTGAGAGTAAGTGAATATAATGTACCTGACTGAAATTGGAATGCGGCTATCCGATTTCCAATTCCGTGCTGCTTTCCATTATACGACCTGCATATCCAGGCTTACAACATCTAGTTACTGACCACGCACGACGTTGCTTAACTTCGGTGATTGTACGAGAACCGGAGTTTCAACGTGATCTGGCCGTACACCCAAATCCTTTAAAAGCAGTTATCGACCATCACAGAGACAACTACATAACTATTTTCATTTAAGTTTTATTATACTTAACATCAGGAAGAGGCAGCTGAGACACGTAATGAGAAAGGAGGGTCTGGAGAATCTGATACTCACAGGTCGAATAGAGGGAACAAGAGACAAGGGAAAGCAACGCATGACATACCTGGCGGGCTTAAACAAGTGGATGACAGAATTGGGAGAGGTCGCAGAGGGACGAAGATTGAGAGTTACAAGACATAGGGGAAAGTGGAGAGCCATGATCGCCTACGTCCTGAAAGGACACGGTACATAAAAAGAAAGAAAAAGTTCAAGTTATTTGAAAAAAATGCCAAATTAATTAAGTGTGCCAAACTCGTGTAGTATGCGACTCGAAAACGATGATATGCTTGGCACTCAGTGTGACATTAGAGAAGTCAGGTGGATCAGCGTGTTGACCAGGGGGATATCCTCCTATACATTAAGTGCAGATCCGCGCCTCACAGGATATTAGTTACTGGCACCGACAGATAAACACGCAATCGACCTGATGCACCTACAAAGTACGAATATGAAAAAAAAAATCAATGAATGTCAAATATATAGACACATCATATCCATGCAGAGATTTTGAGACTCTTTCGGTGAAGGACCTAAAATCAAACACACACTGACTGACAGTGACTGATTAATTTATTTTCTGTTGTATTTTATGTCATTTTTATTTCTGGAGTATTGTTGCTATATCAGAGCGGGACCTCCCCAAAACCTCTCTTTCAAAATGTGACAGATTTCAAAAGGGTCCCTGCGACCTTCTGGGCGATGAATCATTTTGCACCCTGCAACCCCTTTCCCACTGACAAAATGTATCAAGCTTATCGCTACTCTATCACTATTTCCATGGAAAATGTTCAGGGGGAGCTACATTCCTTAGTTCCACCGATTCAGACCTTCACAGCTAAGCATCTCTATACTCCAGTGGCTCTCAAATGATACGCCTGGGCGCACTGGTACGCCCTGGAAGATATCTAGTTGCGCCGCTGCATTGCAAAAAATATATGTACACATATAAGAAATGGATATATTTACTATATTATGTTGTGGTACCCGTCTCGTTGCGGATAGCCCTCGGAGAAATCTTCACTGATAGGAAGCTTTTGTTTCGCTGTATTGAACTCGTAGGGGTTCTATGTCTAGTTCGAGAAAGTTAATTACTAAAAGATGTATTATGCAACATAAAATGATAACGAAGATTTGGATTATTTATTTAAAAGTTGTCTTATTTATACTTTCATAGTAATTTAATTTGTCACTTATTTGTCTATAAGCAAATGTGATAAATTAGTTACTTTATCTTAAACAGTTCAATCGCGATTACTTATTCTATCCAGTGGGTGTACACCAGTGCCATTTCTGAATTAAAAATGCGAAAGATTTAAGTCTGTCCTAATCCATTCTTTTCTTTGTTTCATTCATAGAAAACATTTAAAATCTGACTCAGCAACTGAGCAGATTTCTGCCAACCAACTATTAAATATCACTGAAGCTCTTCTGTCAGATTTTTTAGGGAATTTCATGGTAAAACTTTAGAAGGATTTAAATTAGCGACGCTTAATCAAACAGACTGTCGTAGAAAATCATTTAATTATAAAACAGTTCAATTTGCATAACCACATTTTTGTTTCCTTTTTTTCAAATGATTTTATTTTTAGTGAGGGTCTTGTTTCGTGCATTTTATCCTTCCCGACACCCACTTAAATAAAAATAACATTACAGTATCTATTCAAATTTGTACAGCTCTGTCAATCAAGCATGCGACAGTGTGGCTCTAACGGGCGTTAAAAGCGGAAGTTTTCTGTATACTAGTGTAACCCGGATATAAGAGAGTTGTCGGGACCTGATAAGTCTCTTATATCCGGGTTTCTCGTATATCCGGGTTTGGTCATTATATATATATACAGTGTAACCCGGATATAAGAGAGTTGTCGGTACCGGAGAAGTATCTTATATCCGGGTTTCTCTTACATCAGGGTTTCTCGTATATCCGGGTTTGGTCTATTATATATACTGTGTAACCCGGATATAAGAGAGTTGTCGGGACCGGAGAAGTATCTTATACCCGGGTTTCTCTTACATCAGGGTTTCTCGTATATCCGGGTTTGGTCTATTATATATACAGTGTAACCCGGATATAAGAGAGTTGTCGGGACTGGATGGGTATCTTATATCCGGGTTTCTCTTATATCAGGGTTTGATCTATAATATATAGTGTAACCCGGATATAAGAGAGTTGTCGGGACCGGATATGTATCTTATATCCGGGTTTCTCTTATATCTGGGTTTGGTTATTATGTATAGTGTAACCCGGATATAAGAGAGTTGTCGGGATCGGATAAGTCTCTTATATCCGGGTGGCTCTTACATCAGGGTTTCAGGTATATCCGGGTTTGGTCTATTATATATACAGTGTAACCCGGATATAAGAGAGTTGTCGGGACCGGAGAAGAAGTCTCTTATATCCGGGTTTCTCTTATATCCGGGTTTGGTCTATTATATATTTGAAGAATCTGATTTTGGAAGTGAGCAAATCATAAGTGCAAGTAAGAAAGCAAAACCGCGGATTACTCGCATATAAATTGAAAGTTATTTAAGCTTTTCTTTTACTTGGACCCAAAAGTGGGGCACCTCGACGTGGTGTAATGGTTAGAAAGCATGTCTTGCTAGATCTATTACTGAGTAGTGAGTTCGATCCTCACTGGGTGCCCCATACTTTTCGGCCTTGTGCCACATCTAAGCTGTGCTTAGAAGATCCGTCCCTGTGCTGGTGGTATCACGGCTACGACTAGCTTGTACCGGCTCTGACCAACTTGGACAAGCTATGACCAGCTAAGACCAGCTTGAACCAGCAGCCCGAACGAAAACACTCAGGTCCCCACGTTAAAAACTGACCTTGTGTCACAACCTGACTTAGTGGGAGGTCAAGTAAATCTCTACTTGGACCGGAAGTGAAGATAAGCCTTTGCCTCTATGCTTATTATGTGGGTGTAAAATGACAAATGAATCATTGCTTCCTAGTAAATTGAGTAAACATTTAAAAACCAAACACTCTCACTTACAAAATAAATCTACACGTTATTTCAAGAGATTGTCCGAACCTCAAACAAAAGCTGCAAATTCTTTTCAAAGTATAATTGTGTTTTGAGAAAGCTGAAATCGTTTCTTATCAAGTCTCAGAACTGATAGCACAAAATATGAAAGCTCATACTTTAGGTGAGTCACTTATTTTGCTTGCATGCAAAAAAAAAATTATGACGTTGACGGGAAATGAAGCAGCAATGGAAATAAGCAAGATTCCTCTCTTCAACGAGGCTTATTCTAGAAATGTCTTCTGATATCGAGAAAAATGTATGCAGTAATAAACTTCAGTATTCAACTCTTGCATTGCAAATTGATGAGTCAACCGCCATTACCGCCACTATTAGCATTCATTCGTTTTATTAATGAAGACCAAATAGTAAATCAGTTTCTTTTTTGTAAAGGATTAAGTGTGACTACAAAAGGTGAGGACGTTTTCAACATTCTAAATAACCATCTTGATAAATGTCAGTTATCATGGAAGTCGTGTGTAGGCATTTGTGCAGATGGAACCCCTTCCATGGTAGATTGTATGAAGGGCGTTATGTTATAGTAACTTACCGCCCTCTTCATAGGGAGGCCTTGATGGCAAAAGCATTGGGAGAAAAATTAAGAGAAGTTTTAGATCAAGTTTGTTCAGATGGTAAAGTTTATTAAAACAAGACTTGTCAAATCGCGTTTATTCGAACAACTTTGTATTGAAATGGATTCTCAACACAGACGGTTTCTTTTACACATCGAGATGGGGGTGGCTGTCAAGGGGGAAAGTGCTTACTAGTATACACAGGTTACGATAAGAACTTATTGCGTTATTTGCAGAAATGAAACAATTACATTATCCAACAGCAGCAACAATCGAATTGTGTACTCAGTACGGTTTTTACCTATAGGTTTGGCAGACTAAAGCCTAGTGTCTCAAAATCTAGTGAGCCTCCAGCCAAGGTGTATAATATTTTGACACTGTTATAGGCCTTTCATACACATGCTGTGATAATGCATCGTATACACTAAATAACCCTTCAGTAATTTTAAACAACACTCATCATTCTTGGCTTTATTCAAATTGTTTAATTTAACACTCTTCGATGTTCCTCTACTCGTGAGAATGGAGGAGTTGGAAGTTCCCTCACAAGTGGAATAGCCCAGAGCCTCAAAAGTGGAATAGCCTAGGGCCTCATCATTCTTGGCTTTATTCAAATTGTTTAATTTAACACTCTTCGATGTTCCTCTACTCGTGAGAATGGAGGCGTTGGAAGTTCCCTCACAAGTGGAATAGCCCAGAGCCTCAAAAGTGGAATAGCCTAGGGCCTCATCATTCTTGGCTTTATTCAAATTGTTTAATTTAACACTCTTCGATTTTCCTCTACTCGTGAGAATGGAGGAGTTGGAAGTTCCCTCACAAGTGGAATAGCCCAGAGCCTCAAAAGTGGAATAGCCTAGGGCCTCATCATTCTTGGCTTTATTCAAATTGTTTAATTTAACACTCTTCGATTTTCCTCTACTCGTGAGAATGGAGGCGTTGGAAGTTCCCTCACAAGTGGAATAGCCCAGAGCCTCAAAAGTGGAATAGCCTAGGGCCTCAACATTCTTGGCTTTATTCAAATTGTTTAATTTAACACTCTTCGATGTTCCTCTACTCGTGAGAATGGAGGCGTTGGAAGTTCCCCTCACAAGTGGAATAGCCCAGAGCCTCAAAAGTGGAATAGCCTAGGGCCTCAACATTCTTGGCTTTATTCAAATTGTTTAATTTAACACTCTTCGATGTTCCTCTACTCGTGAGAATGGAGGAGTTGGAAGTTCCCTCACAAGTGGAGTAGCCCAGAGCCTCAAAAGTGGAATAGCCTAGGGCCTAAACATTCTTGGCTTTATTCAAATTGTTTAATTTAACACTCTTCGATTTTCCTCTACCCGTGAGAATGGAGGCGTTGGAAGTTCCCCTCACAAGTGGAATAGCCCAAAGCCTCAAAAGTGGAATAGCCTAGGGCCTCAACATTCTTGGCTTTATTCAAATTGTTTAATTTAACACTCTTCGATGTTCCTCTACTCGTGAGAATGGAGGCGTTGGAAGTTCCCCTCACAAGTGGAATAGCCCAGAGCCTCAAAAGTGGAATAGCCTAGGGCCTCATCATTCTTGGCTTTATTCAAATTGTTTAATTTAACACTCTTCGATTTTCCTCTACTCGTGAGAATGGAGGAGTTGGAAGTTCCCTCACAAGTGGAATAGCCCAGAGCCTCAAAAGTGGAATAGCCTAGGGCCTCATCATTCCTGGCTTTATTCAAATTGTTTAATTTAACACTCTTCGATTTTCCTCTACTCGTGAGAATGGAGGAGTTGGAAGTTCCCTCACAAGTGGAATAGCCCAGAGCCTCAAAAGTGGAATAGCCTAGGGCCTCAACATTCTTGGCTTTATTCAAATTGTTTAATTTAACACTCTTCGATGTTCCTCTACTCGTGAGAATGGAGGCGTTGGAAGTTCCCCTCACAAGTGGAATAGCCCAGAGCCTCAAAAGTGGAATAGCCTAGGGCCTCAACATTCTTGGCTTTATTCAAATTGTTTAATTTAACACTCTTCGATGTTCCTCTACTCGTGAGAATGGAGGGGTTGGAAGTTCCCTCACAAGTGGAGTAGCCCAGAGCCTCAAAAGTGGAATAGCCTAGGGCCTCAACATTCTTGGCTTTATTCAAATTGTTTAATTTAACACTCTTCGATTTTCCTCTACTCGTGAGAATGGAGGCGTTGGAAGTTCCCCTCACAAGTGGAATAGCCCAGAGCCTCAAAAGTGGAATAGCCTAGGGCCTCAACATTCTTGGCTTTATTCAAATTGTTTAATTTAACACTCTTCGATGTTCCTCTACTCGTGAGAATGGAGGCGTTGGAAGTTCCCCTCACAAGTGGAATAGCCCAGAGCCTCAAAAGTGGAATAGCCTAGGGCCTCATCATTCCTAGCTTTATTCAAATTGTTTAATTTAACACTCTTCGATTTTCCTCTACTCGTGAGAATGGAGGAGTTGGAAGTTCCCTCACAAGTGGAATAGCCCAGAGCCTCAAAAGTGGAATAGCCTAGGGCCTCAACATTCTTGGCTTTATTCAAATTGTTTAATTTAACACTCTTCGATGTTCCTCTACTCGTGAGAATGGAGGAGTTGGAAGTTCCCTCACAAGTGGAGTAGCCCAGAGCCTCAAAAGTGGAATAGCCTAGGGCCTCAACATTTTGCTTTATTTGAAGAGATGAAACAATTATATTATTGCGACCTTCTTCGTTGCGAATTTTGGATTGCCAGGTTACAGTATTTGGTCGATATATTTGAACAGCTCAATATTTTGAATACTAGCATACAAGGAAAAGAAGAAAATATTCTCACATCCACTGATAAAATAAAAGCCTTTTTGAAAAAAATCCAGATTTGAAAAAGAAATGCCGTTGAAGGTGATTTGGAAATATTTCTATTGATAAGTAAAACTTGCATAAAGGAAATACTTCCAATAATTGTTGAACATTTAACAAGTTTGGAGGAAAAAATGAGTTACGATTGAATTGGAAAGCCATTCATGGAAACTTCAAGTGATTTTGATTTAACATTAACTGAAGAACTGGCAACTATATCCACTGATCATGGGTTGATGACTAAACATAATGAATTTTCTTTTGAAGCAGAATATGTATCAATATCTAAAAACGTTCTGGCCATTTTATTACAGTTTGCAACATCATATTTATGTGAATTAGGCTATTCTGCTCTCACTACAATTAAGTACAAAAAGGGAGGAACTCTTCAATGTATTGAGGAGGAAATGGGAGTTTGTCTATCAAATATACGCCCAAACATTGAAGAAATCGATAAAACTCATCAAACGGATGTTTCTCATAAGCACAAGAATGAATAAACTTAAGGTATGCTTCATTTTATATTTTTTTTGTTGCATTATTTCTTTCGTGCAATATTTGACTTAATTATAACATTTTTTTCCGAAATTTGTATATAGTTCGCCTACAATTATTGATAGGATATCAAATGCGCCCCGATTCAAAAAGTTTAAGAATCACTGTTCTGCTCTATCGCTATTTCCATGGAAAATATTCAGGGGAGCTACATTCCTTAGTTTAACCAGTTCAAACCTTTACAGTTAAACATATCTTTACACTACGCTATATCCATGGCAAACGTTCAGAAGAGCTACATTCCATAGTTCCACCAACTCAGACCTTCACAGCGAAGCATCTAGCGCCATTTCCATGGCAGATGTTCAGAGGAGCTACATTCCTTAGTTATAACAGTTCAAACCTTCACAGCTAAGTATCTCTTTAATCTATCGCTATATCCATGGCAAATGTTCAGAGGATCTACATACTTTAGTTCCACCTGTTCAGGCCTTCAGATGATGTACATTCCTTAGTTTCACCAGTTCAGACGTTTACACCTAAGCATCTCTCTACTCTATCGCTATTTCCATGGCAAGTGTTCAGCGGAACTACATTCCTTAGTTTAGGTATGTCCAATTTTGACCTTTTTAGCGTTTTTTTTTAGTTGTTTTTTTGTCAGTTGAAAGACACATTAATTTCGAAATTCTTGTAAAAATTAACTACTTGTTGGATTTTAATGAAAACTTCAGAACTTATTCAGAAATGAATGAACTTATTTTAGAAATGTTTGTCTCTTTGAAAGTCATGGTATAAATAATTTTTTTTATATCTGTTACCCCCCTCGAACTTAATTTTATGAAAACACAAAAAAAAATTTATTTGCAACCTGAATTTTTTTTTTTAATTAAATGCACAAAACTCTGAAAAATCTAAAGCATCGATTTTTTGTTAAAAAAATGTCCGAAATTGTCCAAACTTTTACCTCAATTGTAAAAATACAAACCCCAATAAAACTAAGACAATATTTAATTAAGAAAGTTTTTAATGGCTTTTCTGAATAATATATACGAAGGTAATTATTATGTGAAAGAAAAACATTTTTTTGATGAACAATGAATTTTTACATTAATTTTCCTTTTTTTTTCAATTTTAAGTACACAATATGACAAAAGGTTGTTATATATTTATACATTAAGTTCTTTCTGCAACCTTATGGAAATCATATATTATGTTCTCTACTTTTTAAAGATCATAAATTTGAAAGCTTATTAAAATCTGACAACCATAATTATTTTAAAAATAATTTTTAATATTCCAAAATTGTATTTAAAATCGTCTACAACGAAAGTACGGATGCACATTGTTGAAATAATGTCACATGAGTAGTTTCCTTTGATAGAAGCAAGTTTTTTTTTTTTACTTCAGAAATGGCTTTGATTCGTTCAGTAACAAGAAAACAACGCTTGTCAAGATTTCTGAATATCGTCGTATTATTTTCAATTTTTTTCTTTTCTATTCAAATATAATCGAATAGTGGGATAAAAGAAAATATCGACTATTTACAATTACAAAAAAAAAAAAAAAACGCCCTTGGAAGTCCACCCAAATTTTCAAGTTTGAAATCGAATATTCATTGTACATTACTTTGCAATTATTATCCACACGACAAATTATCAATTAAAACGATTTTTGGAGTTTAAATTTTCTGGAGTTAGCTCGCTACTACTCAAACTAAAAAATACTTGTTGAGTCAAAACAAAATCAAGATAGCATGTTAATTTTATTAATAAATAAAATAAAACTCGTATTAAAATTACTGCCATATAATTATTAATAAATAGAAAAAAATCTGCCTTAATAAAAAAGAAATAAAATTTCATTTCATTAAGTTAACCCGTTTCAATTAATGGTGTTTCATGTAATTTTTATATTCTCAGAAAAATATTTCATGACTGAAATAATAAACCTCAATTTAAAAAAATGAATTTTTTTTACTGTTTTATTTTTACTTGTAAAATTTCATTTTCTTTCATAATTTAAATGTTATTTTCAGTGCAGAATTCTTCCTCAAACGTAAGGTAAAAAAAAAAAAAAAAATTTGAAAGTGAATTTTTAAAAAAAAAATCTACTAACCAGATTCACTTAAAATTAGAACGAATTATATCACTTCTGTGCTACCATCCAATAAATTTCCGTGTAGTAAGTTGTGAATATATTGACGTACATCAATTAACGCCTGTCAATTGCTTAAAAAAGGAACGACTACGGTTGGAAATATCTCTCTTAAAAAATTTTCTGCTAAAAATGTAAGTAATGTTTCTTTCAAATTACAATAAGTATACTTTAATCATTCTAAATTTCCTAAGATAACAAAAGAAAAAGGTGTAATTGATTTTTCATGATTTTTTAACTAACAAACTATGATCTTTCCGACAGAAATGTCGATAAGTTCGATTTTACGAAATTTTTTGACTCGAAAAAAACAAGATTTTTTAATAAAATTTTTAACATTTATAGGAAGGATTAAAAAATCTGAAAAAATATTCAGAAAATACTTTGGTCTTTCCTCTTTAATAACAACATAAATATTTAAACGTTAAAAATTGTTTTATCAATTTGGGGACCTTTTGTCGTCAAGGTATACCACTTTTTAGCGAAATATTGGACATACCTACCTTAGTTCCACCAGTTCAAACCTTTACACCTTCGGATCCAAGTGCCATGTGCTCAACGTTGAATCATCGTCATTCGCTTGGTATTCCTAAGAAGGAAGTTCTATTCAAACAGATTTTTCCTTGGAAACACTACTATGGGTAAACGACTCCCGATAGGATACTTTCTCGATATCTGCAATCTTAATCTCTAATAGTCTAAGCTCGATCATTATTTATCTTACATATCCTCATAATCTGCACTTTTTATCTTCTTGTCTTGCGTCCATAAAGTAATCTCATTCAGTAGTTGGGATAAGAATGATCTTTAACAAAAATCAACATCCTTTAACAAGTATTCCAAGAAATAGGACAAGATGCGTCCAGGTTAAGACGATAAACTACATCCGCGTCCTAAGTAAGACGATAAACTACGTCCAACAGCAAGGCCTCTGACCAGGAGGTTTTGAAGAGCGTAGAACTACCTCTTAATTGTTGATGTTCCGAGGTCCACCCTGACCCGGGGTGGTAGCACCTATTAGGGTCTCAACTATGGGCAAATAGTTAACCCCAAAACTGTGGTCAAAACACTATGAAAGTATAAAAATAGGTTTTAATGCCAGCAATACATTTTTGAAGAAAAACTATTGCCAGGAATACATTTTTGAAGGAGAAATATTACCAGCAATACATCAAAAAATATATTATCAGCAACAAAAATGTTGTCGGCATTAAATAACCCATTGAGGTTGATATACCGTAAAACAAAACAAAACAAGCCAAAGCAGGACTCAAACCTTTCCAAAACATAAACTATGATCTTGAATTGGAATGAAATCAGTGATGGCACTTACCCTGAATCCGTCATAGAAATTACAATGCAGTATTAGTGAAGATTAAACACTTCAAATACCTTGGTGTATGGGTCGCTTATAAAATAACTTAGCATAAAAGATCGAACATACAATCGCTGTACTAGAGGTAGTTTGAACTGTAAAATGTTGAGACATTGCCTTGGTGTATAGATCAATTATAATATATTTAGCAGCGAAGAAAATTGAACATAGAATAGGCAGCACTAGGGGTAATTTCATCATTCAGAAGGAAACTTTAATATTGAATTTTTATGCATGTCGACAAAAATATCTAAACCGTCAGATGTATGCAACCACTTTAACAGATCAATGGTCAAAAGCTAGCTTTCTTTGATCAATGGTCAAAAGCTAGCTTTCTTTGATCAATGGTCAAAAGCTAGCTTTCTCTGATCAATGGTCAAAAGCTAGCTTTCTCTGATCAATGGTCAAAAGCTAGCTTTCTTTGATCAAGGGTCAAAAGCTAGCTTTCTTTGATCAATGGTCAAAAGCTAGCTTTCTCTGATCAATGGTCAAAAGCTAGCTTTCTTTGATCAATGGTCAAAAGCTAGCTTTCTTTGATCAATGGTCAAAAGCTAGCTTTCTCTGATCAATGGTCAAAGGCTAGCTTTCTCTGATCAATGGTCAAAAGCTAGCTTTCTTTGATCAATGGTCAAAAGCTAGCTTTCTTTGATCAATGGTCAAAAATAGCTTTCTCTGATCAATGGTCAAAAATAGCTTTCTCAGATCAATGGTTATACATCTTTCTCAGATCAATGGCTAAAATAGTTTTGAATGAGTGAAGCCTGTGGATCTCGTGGAATGGCGCTACAGAATCACAAAGGAGTGTACTAAATAAAATAAACCACATCATTTAAGGACCTTCACCGGGCAGTAACAACTAAAATGGATAACACATGCAACTCGAAGATAAAAATAAAAATAAAAAAATAATCAAGCTGTTGGCAATCCACACTATTACAAACAAAAGGTTATGAAGGAAATCGGTACTGGAAAGATCAATAACAGTTAATGGACTAAAGAAACATATTTTCTTGGAAAATTGTTTTAATTGAAAAAATTTATAAATTTCCACCAACATTAGCACCGGTTGCTCGGTTAATGAATGCTAAGGAAACGGCTAATATTATTATTACTATTAGAGGAGAAGAGATACTACACTTTGATCTCGATCAAATGGTCAGGTAGTGAAGAAAAGCGTAAAAAGTTACACTGGCTGCTCGGTCAGTGAATACCGAATATTTACATATAAAGAAATGGCAAATAATACCATTTACCACTAATGATGAGGTGAACAGTTATTATACTTTGATCCCGCAAAGTATATATATATATATATATATATATATATATATATATATATATATATATATATGTGAACATTGAAGTCAACACTCGGAAGCGACAGGCTGTTTCATGCTGGACGCAATCGCCAGACCGCTGATTGCGTCCAGCATGAAACAGCCTGTCGCCTCTGAGTGTTGACTTCAATGTTCACTTTTATATTTATATTTACATACGCTCTATCTCTGATATTGAGCACTTTATCCCATAAATATAGCACACCTTAAAACTATATTTCTTCATATATATACATATATATATATATATATATTTCAACTCTCCCGTCGTATTCGACGTATGAAGGTCAAGCAGCTCAGTTCATAGGAACAAATCATATGTGCAGGTTGTCTAGCTGTCGGTTCCTAGGAACTGAGTTGCCTGACACTGATACATCGTAAAAGGGTCCCCGTTAGGCGCGGATTAACAGTCCGCGTCCATCAACGACCTTGAGAGTCCACGATATTAAACTAGTAGACTCCATATGAAATATAGGGCTACATCCTCACCAAATTACGCGTTTCTGTTGTGGTTTCTCTAACAAATATTTTTTCACTAAACAGATTTGCTAACTCAACTAATTTTGAATTCACAATTGTCTTCCTGCTAGACTTGTTACCCGCTAAAGCTAGTGAGACCAATCTACTCATAGCTAGTAGTGCCTTTACCAAGAGTAAATTGTGCGAAATCAAAGGCAACAGACTCAACTGGAATTTCGAGTTGACACGCGATTCCCACCTCCAGCGCCGGTAATCGCTACGCGCACAGACAAAAGATCTAAATTAATAATGGATTCTAGCGAATGAAGGTTACAGCTCTTTCCCGAACCTCGTAAACTGGCGCTACACAATCACAAACTGTACCAACTAACAAAATTCACATCACTTGAGGACTTTTTAACAATAGCAACAATAAATGGATAGCACATGTAACTGGAAGAGAAAATAATGACATACTCAAGAGGTTGACATTCCACACTACTTCAAACAAAAAGTTAGGAAGGAAAGCCCACATCAGTACTGGGAATAGCAATAACAGTAACAGAACTTGAGAAACCTATTTTCCTGGAAAATTGTTTTAAGAGAAAGATTTTATAAATTTCAACTGACATAATAAAGATTTTGAGACTCCACACGACTTCAAATAAAAGGTTAGGAAGGAAACTCCTTATCAATACGGGAAAGAGCAATAACAGTGGACTGGAAAAACCTATTTTCTTGAAAATTTGTTTTATGACAAATATTCTATAAATTCCAACCGACAGTAGCTCTGGCTACTCGGTTAATGGACGCGGAATGTTTTCTTATATGAAAAAGGTTAAACCCCTATTTTCCCAATACCGGACTACTCGAATTGTATACAATATAATCAGTCTACAATTATTTTGACAGGTGTTAGCCATTGGCTTAAATCTGTTTATATAAGAGTCTATATCGTCCTGCGCAGATCTATGCGTGGCTATAAATAATCGCGCAGATGCAATCAGATTTCCAGAAATTAAAGGAGGAACCGCCTTATCCAACCGTACCACAAGTTGGCAGCCATCATCTCGATGCGAAAATTGATTCTATGTTATCTGCTAAACTAGCTGTTATTGACTGATTTTGACTGATTCGTTCGTTTAACGGCATATCAAATCCTTATTGGTCATTTAATACCGAAATTAATTTTTCTAGGGAGCTTTGAAGTAATAAAATATGATATGTTATTCTGCTTTCACAATTGAATACATGGTAGATGATACTCAGCTTTTTTGCATATACATGTTTGTGTGGATATGATTACTAGAGGCGGTGATATATGTGTTTTATGTTGTAGTTTTGTTGAAGTTATATTTTGGAATACAATTTGATTTCAGAAATTGTCGGATATTTTATGGATTAATGTCATGAAAAAGTTCTTTCATGTTGGTTGGCTGGCTTATGCTTCGTGGCATATCAACCTCCATGGGTTATTTAATACCGAAATCTAACTAATTTGAACACAATCTTATGCTGCCAACTAAATATATTTCGAAAGCACTTGTATAATTACAACTACAGTTAAAATTTATTGCTGGTTATTTTGTTTTAAAATGTATTGTTGGTCATTTTACTATAAATATGTATTGTTGCTCTCTTATATAAAAATGTATTGCTGGTATTTTTACTATAAAAGTATATTGATATACTTTCATAGTGTTTTGTTTTGGGGTTTCCTATTTGTCTATAGCTGGGTCCTAACAGGTGCTACTAGCCCAGATCAGGAAGGATCTGGGAACAACAAAAGTTAAGAGGTGGGTCCCTGCTCCTCAAAACCTCCAGTCTCATGATCATATGCCTTTAGATGTTATTGCTCGATTTTTTAGTGGGCATTGAAATATGAGAACTGCTAAACTTCGTAACGTTAACCTTGTATCATACCGTGACTGAAATATATGAGGTACTTGTAAATAAATTATCTAATCGTTAGACTGAACTTTCAAAAATAATTTATGTGACAAGTGATGGTGCCTCCTGCGTGACAGGTAGAGAAAGGTTTGAAAACAACTGCTCTGCTCTCTCGCTATTTCCATGGAAAATATTCAGGGGAACTACATTCCTTCGTTTAACCAGTTCAGACCTTTACAGTTAAACATATCTCTACACTACGCTATTTCCATGGCAAACGTTCAGAAGAGCTACATTCCATAGTTCCACCAACTCAGACCTTCACAGCGAAGCATCTAGCGCCATTTCCATGGCAGATGTTCAGAGGAGCTACATTCCTTAGTTATAACAGTTCAAACCTTCACAGCTAAGTATCTCTTTAATCTATCGCTATATCCATGGCAAATGTTCAGAGGAACTACATTCCTTAATTCCACCAGTTCAGACGTTTACACCTATGCATCTCTATACTCTATCGCTATTTCCATGGCAAGTGTTCAGAGGAGCTACATTCCTTAGATCCTGATGGGGCCTCTAGCGTGATTGGAAGAGAAAGAGATTTTGTAAATTAGGTTGCAAAATAGGTTGGCTATTCCCAGGTAGCTTCCCATTTAATTATACACGAGGACGATTTGTGTGTGCAAAATCTAGACTTAAGGAACTTGAGGGATGTATAGATAATTGCAATCAAGTTAATGAATTTAGTGTCTGAGTATTCTTTGAGACCAATTCCAAATTTTCTAAGCAGGGTGTACGCAGAACCACTTGCGTATCGCAATATCCGTTTACTCATTTGCGGTTTTGTCTTAGAACGATTTGCTGGGCGTTGGGATGGAATTCGTTTGTTTTGAATTAATTAAAACGTATCGGCAATTAATTGATGTTGTATGGAATTGTAGGATTTTCTTCCAGATTTCTCTTTACATTTAAATGAATTGAAAACCAGTTAACAAGGATATGGGAAAATGGTTAATAATATGTTTGATTATAAAAAAAAATCGAAATTATTGTTTTGAAATCGAAATTATTGTTTAGAAATCGAAATTATTGTTTTGAAATCAAAATTATTGTTTTTCAACAAAATGTCAACCATGCCACTTTGAAATATTTCCGTAACGTCACTTCCTCTCCATTTTGATGAAGAAACAAATATACAGAACATTCAAAAGTAATTGCTGAACGTTAGAGAATCAACAACGGAACAATTTTATTTAGATTTTACGAAATATACGTTATTTGAACAAAATTTTAAAAAAAAAACATCATTGCATTGAATTTTGCAACAATCTGAACTGAGAAAAGTTGCAGTGAATTGATTTGGATAATTTTGAAATACAACAAATTGAAATTTCTATCAGTAACCTGTCTACATCACGAACTTTTTTTGCAAAAAAAAAAAAAAAAAATGAAGACGGAAGCGAGAAGTGCGAGAAAAGAAACTGTTAGCATTGAATTTATGGTTGCATCTAGCCAGCTCAAGTGTAAATTGATAAGATCTGGACGACAGTCTTAAATTCAAAAAGTTACACCCTGTAACACTTTGTGTTATAGTGGCTTTACTGCCTTGCATAGAGTGGTACCGATTTAAAAAAAAGAAAACAAAAAGGTACGTGACAGAGATTGGTTAGTGACATTAAAAAATGTTCATGATGTAGACAGGTTACTTATAGAAATCCCAATTTGTTGTATTTCAGAATTATCCAAATCTATTCATTGCAACTTTCCTCAATAGCAAATAGCAGCACACTTTGTAGACAAACATTTGTATACTTGAGAGATGAATTAGAAAACATTGAAAGAGTTGGGTTCGTGACGGGGATAGATTAATGATAGAAAGCATTGAGAGAGATAGGTTGGTAATAGAAAACATTGAAAGAGTTGGGTTCGTGACGGGGATAGATTAATGATAGAAAGCATTGAGAGAGATAGGTTGGTGATAGAAAACATTGAAAGAGTTGGGTTCGTGACGGGGATAGATTAATGATAGAAAGCATTGAGAGAGATAGGTTGGTAATAGAAAACATTGAAAGAGTTGGGTTCGTGACGGGGATAGATTAATGATAGAAAGCTGAGAGAGATAGGTTGGTAATAGAAAACATTGAAAGAGTTGGGTTCGTGACGGGGATAGATTAATGATAGAAAGCATTGAGAGAGATAGGTTGGTGATAGAAAACATTGAAAGAGTTGGGTTCGTGACGGGGATAGATTAATGATAGAAAGCATTGAGAGAGATAGGTTGGTGATAGAAAACATTGAAAGAGTTGGGTTCGTGACGGGGATAGATTAATGATAGAAAGCATTGAGAGAGATAGGTTGGTGATAGAAAACATTGAAATAGATAGGTACATATGGTCCCGTCCCCCCTGATATTTACCTTGAGTTCCTTGGAAATATCCGAAGAAGAATAAGCAATATTATCTGTCCTGATCTGGCGGCTCGGTTGCAGACACTTTCCCATCGCTGTAACGTTGACTCTCAGTGTCTTTTCTATAAATACTTTCATGGTAATTATTCGGATGCGTTCTTCGCTATGGTACCTAGACTTTGAATTTAAGACTGGCGTCCAGATCTTATCAATTTACACTTGAGCTGGCTAGATGCAACCATAAATTCAATGCTAACAGTTTCTTTTCTCGCACTTCTCGCTTCCGTCTTCATTCTTTCCAGCCAATTTTAATCTGCAAAAATTTAAATGCAATGTCAATCGCTATCTACTGTCCTCCTAATTCTTTCACACCCTGTAACCCTTTGTGTCTTAGTGGCTTTACTGTCTTGCATAGGGTGGTACGGATTTTAAAAAAGGTACGTGACAGAGATTGTTTAGTGACAGAAAACATTTTTAAAAGTTCATGATGTAGACAGGTTACTGATAGAAAACATTAATAGAGGTCCGTGACGTGGATAGTTTAGTGATAGAAAACATTAAAAGAGATAGGTTAATGACAGAAAACATTGAAATACGTTCGTGACAGAGATAGGTTAGTGACAGAAAACATTGAAATACGTTCGTGACAGAGATAGGTTAGTGACAGAAAACATTGAAATACGTTCGTGACAGAGATAGGTTAGTGACAGAAAACATTGAAATACGTTCGTGACAGAGATAGGTTAGTGATAGAAAACATTAAAAGGAATAGGTTAGTGGCAGAAAACATTGAAAGATGTTCGATACGGAAATAGTTTAGTGATAGAAAACATTGAAAGAGGTTCGTGACAACAGTGGTTAGTGATAGAAAACATTAAAAGTGATGGGTTAACGATAAAAAAAAACATTGAAATGGGGTCGTGAAAAAAGTAGTTTAGTAACAGAAAACATTGTAATAAGTTCGTGACGGAAATAGTTTTTTATATGCATTTTCAAATTAAATTATATATATATATATATATATATATATATATATATATATATATATATATATATATATATGTGTGTGTGTGTGTGTGTGTGTGTGTGTGTGTGATTAAATAAATACAGACATTATGTTTGCTTATTTTTAATAAAATCCGTTCATACTCACGGATAAGCTGTTCCTCCTGCTTCCGTTTGTTGGGAGTTATAATTTAAATGTGGCCTTGTGAAAAGTCAGATTGAAGTAACTAATAATAACTTAATAACTCTCAACAAACGGAAGCAGGAGCAACAGCTTATCCATGAGTATGAACGGATTTTATTAAAAATAAGCATATACAGTGTAACCCGGATATAAGAGAGTTGTCGGGACCGGAGAAGAAGTCTCTTATATCCGGGTTTGGTCTATTATATATACATTAACATAGTCTCTAATTTGGGACCAGATAAAATCTCTCATATATCCGGGTTTCTCTTATATCCGGGTTACACTGTATGTATATATATATATATATATATATATATATATATATATATATATATCTCTATGTATATATATATGTATGTATGTACATGGATAAGCTGTTCCTCCTCCTTCCGTTTGTTGAGAGTTATTAAGTTATTATTATATATAACCAGTAAATATACTGTTTAATAATAAAACCGGGGCATCTACTCAAATATGAGTATACATTAAAAATAACGTTTAGACAAATTAAAAATATGTTGTATTTAATCTATTTCCGAATATATATATATATATATAGTTTAAAAATCAGGAGGTCAATTAAAATAGGTGACCACAGTTTCGACCTGGCGGTCTATTCGGGCGATACTTTTAAAATGACCACTTTAACGCTTTATTTTTTTTTTTAAATCACACACAAAGAACGCTACATAATTATCTTTAAAAAAATATATTTAAAAAAATAACATGCGTATGATGATTGAAAGACAGGACATTGTGTGTAATGGGAAGGGAAGTGGGAAAGGCGGTGAAGGAAAACTAGAAAGGGGCAGGAATGCAAGTGTATTGTAAATGTATACAGTAAAAGGGAAATCAAATACGTAATTTAATTGTTATGGAGGGTGGAGGTCAGCGTGGCAACCTCCTGATTTTTAAACAATTTAAAAGCTCTACATGTTATTTTTATTTTTGCTTATTTTTTTTTCTCACGTGTGGTCAAAACACTATGAAAGTGTAGATATACATTTTTATTGTGAAGGTGCCAGTAATACATTTTCATAGTAAAAAAAAATTACCAGCAATGCATTTTTTGAAAAATAATAAATAAAAATAAAATAAAAATTAAAAATTTACCAGCAATACATTTTTGTAAAATAAATTACTAACGCTCCCAAGAAAATTAAATTTCGGCATTAACCCCTTCCCAGCCAATTATTCTGGGAAAAATGTTACATTTTAGGACGAATTTTTAAATTTGTTTTTAATGTAGTAACTAAGAAACTGATACACCTTGAAGTACCCGAGCAGTGGCTAGCACCTCTGGGTTAACAAATGGACTCGTTTCAATCTCAGAAAAGCATAAAAAGAATCAAGATCGACTTATAGACACGTCTGTAGCTGGACTTTGAACGTTACAAATTATACGGACGTGTTTAATTGTCCGTATCTGAAAAAGAGACATTTTCGGTAAAAACGTTTATACACGTCGCCACCGGGTAAGGGGTTAAATGACCCATAAGGAGTTGATATAGCGTTAAACAAAGAAAACAAAATCTGCACATTTTCCCGAGCTGATTATAATGTAACGCTCTCAACTAAAAATAATAAATAATATAAAATAGAATAAAAATAGGTAAGTCAATTAAAAACAGAAACGAACTGAATGAATGAGAGAGCAACAATGGAATACTGGTCACAGCTGAAGCCAAAGACTTTCTTCGGTGCTGCCTGATTTACTTACCGGAATTTCATGATCACGTTATCGACTGAATCTTGTTAAATTAAATCGTGGCTTTGTACAGCATAAGTCTGAAAGGTAAAAAAAAGAAAAGAAGAGAGGCTGCGTTATGTTAATCATTTATTTAAATGAACATTAGAATAACGTCTTAGCTTCAGTCGCTTTCTTTACCGACAAAGTCAATATTTGTCGTTGCAGGGGAAACACTTGATGATTAATCACGTGTCCGCCATTTTTTTTCTTTTAACTTTAATTTTTTTTTTTACAAAATTTTTGTGCCCAAGATGTATGGTGATCATTGAAAAACAGGAGAAAAACACCAAAAGACTTTTGTCAATAGTCAGTAAACAATACAAGCATTACTAACAGAAGTGACAAATGTTCATGAACAAACGAAATATTTCTGCGTTAAACGTCTTCATTTAAATGCCAATAAGAACGTCCGATATATTTTTAATATAAATTCACACATTCTGGGTTTAAACAGGAATTTAAATATTTAGGTATACTGAATGAATACAGTTTCTACAAAAAGCCTTCTACAAACCAGGTACAACCCCAAACGTAAGGTACAACGAACCCAAAACTGCGAAATATCATCAGTAATATATAACACATGCGGAAAAACATCCCCCTCCCCAAATGACCCACTTCATTTTTTTATTTCCATGTTGAGAAAGGACATAGGCGTGTTTGAAAATTTCGATTTTTAGCATTTTCTTCATGTTTCCATTTGGTCAAAAATCCTACTAATAAACAATAAATATAATTAGTTTTATTATCAATATTATTGTAATAACAAAAGTACGCAGGTGTAGGATTTAAGAAAGCTTTAACTGAGAATACAAGGTACACGTATAGTGTCCTTTTATAGTCCCAGTAAACAGAAATAGCTCTCCTAAAGAGGAGAGTAACAAAACCAGGGGAGACCACTCTTGATTATTCATAACAATTATTTTTATTGTTTTTTATCTCTCGAAATCCTTCCAACGGTTTACTATATATCTATATCTATCTATATCTATCTATCTATATCTATATCTATCTATCTATCTATCTATCTATCTATCTATCTATCTATCTATCTATCTATCTATCTCTATATCTATCTCTATATCTATCTATATATCTATATCTATCTATCTATCTCTATATCTATCTCTATATCTATCTATATATCTATATCTATCTATCTATCTATCTATCTATCTATCTATCTCTATCTATCTATATCTATATCTATCTATATCAATCTATCTATATCTATCTATATCAATCTATATCAATATATCTATATCTATCTATATCAATATATCTATATCTATCTATATCAATCTATCTATATCAATCTATCTATATCAATCTATATATATATATATATATATATATATATATATGACGAAGTGGAAAAAAGTTTTCGTGTGACGCGTTACGTTCATTAAGACTTCATCGGTCTAAATTTGTTATGTTGTTGGTGCAACTACACATTCTCACGAACGAGGGAAGGTGGAAATTTAAAATTTTATTTTATATGATCTAGCCGATCTCATTTATATTCTTTTTAGAAAGAATAAAAATGGAAAAAAAAACAACACTAAATAATATCAACTATGAACACGGCCAAAATATACTGACCGTGTTTGGAAAATAAAACATTCCTATAACTCTAGATATATCGATAAAACAATCCATAAATTCAGTTGAAAATAAAAAATAAAATCATCCTTGATAATCGTTAAAAGTATAACCGAAAACACTCGGACATACAGAACATTCGGGCAATTTCTCTATAATTTATGTCCAGAAAAGAATAAAATTATAAGAACACAAGACAGAATAAACAGAAAACTTAACCATATTATCTTGTTAGTCGTTTTTAATGAAACATGTATAAAAGAGGGATTGCTGCCCAAATACACAATTGAAGGTAACATCAATCAGTTAAGTGACACATTTTACTCGCATTAATCACATATATATATATAAATATATATATATAATTAAATGTCACTTAAGTCCAAAGGTAAATGTCAGAATGTGGTTGTCTTCAGCAAAAGTGTATGAACCTTTCTTCATTAATGGAAATATTACAGGTGAAAAGTACTTGAACAGATTTTTGCACGTTGTTATTTTTTTTCTTTCCCACAACTCTCCAGAGGGAAACAATGATCTTTCAGGTAGACATAGCACCTGCTCATTACTCACGTGTTATCAGAAAGATCTTTTTAAAGGGAATTACCAAATCGATGACGTCGAAGAGCAGTGTCCGTGGTTTACAAAGCAAAGTCCTCTGACATCACTTTTCCAGGGATTCCTTTGTGTCATTGAGGTGCTGATAACGTGAAGGCCGTTCATAAAACAAAGTAGCTACAAGCATTTCAGAATTTAAAGAATATATTGAAAATCAGTAAGAAAGAGATTCTCATTGAAAAATAAAATAACAAAGAAATATATTGCAAATCAGGATGTAAGGTATTGTTAGAGGTCAGGAATCAATGCAAAAAATCGAGTGCCCGTACACATAATGTAATTAGACTTGTAATAATTTTGACAGATAATTACTTTGAAAATATTGAAAACCTGGATCGTTAGGTGTCAAAAAGTAGCGTGAACATTAATTTTTCTTCTAGGTGCCAGGACGTTCGCGATCATGGCTCTCCACAATTTCTTGTCCTTAAATTTTACCTTTTCGTCATCTCTTCTAAAACTTGTTCCACCATCTATTTATTCAATCTCACTAAGTAGGTTATGCGTTGTTTTCCTTTTTCGTTCTTGCTTCCAATATGTCCTGTGATTATCAAGTTTTCCAAGCCCTCTTTCCTCATTATGTGCCCTAGAAATTTCAATTGCCTCTTCCTGATGTTAAGTATGAGGGTCCGTTTTGTTTCCATTTTCACTAAAATTTCATCATTGCTGACTTGTATGGTATTCCCATCATGCTACTGTAGAACCACTGTTGCTTCAAGTCTCTTATTTATCAGGGAGGAGTTTGTCAGGCATCCACTGCCATCTAGAAGGACTGATATTACATAACAGTTCAGTACACTTTTCTTTGTTTCTAACATTTTTTTTCTGTTGCTTAATATTTTGCTTAGCTTTTGAAAATCATCTTTCCGTCCTCTGTTAAAACACTTCCGAGATATTTAAATTGTTGTACTTGTTTGATTTTGGTGTCTCCAAATTTGTAATTTGCAAGTTGGTCTGTTACTTTGTGTTACCAATCATGCATTCCATCTTGTTGCAATTGGTGTTGAGTCCTTTCTTCTCGCTTTCCTTCGCTACCTTCTGTAGGAGTTCTTGTAGTTTCCTTTCTGTGTCTGCTATCACATCTGTAGACGTAATAAGAATATGAGTTTTAATATTATTATACGTGTAAGGGATTATCAACACTTTTCTGTTTATTTTAAGCCACTACATATTTTTGAATTGTAATTATTTTTTTGATATAATAATAATTTACTCATACAAGTGCTACTAATTTATCCTCAGCTGGCCTTGTGCCAAACTAAGCTTATTGAATAAATCATCACTAATGCTCCATATTTGTGACCTTGTGGCAAAATGATTTTTGAATAAATTGAAAATGCTCTCTATTTATCAACTTGTGCCAAACTGAGCTAAATTTAGTGAATAAATCCTCACTGAGTGGCCCATATTTGCGGCCTTGTTCCAAACTATGCTTACTGAATAAATACTCTCTGGATTAACCAGACTTATAAATAAATTTCCATAGGTACTGACTGTTTATTAAAGTTACTACTAAGTGTGACACAGTCTGGCAAAAGGTCATAACAACTGGGCAGTGAGTCAGAACCTATCTTATTATGTTAGTAACATTCTACTACACACTTTCCCGTACAAATTATAATGTAACGCATTCAACTAAGAATAATAAATAATATAAGATAAAATAAAACAAAGGTAAGTAAATTAAAATAGAAACGAACTGAATGAATAGACGAGGCGGATTCATAACTTTTCCAAGAGAGTTTTCCCATAAGTGAATATCAAGAACACGACTGGAACTCGGCTCTCCGATTTCCAAATCTGCCTCGCCACTATGTATTACACCAGCCGCGCACCCAAGCTTACAGCATATAGAATTATCAAGCGGTCGTACATTTAGGTTCTCGATGTTGCTTAACTTCGGTGATCCTACGAGAAATGGTTTTTCAACGTGATATGGACGTAAGATAAACGGAGCAAGGACTTAGTTTTACAATAACATCTCTCGTGCCTATGATAAAAGATTTTCACTGTTTAATGTATTTTGGTACATGCATGTGAATATATATATATATATATATATATATATATATATATATATATATATATATATATTGTCATCCACAGACAGACTGTTCCTCTTTCACAGCTCAAACCAGGGTCGAAAACCCGACCACCTCTAAGCCATTGCCGCGCAGCAGAGATGAAGGTGAATTTGAACGTATTTATTTTTAGATGAACACGCCAGTGACAGGGAGAACTCGATTCGTTTTATCAAAGAGTCTTGCATTAGCAGCAGTAATAGCCACTGTTTACAAACTCCCTTTTCCTCCCCAAGAGCTCAGCCGAAATAATTTTTTTTTCAGGAACATATATATATATATATAAGGAGTTGCCTGACGATTGCACTAGCATGAAACAGACTGTCGCCTCTAAGTGTTGACTATATATATATATATATATATATATATATATATATATATATATATATATATATACATATATATATATATATATATATATATATATATATATATATATATATATATATATGCATAAACACACGCATAGATAGATAGATTATTGGAACATTCCAACGTAAAACAACACAACAATTCTGTTTGGCACTAAACCGCTAGACTACCACGCATATGATTCGATTATCGTATTGAAAGCTTCTGTAAAAGAACTGATAACAGAGGTATGGTGGACAATATAACATAAAATCCCTGGACAGCTCTTCTCATGTTTTATTATGACGTTTGCTTCCGGGTTAATGTGAAAGTCTAAGGTACTAAAATATAACTCTTCCCAGAAAGATATGATCAGAATTCAACGTCTTGATTCTGCTACATTCAAGGCAAGATTAAGTACTCTGAACTGTTTTTTGAGCCAGCAATGAAGATGGTTTCATGAGATTTTTTCTAAAACAATAGTGTAAAAAATATTTCTAGATTATTCTGAAATTATTCCGATTCTGACTTTCTTATACAAAAACTGATATTCTCGTTCGGCGAGGTCAGAATCCCATGCTCCGAATCCACGCACATAGATAGATAGATAGATAGATAGATAGATAGATAGATAGATAGATAGATATGCCAGTGCTAAGCTCTAGTGGACTCTACCTTTCGCTTCGACAATATCGGTGGTATGGAACCGCCGATCTCTCCTAAAACTCTGCCCAGGCGTGCACCCTGGAGAGAACATTCCAGCTTCGCCTCACCGCGACGGAAAACACGGGAATCAAGTCTACCGATGAATGGATTCCGAAGGTCCTCCTGTACGGGGAACTGGCTACCGGCAAGAAGGCACAACGGTGACCACGTTTTCGCCTCAAATACGTCTACAAAAGTCACTTAAGGGCGATGTACATCGAGAAGTTGGAAGACGTCGCCAACGATCGCACACGCTGGAGACGCGATTTACACCGAGGACTGGAGCGAGGAGAGAAGAGACCGAGGCTTGCCGCCCGGGTGAAGCGTGCTCAAAGGAAAGAAAACAACATAGCGACATCGGAGGAGAGCGACTTTACGTACATTGATTCCAATCAATACTGTGTGGGCCTGTACAGCCATAACAAATGTAGATGTGTTTATATTTTTCAGGATAAAATTAGCTGTTTTATTTTCTACAAAAGACAACTGCGCGTCAACTATAGACAGAATGAATCTTTACTTAGAAATATCATAAAGAAATACACTATCCCAATGGACCCGAACAAAGAAATTAAATTATCTACTACAAAAAATTTAAAACAGCTAACCTTATAAATAACAACAAACTATAAAGAACGAACATTATTTACGAGTTGAAATGCCCCTTAAGGAACCTAACTCATAAATAATTCACATCGGTCACACTACTACATGCCTATCCAGAGGACTTACGTTACACCTATCCGACCACAGCTCCATCAGAACCCATTTAAACACACACACAAACTTACCAGATTCCATCCGAAATATACTAGTAGAAAATACAAATATAATAGCCTCATCCACATAGAAAAAAGATTAAAAGTAATGGAAGTCTTAATTAAAAAAAGAAAATGCCAACACTCAATAATATTGACTACGAACACGTCCATAATGTGCTGTGTTTGGAAAATAAAACATCCCTATAACTCAAGAAACATACAGACAACCCATACATACACTTATAATAGCTAAAAGTATATCCGAAAGCGCTCGGTATTACAGAACATTTGGACAGTTTCTACACACTCTGTGTCAAGAAAAGAAACACTTGTTTGAACACAATAAAAATTAAATAAGAAGCTTAATCGCAGTACCTTGTCTGTTGTCTTTAATGAAACATGAATAAATGAGGGATTTCTGCCTAAATACACACAATATATATATATATATATATATATATATATATATATATATATATATATATATATAATTGTGACACTATTTGTTACTGGTAATCATGAGATTTTCTTTGAATAGAAGGAGCGACATACTGACAGACCCCTGATAAATAAGAACGGTTAATAAATAAACCCCGTGGGAAAAATTGAAGATTTTAATTCTCATGTAGACAGCCATCTGAATTGTGTGTCGGGGTTTTTAACAAGGAAACACATAAGGTTGACGTGGATTTGAACTGCGACAGGTAAATGGCAACAATGATTGACACTTATCACACACAACTAAAATACGAGCTATGAATGGGAAACCTTTTTTTTCGTAAACAACCAACTTAGAATTAATCGTTACTGGTCGGAGGGTGGCTGAGGTAGCGGGCACAGATGAGTCACCAAGGAAGGTGGAAGAGCCACCTACGCCCACTGAGGAGGATTAGTGGAAGATGGTAATAAGAGGAAGCGGAAGTTATGAGGAGGAGTAATGCCTGTAACCATCACCCGTGGAAGAAGGGAATTCCCCAAAATTATGAAGTAATTTAATTCTCAGGACCTAAAACAATGAAGACGACAATAGGAGGAAATACCGAATTCTCCAACTGCGCCATACCCCACGCCGGTTTAGGCGAACATCAATAAATAGGAATGTCCTGAAGCGAGATAGTCAGACAAGTTCGTTCCAGCTACCGGACGCGAGCCACCCTACGTGATTATCTGCCGACAAGAACCTCCAACATCAACCTTGTGCCGAACTTTACCAAATCAGTAAAACAAACTTAACCAAGTCAACAAAGTGTCATGTCCGAGTTAGAAGCGGGTTGGGCCGATAATTGTTTGCATGCGAACTCTTGGATTTAACAACAATTAACCAGTTACTGTACGAAGGACTTGATGTAAAAATAGTATTTTTTTTTATTCATTCGAGTGATAATTTCTTTCTTTGCGTCTTCACCATGCTTGGACGAGACGAATACGAAGATAGCCGAGAACGATTCGATCTTGGCCGCCTTATGATCAAAGGAAATTATAACGTGGATAAGGCAGGACCTGGACGAAGCGATCATTTCATCGATCAAACGCGGTATTTGACGTCTTGGACGACCGGGGAGGGTGTAGGGTGACATAATAAATATAGACAATATTTTTAAGGATTTGTTTCATTTATTATTATTATATTGCTCTGTTACACTGAGCTCTCTTTGGATTAATATCCTCCTTGGTATTATCCCTACCAATTATGAATTGGTACTGTATATATATATATATATATATATATATATATATATATATATATATATATATATATATATATGAAACTGCAACAAACAAAACACAGAAAAAACTAGAAAAGCAATAATAAAGATTTTCAAAAATAACGGATTCGACATACGTATAAAAACTAACCTAAACAAAGTAGATTTTCTAGATGTTACCTTCAACCTAAGAAAAGGCACATACAAACCATACAGAAAACCCAATGATAAACCACTCTATATACACACATCTTCCAACCACCCGCCTTCTATAATCAAACAGATACCAAAATCGATTAACCGCAGGCTTTCCGACAATTCCTTCAATGAATCTATATTTAACAAAGCTAAGAAAGACTACGAAACAACCCTAAAAGATAGCGGATTCCCAGCAACACTCACATACTCGCCACAGAACACAAAAAGGCCAACAGGAAAAGAAATATCATATGGTTCAACTCACCGTACAACAAAAACGTAAAAACAAACGTAGGAAAAATATTCTTCAAACTTTTACACAAACACTTCCCGGAATCAAGCACCCTACACAAAATGTTCAACAAAAACACAGTAAAAATCAGCTACAGTTGCACCGAGAACATGGCACAAATAATAAAAAAGCACAACAAGAAAATTATTAACAAACCACACGAATAAATTAAACCCACGTGCAACTGCAGAATAAAAAATGAATGTCCCTTAAACGGTAATTGTTTACAAAACAACTTAATCTACCAATCCACGATAAAATCACCAGATAATGAAGAAAAAGTATACATAGGAGTAACTGAAGCTCCCTTTGAAGCAAAGAAATTATGTACACAAAACATATTTCACAAATAGTAAATATGCGAACAGCACAATGCTGTCAAAGTATATCTGCGAAATAAAAACCAAAACGCACACCACACCAAAAATATCTTGGAAAATAAGGAAAAAAATCATCAGACTACAACAACCTATCAAAAAAATAGCTATCATTACCTTCCCAGACCAAAATAAATTATTAAATAAAAGATCCGAGCTAATCTCAAAATGCAGACATGAAAACAAATTTTTACTATGTAACTTAAAAATCGAAAACGGAAAAAATAAATAAATACATAAACAAACAAAATGACAATAAAATAAGCAAAATAAATTAATCCAAACAAATTACCAAACCACACCTGTTAGAATAGACAAAATAGAACAAAATCAATAAATAAAGTAAATAATAAACAAATTATCAAACTATTATGACCAAAAAATTAGACTATAAAAAATCAAAACAAAAAATCGGACGAAAAATAGTTATAACTGTTTATATCACAGTTATGGCTATTTTTCGTCCGATAAAAAAAATGAATAAAAAATAATATACTGCCTTACTTAAAAATCGAAAACCAAAAAGAGAAAATATACAGTGTAACAAATAAATAACAACAAGTATAATAAATTTATCTAAATACATCCAAATATATAAATAAACTAACAACCGATACCGATAAACTAGCCGTTTAGAAAAAAAAACAAATAAAGATAATCAACCCAAATAAATAAATTAAAAACTGTTCCCACCAAAATAATAGTCAGAACTAACCTCAGCAATCAACCCCAAAATTCAACAAATAGCTTTAATTATCTTCCCAAACAAAAACAAAACTATTAAATAAGCTATATAAACAATTTTTATTACATTAATAAAAACACCGACCAAAATAAAAAAAAATAATAAATAATAAATAAATAAATATATAAGATAAAAAATTAAAATTAAAATGAATAAAAACAAGCAAAACAATTTGACCCAAATAAATAAACAAATAAACGACTTCCGGTAAAATAACCGCCATAATAGTCTACCCACAATAAGCTATATAAACAAATTTTTACTACGTTAATAAAAACACCGATCAAAATAAAATAAAAAATAAATAAATATATAAGATAAAAAATAAAAATTAAATTAAATAAAAACAAGCAAAATAATTTGACACAAATAAATAAATAAACAAATAAACGACTTCCGGTAAAAATAACCGCCAAATAGACTACCCACAATGCACCACTGACCCGTATATATAAATAGCCGAGAAAAATAATAGCACTAGTTGCCTGACGATTGCATCTAGTATGAAACAGACTGTCGCCTCTATGTGTTGACTTCTATGTTCACTTTTATATTTTCACACGCTCTATCTCTGATATTGAGCACTTTATCCCATACACTTTAAGACTATATTTCTTCATACATATATATATATATATATATATATATATATATATATATATATATATATATATAATGGCTGGCCAGTAGTATCCGAGTATATTTTTTGAAGAGGCCTACTCATGTACATTTGTGTTTGTTCAACACCCACAGAGCCCACCTGTGGTTTTTTCTGCAATAGTGCTAAACGGACCTTAATTACCGTTTCTGGGAGAGAGTTGGATCAACATTTAACAAGGTCAGTGCGCTCACACCATCGCACATTATGCCTTGTAACTTCGTATCGGCACAACCATTGATTAATACAATACCGCCTACCCAATTTCACTCACAAAGCTTGGGTCGACTTCTGGTATGGTTTTCAGAATCTTTCCAAAGTGAGGTCATCTTCGCAAACCGATAGCACAAATCAACCTGGGAATCATGATCTGAAAGCGAATATTCTATCCACTCCGCCACGCATATAATGCCTCAAGTGTAACACCAATGAGTATTTACCTACATAGACTCAAATATAAACCCGATCATAGTTTCCCTATATAGACTCAATTATAAACCCGATGAGTATTTGCTTACATAGACTCAAGTATAAACTCGATAAATGTTTACTTTATATAAGTTAACATTTAAGTATAAACCCGATGAGTTCAGTACTTACATACATAGACTCTAGTATAAATATGATCAATGCTTATATATATATATATATATATATATATATATATATATATATATATATATATATACACGGAAAGAGAGAGATTCAAATATACATCAGTCTACTCTTTATATAAAACCGAACAATATTTATCTACATAGGCATAATTATAGGCCCGATCAATAATTACCGATGTAGAATCCAATATATACCCGACCAATGTTTACCAATATCGATTCAAGTACAAGCATCAATAATGCTTTATATATATATATATATATATATATATATATATATATATATATAAGGCAGGATGTGTGTGTGTGTGTGTGTGTGTGTGTGTGTGTGTGTGTGTGTAACGAATGCACGGCCGCAATTTTCGACAGATTTGCACCAAAATTTACATGCACATGCTCCAAGTTAGTGAGTAAGGCCAAGACCGACGTTGCATTTCCCAACTCCCATCGATAGTTCAAATAATCGATTTTTTCATGCTTCTACAGCAGTTTTCATGTAGTTTGCGACCATTTTCTACTGGCCAGTGTGAGAGCCTATAGCTGGCTTCCACGAATAGGCAGGAAGATTCTATTGGCCAGCGTGAGAGCCAACAGCTGACTGACACGAATGATAACTAGCATGATATCATGCAAAAAAATCGATAGCTGCATTCGTCACATGTGGGAAAAATTTAAATCTGCATGGCACTTTACTCCAATTGGCTCATTCGCTTGCTTAAACTCAACGTTGATTCTGATTCTGCAGAACTGGTTTGGGTGTGGAAAAGTATTTTTGTTAACATTCTTTTTGCATTCGGTTTTTCCAGTTACGAGTCCTTTTTAAAGCTGATCGCTTTGTGTTCATTTTGTTTAGTTCTTTTTTCGTAACAGATTTAATGTTTAGTATAGAGCTTAGAAAAAATTCGCAGTGTGAGACAGGCAAGAACTAAGACAAGTAGCAACATCAGCACGGCAAAGGGCACTTCTTTAAAAGCAAGGAAGGGCAAAAATATTTTAAGTCAAGTGATAGCGATTTCTGTATGATTTTTGAATCAAGCACGGGCAACGCCGGGCCATGCTGCTAGTATATATATATATGCTAACAAAATTGTCCAAATTGTGTAATAGCATGGGATAATTGTCCACCCTACATAATGTTTAATATATAAGAAAAAATCTAAACTGAATTTCTTTTTTTCCAGGTTTTCTGATAACACGTTTATCCATTTTGAGATCATTTGTTGTAAGGATCATTGAAAAACCCTTTGAATTACTCAGCTAGAAAGAGAACAGGTTAAAATCATTTTGTGTCAGCCCCACTATATCTTCCAAAGGGAACAATGGTGAAACGAAAAAGATATTCGGAACTTTAGCAATGGTACCAACATTACATTCATACTCTACCTTCCATCTTCAAAGTTCATTCAAGAACCATCAAGAGAAAGGTGAATAAGTTTAAAAAAAGGGAACAGTAGAGATCTTTTCAACTTAGACCTAAATGCATTCTTATTGTTCAAATTAGAGTCCAATAGTCTTATAAAAACCTCGTAGAATTCCAGTCAGATAGTTTTAATCATTTCTAAAATACAACAGTTCAAAGCTTAATCTAACAATTGGACAATTTGTTGTTACACGATTTAGACAATTAGTGCTGTTACACCCGGTATATATGTGTGTGTGTGTGTGCGAGAGAGAGAACTTGAACTTGGTAATTCTATTGCTAGTAACCAAATCTTGCAGCTAAGGCAATAGGTTTGATTTTTAATTAATTTAATGTCATTGATTTTACTCAAAAGACTAAGCGCTGATAATAGAAAATGGAAAAATATTTCAAAGACGGAATGAATATATTGGCGAGCTCTTCCATGGCTAAAGAGGAAAAACCTACAAAAAACAAAAATGACCAAAAATATGAAAGGACCAGAAATATTAATGTCCGAAGTAAAAATAGCACTGGACAAATTGAACAGCAACAAGGCAATAGGATGTGTGCTGTGGTGTAATGGATATCCGGTCAGGATCGGAAATCGGGGAGCCGAGTTCGAATTCCAGTCGAGTTCCTTACATTCACTTACGCGTAAATACCCTTGGGAAAGGTGTTAGTTAATTCATCTTTTCTCCCTCCAGCTATGGGTTGAATAGCAGGACATTCTGGGTTCTGTAGCCTTGGTTGGCAACCAGTCTACCGCATAAAGAACTGGCAACTTTCTGCGGAAAAATCTTCAAAGCCTCTCTTCCAACATTCCTTGAGCCAACATGGAAGAGTAGGCTGACATATGCAACGGTCATAATATACCGGAAGATCTAAGCATATTTTCATAATGCTACTCAAGAAGCCAGGTGAAAACGAATGCGAACTTCATGGGCAGTCAGCCTCATGGGACACATGACAAAACAATAGAATTGGATTATGATAATTCTAATTCACAATTCAAAAATACGCTCTTAAGTAGCCGCCCGAAGGAATCGTCAGTGATATTATTTGACTTGGTTCATCAGGGAGTTTCGGGTCTTTCAACATCATACACCCCATCACCAAGTCGACCCAATCAGGAGAGATCAATCCCTAATCCCCCCTCTCAATCAAACGCTAACAGATACTGTGGCCTTTTAATAAGACGAAAAAAGACCACGTTTTCCGCACACCCGATTGGAGGTTTGTAACAACCAATCGGCTGCGCGAACTATCTTTTAAATGGTCCACGGTGGTGACTGGCTTCTTTTCTTTTTTTTCGGTGGATAGCAGTTTCAATGGATAACCGAGGAGGAAATCTTAATGTTCCTAAATTTAACCCTTTTTCCTAAGTATTGTATAGTGTCTTACTCTAAATATTTGCCGTTTTTATTTATTTGTGCTTTTTTTTTTTGGCGGGGGACTTAAATTCAAGCCTACTATCACATTTTTATCGTTTAGCCTGATTCTTAACATTATTACAGGTCAGTTAACTTTAAATGGATGTATTCGCAAAATTATAATAATTGTCCATAAACATGCCGTATATTTTTGACTTTACACACAAAAAATAAAATTAAAAAAATAAAATAAAAATAATAGAAAAAATACATAAAACACCATAATATTCCTTAACATTGATTTAAAACTATTTACAAATTTGAAGTCGTTTAAATACAATAAACTACGAAATACTCTTAAAATTAAATTGAACTACAAAAGAAGTGCGATCTGCTTTACAATACATTCTTATATCCTTTAAAATAAAATAATATTAAGTAATAACGAAGCTTCATATTATATATATATATATATATGTATATATATATATGTATAACAATTAAACTGATAATCTCCATAGGTTATTTAATGCTGAAATCTAAATATTTTGAAAGCAGTTGCATGCCTTCAGCTACAGATAAAATATATTTTTGGCCATTTTGCGATAAAATATATTTTTGGCCATTTTGCGATAAAATATATTGTTGGTAATTCTATTATAAAATCTATTGTTGGTCATTTTGCTATAAAATATATTGTTAGTAATTCAATTATAAAATGTATTGTTGGTCATTTTGCTATAAAATATATTGTTGGTAATTCTATTATAAAATATATTGTTGGTCATTTTACGATAAAATATATTGTTGGTAATTCTATTATAAAATCTATTGTTGGTCATTTTATCTATAAAATATATTGTTGGTCATTTTGCTTTAAAATGTATTGTTGGTAATTCTATTATAAAATGTATTGTTGGTCATTTTACTATAAAATATATTGTTAGTAATTCAATTATAAAATGTATTGTTGGTCATTTTGCTATAAAATATATTGTTGGTAATTCTATTATAAAATATATTGTTGGTCATTTTACGATAAAATATATTGTTGGTAATTCTATTATAAAATCTATTGTTGGTCATTTTATCTATAAAATATATTGTTGGTCATTTTGCTTTAAAATGTATTGTTGATAATTCTATTATAAAATGTATTGTTGGTCATTTTACTATAAAATATATTGTTAGTAATTCAATTATAAAATGTATTGTTGGTCATTTTGCTATAAAATATATTGTTAGTAATTCAATTATAAAATGTATTGTTGGTCATTTTGCTATAAAATATATTGTTAGTAATTCAATTATAAAATGTATTGTTGGTCATTTTGCTATAAAATATATTGTTGGTAATTCTATTATAAAATATATTGTTGGTCATTTTACGATAAAATATATTGTTGGTAATTCTATTATAAAATCTATTGTTGGTCATTTTATCTATAAAATATATTGTTGGTCATTTTGCTTTAAAATGTATTGTTGGTAATTCTATTATAAAATGTATTGTTGGTCATTTTACTATAAAATATATTGTTAGTAATTCAATTATAAAATGTATTGTTGGTCATTTTGCTATAAAATATATTGTTGGTAATTCTATTATAAAATCTATTGTTGGTCATTTTATCTATAAAATATATTGTTGGTCATTTTGCTTTAAAATGTATTGTTGGTAATTCTATTATAAAATGTATTGTTGGTCATTTTACTATAAAATATATTGTTAGTAATTCAATTATAAAATGTATTGTTGGTCATTTTGCTATAAAATATATTGTTGGTAATTCTATTATAAAATATATTGTTGGTCATTTTACGATAAAATATATTGTTGGTAATTCTATTATAAAATCTATTGTTGGTCATTTTATCTATAAAATATATTGTTGGTCATTTTGCTTTAAAATGTATTGTTGATAATTCTATTATAAAATGTATTGTTGGTCATTTTACTATAAAATATATTGTTAGTAATTCAATTATAAAATGTATTGTTGGTCATTTTGCTATAAAATATATTGTTAGTAATTCAATTATAAAATGTATTGTTGGTCATTTTGCTATAAAATATATTGTTAGTAATTCAATTATAAAATGTATTGTTGGTCATTTTGCTATAAAATATATTGTTGGTAATTCTATTATAAAATATATTGTTGGTCATTTTACGATAAAATATATTGTTGGTAATTCTATTATAAAATCTATTGTTGGTCATTTTATCTATAAAATATATTGTTGGTCATTTTGCTTTAAAATGTATTGTTGGTAATTCTATTATAAAATGTATTGTTGCTCATTTTACTATAAAATATATTGTTAGTAATTCAATTATAAAATGTATTGTTGGTCATTTTGCTATAAAATATATTGTTGGTAATTCTATTATAAAATATATTGTTGGTCATTTTACGATAAAATATATTGTTGGTAATTCTATTATAAAATCTATTGTTGGTCATTTTATCTATAAAATATATTGTTGGTCATTTTGCTTTAAAATGTATTGTTGATAATTCTATTATAAAATGTATTGTTGGTCATTTTGCTATAAAATATATTGTTGGTAATTCTATTATAAAATGTATTGTTAGCCATTCTTCTATAAAAATCTATTTTTATACTTTCAGCGTGTTCTGTTTTTGTTTGGGAGTTCACTATTTTCCCATAGCTGGGACCCTAACGGTTGCTCACACTCAGGGTCAGAGTGGATCCAGGAAGAACAGCAATTAAGAGATGATTCCGTGCTCTTCAAAACCGCCATTCTCCTGATCAGAGGTCTTGTTACCGAATGTAGTGCCAGTGTACTCGTTTCGTGAATGCAAATAAATTTATCCTGCGCTTTTTAAATATGCTTTTATACTGATTACGTATTATTTTTATATATTTGCTCTGACAATATCTTTGGAGATATTAATGCGATAAATTTCATATGAAAATATTCTTTCTTTATTTCTTCAAAATTCCAAACTGCTGCCCTCTTTATACCCGTTATCTTTTTAAAACTCATAATTTGATTGGCGCCATTTTCTCGGCATCGCCGATATATTCTCGATAAGCTGAGAACTGGCCAACTGATACACGTTTGCTCAACGGATGTCTGTATTGAAACCATTCGATATATAATCAATGGCTTCCACGTTTTTTTTTGTTGTTTTTTTTGTATTGTTTTATTAAACTGAACTTTTATAAAGGTCACGCTATACAGATGCTGTCTCAAACCTGTGAGATAACATTCAATGTTTAAGTTGTGATAATAGGGTATTATTCAAATTCCGTTATAGACAATCGTATTGACTTGGCGTTATGCCTTCGTAAAGTCATTAATCTACTGTATTTTTTGGAATATAAGATGCACCAGGCTATAAAACGTGCATTTATTCTGAAACAATTTCTTAGAAAAAAAAAATAGTGTGTCCCTAAATACTGGACACAGGCAAAAATGCTTATTTTCAAGAAATTAAATTTTCAACATTTTATTGAATTGGAATATTAACAAATAATATCTTCAATATGATTTCCATCATTTGTGGTGCCAAGTTTGATGCGCTTTGCAAGGACTCGATACAAAAACTCCACATTGCCATCGATTTTAGCACATGCACTCTTGATGCGTTCATTCAAATGTGTTGCATCCGGGATTTTTATTGAGTACACCTTCTCCTTTAACCTACCCCAGAAAAAGAAGTCAACTCTTTCTTCTTTCGAAAAAATCATGTTTAATCTATGGAGGTAAAAAATATTTATATGAGATCCATCTTTAGGGACACCCTGTGCTGAGGTATTCGAAATATTTTCATTGGGTAAATATACTTTAAATATATATTGTTAATTTTTAAACACAAGGCTCAAGAACCACTCAAGGTAGAGGGATACAAAATGAGATGGGTGATATGAATGTAAATATAGGACAATTATGAAGATGGAGAGGATAGGTAACAGTTGACACTTGTCTTGATGAGGTTAAGTTTGGTCTTAACAAAAACGTGCTCAAAGAATCAAAGGAAGAAAATACACGAAATAAAAACAAATGGTTTGGTTCGAAACATAAAATATCCTCATTACTTTCACTATGGCTTGGAAAAGAATCAGTCATTTCAGCATTCATTCCAATACTATGCTCAAAGAAAATGTCATCCTTGAAACATGTCTTATATATATATATATATATATATATATATATATATATATATATATATACATACATATATATATATATATATATATATATATATATATATATATATATATATATTAAGACATTCTTATGTTTAACATTCTTTTTATAGATACAAATATTTCAGTAAATTCTCTGTTTATAATAAACAGTATTAAACAACATTTACCGGCCTGAATGTTGGAGAAATTTTCATAGAAAATATTCAACCTCCGATAGGAATCGAACCTGTTTCCTATACGGAACCGTCATATAGCCTAACGTGCCGTAACCGTTTCGGCCACAGAGGAGCGTTCGGTTAGCAAGGTCGATTTTACTGTCTTTAAACTACAATCTTCCATGATTCTCTCACGTACATTCATATCTGCTCATGGTATATCCAAATGTAAACAAATGACGTCACAAATTATGAAATTTTCATAATATATATATATATATAATGACAAACAAATACTTAAAAAAGCATAGGTGATATTTTATTTCATTGAAGTCGATAAAACATGGCTTCAATGGAATAAAGTAATGTCTAGGTATCTCGACTTCAGTTACTTTGTAAGAGTTCTTGGATTGCAAAGGAAAATATTTGTCGCAGATTACTTCCACAACGAAGAATCACTGTAAGTTCAGACTCGAAGATCAGGGGCAGAAAGAAAATGCCGAAATCTAGATTTGCAGGTACTATGCCACAAATCACAATGCACGTAACCAGTCAGAAAAATAACTCAACCGTTGAATTTTATCTTTTTGTCTCCCCGATTCGAGAACACCAACTCCTTTTATCGATCAAGCATATTTTTTCATTCGTCGACAACTGAGAGAGGACGCACAATATTACCATATCAAAATACTTTTATGGCGACTCCTGCGACTGACTTGTTTCTAATTTGAATATACCGACTTCAACATATCATGCAGAATACGTACCCTTTTTTCGGCAAGTAACTTTCTTTTTCGGCACGGTTTCCGTCGTAGGATACACGCGATACGCTATCGCTTGTACGTAATGACCGATGTGACGCGGATTCCCTCTGTCTTTTCTACAAATATTTTTATGGCAACTGTTCTGACGATCCTCTTTTCCTGATGCCCTGACTACGTGAATTTAAGCATGCTACTAGATTGGCATCTAGGTCCCACCCTGTTACTGTTGAAAAAGCGAAATGTAACCGCCACTTCTACTCCAACAGTTTCTTTTCTCGCACTACCCACTCTCTTCCGTTTCCTTGCTTCCCTGATAACTACAGTCTTCAAAAATTCAAATGCAGCCTTAATTGCCATATTCTGTCCTCTTGAACTATGTCCGTTTTTACTCCTTTCATCATTCCTTTTTATTCTCAGTCTTCTTTTTCACTTTCATTCCCTGTAACTACCTGCGTACTAATGAAATGATTTTTAAAAAGGTTACATCCTTGAGTATAATACAATCTCGTAATATAGCCATCTCTATGTAATACATTTTTTAAATTGGCGCCATATTATCCATTAAAATCTCAATGTCGTATCTAGGTAATTCATCGTAATATTTTGTGATTTAAAATTGTAAGTACCAGTGTACACTGTTTATATCATGATATAATTATGTCGCTGTTTACGTATCTATTTTGCATTGTTTTATTTTTTCTAGAATCGTTTGAAGCTTTCAAACTGGATAATATGCGTCAACAAACAGAGAAATATGAAACAACTTCACGACATGAGAATTATTACCCCCTTTATCACACAGGAAAAAACTAAAAAAGTACATAATTTATATAATAGTTAGACCTTTGTTGTAATATTAATGTTATCAAAACATGACAGATCTTTTATTAATTTATTCATTTTTTTTAATCAATTTCAGTGAAATTCCTGTCTTTGAGACAGTGGATTTTCAAGCTGAGTAAAAATTTCTGAAAACGTGTACTTGTGTATAATACAACCCCATTTTTCCGCTTTTAATTTTCGTTCCAAATTTGTTCTAGTTGCAGTGGTTCTCAATTTTTTCGGAATGAAAATGGATTGCGCCTCAATAAATTTTATGGGATAAAAAGTACATTTAAAAAAAAAAACAGAGTTAAAGGGAGATAACCGCGAATTCGAAGTCAGAACATTATCATTGATGACTCTCTCCTCCAATTTGCGGACCCTAGTTACTATACTCTTAATACGTTATATAATGTAAAAATATCACAATGATATAATCTATCAACAATTGCTTATAACTGTTTAATATGCTACTCCTGCATGAAATTACAAGGAACCCATAGTAATATTTGAAATTTTAAAATTATATTTTTGGCATATGATTTTTTTAAACCTGTTTCTAAATCTTTAATTGTCTTTCATTCATTCCGACTCATCTGCTATCCTCTTCCGCCGCACCAATGAGGCATGCCACACCGTCTGGGAACGACTGTATTAGACAGAAGGAAATACGGTAGATATGTTTGCGCGCCCGCGTGTATTTTATCTTATTTTGCATTTCTCAAATGCATATCGCTGAAGTTTTCATTCTTTATATCACAACAGCTACCAAAGTTCAAAGATTCAAAGCTGTATATATTGTCAAACAATACGTACCAACTTTCTTTCTCATTTGCCCTTAGCAAACAAAAACGACGAGACATTCAAGATCTTATTATCAATCTTACAATTTCGAGTTTTGTACACACGCAAGCTTTCGCTAACATTAATATCTTATTAACAAAGACTTTAAATTGTTTAAAGAAGCGAACTTGTCTACGTATTTGTCTTCACGTTTATAATGACGTGTCCTAATAATATAAGCTCTTACGGCTTCGTCCTGAAAATTACTGCCGCTGAAAAGGAAAGGATAATAAGCAATTTAGTAGCATTGATAGAATTACATATGCCACAGGTTGAAGAGCTGTTTGTTAAGATTTCAATAATAATGCCAACGTTTCGAAAAGGCTTCTCTACCTCGGTGTATGGATCAGTTGTAACTAATTTAATATATGGAAATTGAACAAAGAATAGGCTGCTGAATAGATAGTTTTGCCCAACGCAGCAAACTGATTGATTGATTCGGGTTTATCAACGTATTATAGGTTATTTAAAACTAGAAAATTGTTTTAGAGTGTTAGAATTCTTTAGATAATAATAATAATACTTTAGTGATACAAGTCTTACTAATTAACCCATAGCTGGTTGTTGTATTGGACAATTTCTCAATAATTTTCTTGGAGCTGTTTCTCTCAAATGGTACTACCATGTCAATAAACATACACTTCCTGAATTTCTTGTCTTTTATGATAATATCAGGTCTGATGGCTTTTATTTTCCTGTCAGTTTGAATTGGCATGTCCCAGAGGATAGTTACACCGTTATTTTGGGTAACAGTGTCTAGTTGGTGCTCATACCATCTCTCAGTGGTTTCGATTTTCGGTTGCTTGTAGATCTTCCAGTGCACAATTGTTGCTACCTTGTTATGTCTCTGGGGATATTTTTTTGCCAGTTCCAGACAACCTGAGATAATATGGTCCACATTTTCATCATATTTTCCGCAGATCCTAGATTTCAAGTTAGTTCCATCTTTGATTATGTGATAGTGATAGGATCTAGTTGCGAGGTTTTGGTCCTGGGCTACAATAATTAGGCCTTCTGTCTCGGCTTTCAACCAGGTATTCCGAGTCCACTGATGTGTTTACTCTTTATCCATATCTGCTTCTTTCGTTTTTTTTAGGTATTTGTCATGCAACGCCTTGTCCTCGCAGATATTTTTTTTATAATTTCTTTTAACCAAGTTGTTTTGCTTTCTGTTTTAGTCGTTTGGTGTAGATAGTATTCGCTTCGATTTTTGTTGGTAGGATTTCAGGTATATTAAGCTGTTTCTTGAAGTGTTCAGCTTCTTTATTAATTGAGTAGATTTAGTGTTTTACTATTTATAGGAGAGGGTCATTGTTTTTTTGTGAGGTATGCTTCCAATCCGATTGTTGTAACTTTTAGAGTTATTTCAAGTTGGATTAGACCTCATCCTCCAAAATCTCTACAGCCTATCAACATCTGATTTTGGGTGGTGCATCCTCAGATGGGTAAGCATTTTTCTGTTCTTGGCGTCCAATCTTTAAATGTTATTCAACTTCCTATTTAATAATACTGAAGCTGTAGGTTCCTACGGGTATAGCTAAGGTGTTGATAGCTTTCATTTTATTGGCCCCATCAATTTCGTTTTCTCGTAGTATCAAACGCACTCTCCTATAATGTTCTTTTCGGATCTATTTCTTCATAATTGAATGTTGTAGACCGTCTCCTTCATTAATTTCTAAGTATTTGTATGTATCGTCTTGGTCTAATTCCTTAATCTTGTTGTTGATATCAAGATCTAAACCCGAAGTTTTCTTTAGTTTACCGCCTTTGAAGGTGACTTTGGCACATTTATTTTTAATATTATTGTTGTTGTTGTTACAGCAGTTAAGAGAATAACGGGATTTAAGAAAAGAAAAAGTGAAGAAAAGATAGTGTTTGACAATGTTAAACGATATTTCAATATGTGTTTTTTTCATTTTATTTTCTTAAATCACTCTCTTCTCTTAAGCGTTGAAAATATTGGAAGAGTTACATCAATCATTTTGTTTATTATTATTATTATTATTATTATTATTATTATTATTATAATAAGAAGAAACAACAACAACAACAACAACAACAAATCCAGCCACTGGAAACATCTATTTAAGTATATAAAAGCATTTGTTTGTTAGAAATGGGAATCGGTGCCTAGCAGAGGCGTGTCTAGTTAGGCATTCCTGCATGACACCTGTCAAAATCAGGTGCGGTTTTACACATGTATTTTTAGCTGAAATCACTGTTTGCAAACAATATTATGGAGACACACCTTACAAAGAATCAAACTGCTATTCTCCCTCCTCCTCTTCCTCCTCCTTCTCCGCTCTCTTAATTTTATTTCTTAATCTGCTCCTCTTCTATCTCTCTCCCCCTATCTATCTATCTATCTATCTTCTTCTAGACACACGAAAACAAACCCACCTATGCTTGCTAATAGAAACATTTATTCTCCACTGTCTTCTCTTTGCCCCCATGGTATATATGTACTTATTGAGCTTTGTTTAGTCCGGCAGAAGGACCAAAGGAGAAAGTAAGAATAGGAAGATTGTGCAGCTTCTCTCTTATAACTGAAAAGGTTCTGTCTATTTGCCTGCCTAGAAAATCAGCCTCCAAAATTATGGCCTTTACCTAGACTGGGACAAGTCTCAATAGGGAAAATCACTACTATGTCGGCTATCAAGACAGGCCACATTTCTATGTCACATAGATCATTACTAATTGTTGAGCTTGCCTGTCTATAAAATTAGTGTTTGATGTCCTCTATTACGTGAAAACCAACAACTGGTAACAATGAGAATAATGCGACCATTTCAGCAACCAAAGAGGCCTTTTCTTATTTCTGTGAACATCGCACACACTTTCTTTTACACCTCTCTCTCTCTCTCTCTTTCTCTTTCTTTCTCTCTCTCTCTTTCTCTCTCTCTTTCTCTCTCTCTCTCTCTCTCTCTCTCTCTCTCTCTCTCTACTTCTCTCACCGTCTCTCTGTGTGTCCCGCGCTATCTATCTAATGCAGAAAATTTGATATTTTCATCTCTTCTCTCCTCACGCTCAAATGTAGGATATCTGATGTCTTCTCTCTTTTTTCCCTTTATCTGATATGTTCTCCCCATCTTTCTTTCTCTCTATCCCGCTTCTCTCTAATGTAGGAAATCTGTTATGTGCTCTTCTTTTTGTTTTACTTTCTTTCTTTCTTTCTTTCTTTCTTTCTTTCTTTGTATTTGCATTATTTTTACATATTCTCCTTCTCTTTCGCTTTCTTAATTAGTCTTTCTTTTTTTTCTTCTCTTTTCTCTGTCTCTAATGTAGGAATTTGATATTCTCTCCCCTGCTTTCTTTCTTTCTCTCTCTCGCTCTCTCTCTCTCCACTCTCTATAATGTAGGAAATCTAATATCTCTCCTTCTCTCTCTCCTCTCTCTCTCTCTCTCTCTCTCTCTCTCTCTCTCTCTAATGCAGGAAATTTTATATGTTATCCCTTGTTTTCTTTCTCTCTCTCCCCACTCTCTCTCTAATGTAGGACATTTTATATGCCCCTTCTTTCTATCTCTCTCCCCCTTTTTCTAATGTAAGAAATTTGATACACCCTCCCTTTCTTTTCTTTCTTTCTTTCTTTCTTTGTATTTACATTAATTTTACATATTCTCGTTCGCTTTCGCTTTCTTAATTTGTCTTTCATCCATTTTTCTCTCCTTACCTTCATTTTTCTACATCAATCTCTCCCCGTCTCTCCCCCTCGCTCTTTGTTTCTTCGTCTTCTTTATTTCCCTGTGTTCCCTTGTGGTTATTTTTTGGCTTCTTTTTACTCTTCTTTCTCTAGCCTACCACCTGTGTTTCAAAGTAAGACTTTAGAGTTCAACTTTGTCATCATCAGTCAAACTGCGTTGCGACTGAACTCAAGAATTGTCAACGAGCCCTGTTCGATTAATCACTAAATCTATCCACTCAGCCATGTTTCCTGTATACGCTACTGTGATCATGGAACCTTAAACTTAAAGTCTTCGCTGGTCTGACTCTTCAACTTAACTAGAATATATAAGTTAACTTCCTATAGTAGAACCAGTAGAATCGTTTACACATAATTTTCTCTTTTTCTTAATTAATTATGTTGTTCATAATGTTCATATGCTTGGCTTACTGAGCAAATTACCAGAGCTTAGAATATACACTGATTCCTTCAAACTCCTTATGTTTTCCAATTTTCTGAGTTGGCTTTACAAGAGTTGGTGACCCTCGTTTTTCTCTCTATACATGATCAGCCATGGCTGATTTCATTGTTTTCTCTTACTGCGATTTACTGACAATTCCCCATCCTTATTTTTAAGTTAGTGTCTTATTAGGCCCTTGTATTCCCTACCTCAATAGAATTTTTAAAAAGCATACCTAATTTTTGGTCATCGTCCCTCTTGATGGCGGTTTAGTTCAAATTTTAAGCTAAAATTCCTCCAGATAAATATTTTCTTTTAATTTTATCTGGTATTGAATTATTTGTTGCTCTTAAAGACGACAGAAGGTATGTTCGTCGGTAAAAGGAACCGCCCAACATGCAAATTACAAATTGGAGATACTAAAATCTAACAAGTATGGGAATTAGAATATCTGCGAAATGTTTTAACAAAGGATGGAAAATACGATATCGGAATCCGAAGATGCATTGGAATAGCAAAAGATGCCTTTCAAAAGCTAAGTAAAGTATTAAGAAACAGGAAGTATTAGAAACAAAGTAAAGAGCACTGAATGTAATATTGATACTCCTATATGACAGTGAATGCTGGACACTCTCCTCACAGATGAAGAAGATACGAGTCATCAGAAATGTGGTTCTACACAAGTTTCCTTTGAACATCATGGACGGAACATGTGAATAACGACATAGTTTTAAGAAAAATGCAAACAAGGGCACTTATACTTAGAAGTAAAAAAAAAGATACATAATGAGGACAGAAGGCTTGGAGAATTTAACACTCACATGACATATCGAAGGCAAGGGACAGAGGAAACAGCGGATAAGCTACCTAACGAGATTGTGTAAATTTATGAAAGAAAAGTAACTGGGAGAGATAGTGAAAAGATAAACATTACAAAGAGCTATATAGAGCTAAAAAGGACAGGAGTCTGTGGAAAGCTATGACCGCCCACGTTCTGGGGGGATACGGTACACAGAAGAAGTGGTTATGTTTGAAATTTAGATATTCCTTTATTTTTATCTGGTTCACCCCAAGCAAGGCAGTAAAGCCACTAAGACACAGGGGTTTACTGGGCGTGGAAGAGTTAAGAATGGAAACATTGCTAAGGAGCGAGAACAAAAGAAGAGGGCAGTAGATAGCGATTGACATTGCATTTACATTTTTGCACATTAAAGTTGGCTGAAAAGTATGGAACCGGAAGGGAATTCCACAGGCGAGAAGTGCGTTAGAAGAAACTGCTAGCATAGAATTTACGGTTACATCGAGCCACCTCAACTGTAAAATGATGAGACCTTGTCACCAAAATTCAAAAAGTCGAATAATTACCATAAAAGTTGTTATGGTGACCTATCTACATTAGAATGAACTCTTCCTCCTTCATAAATACTAACCTGCGAGACTTCCTAAGCAGGCATTTGTGACGCAGTGTAACCTGATAGTTCAGACGGACAATTCTATCTGCTGACTAATAACAACTCTTATTTTGTATATATGTTCTAGTTATTTCAATACACTTGTTCAACCTACATTCTTCTTTCCGTGTCTTTCTTTCTGGCCCCTAACAAGCCACAACAAGTATTCATAGAAAAGGCAAAGGGAGGCAACCTTACGGCGGTGTAAAGTGACTGGAGCCGAGACACCAGTCTAACACTTCGTCCCCAGCCCCTCAACCTCCGGCGTCTTTCTCTTTGGGTTGAGGTGTCCACTCGGTCCGAACCGAACTTAGCGGTAACTGGCCCTACGATGCTTGAGTTACCGTAGATCATTTCGACCGGTCAACTGGTCAAGTCCCGCTCGCTGCCCACGCTGTGTTAGTTTTTAGATCCAGTAAGCGGGGTGTTGTCCATACGTTCACGGTCGACTGGGGATGTGGACACGGCTGTGAGAGTTGGCGCTAGGAAGATTAGAGTGTGGCAAAATAAAACAAGAAATAATATCTGCAGAAGCCGGACAACAATGTGGGAAATATTAACGTCGTTTATATAAGAAAATAACATCAGAACAGAGGTTATTGGGAGAATAAAGACATTTAACATAAATAAAAAAAGAAGAAAAAGACAAGATGCATACAGCGAATTCCCAACAGAGAGAGGGCTTGTGTGTGATAAACGCGTATTGAATCGCCTGGGGTAGGTTTATGACTAATAGTCCAATCTCATACAGATTTCTCAGAATAGGGGGCAGTCTTCTTTCTCTCCTCCAAACTTCTCCCGCAAATCTCTCGACTCACTGCGACGACAGTCTCACGACTCTCTCGACGACAGTCTCTTTCCCCCGACTCTTGCTTATTAGCAAAATCTCGAGTTAATATAGAAAAAGGATCAGCTGATCACAATTGACCCTCGGCCCGGCACACAGCTACCACGAGCCTCAACTAATCATGCGATTTCCAAAGTGCCAAAAACTATCCTTTGACATGTAAACCTATTCTCCAATTATTTACCTTATCTCAATCACGAGTTCGTCTCGCTTCACCAAAATTATATTTTGGGATATCTGAACATTGATTCAACCTTTTAATCAAAACAAATACTGTTAAACCAAACCAAGTATCTCACCCATCCCCATTGTTTACTAGTGACCCAGGTTTAAAACATCGCCTCCTGCCCTGAGATCGTGTTTCTCATCGGTAAACAAACATCTTAACTCAAATTGTACTTTGATATATACACAGTATTTCCCTTTCCAGTCAATAAAAGTTATATTTGCGTGTGTACATTCATATTGGGGTGTGTGTGTATACCTCTCACCAGGACAGGGTGAATAATATAGCTGATTCTTCTTTAGATTTTAACAAGAAGCTCAAGGTAAATCGTAGGAGCAACAGACCATATGTAGCAGCAATATTCTAAGCATGGACGAATGGTAGACATATATATGTAAGATAGATTCTGGAGAAGAAAAAATTGACTAGTAAGCCACTTTCTTAGCAGCTGATTTAGCAATGGATTCAATATGGTCTTTCCCCAAAACTAAAATCAAACTGCCGTATCTTTGCAATGAGTGAAAATTTACAATGTATTAAATCTGGATTATATCACTGTGAACATTCCGAACTTCCGAAATGCGTTAATTTCCATGATTGCTTTGAGCGACATAACCGATCAATAGCTTTTATAGGCCGCTTCTTTAGAGGAATGTATATTCGCCAGCTTTTCGTATTTCGTCTTTGATCTCTTTCTGATTGGATCTAAGCTGTTTTGACGTTAGCAGATCAAATAACATGTATGTTTTAATGCGACATTTTCATCTAGCCAATCGGTGCTATTTCCGTTGTTTGTTTTTGTTTATTTTTATGCCACTCTCCCCGGCACAGATTCTGACGCATACGAAATCGCGTTACAACGATGTTGATAAAACACTCAGGAGTTTGAGAGGTAGGGCGACTATATTCCACAAAGAAATGTAATGTTCTGTTAAACGCTTCAAGTCTGATGCACCAAATAATAGAAAACAACAACGCGTCAGTCTACATATAATAACCCTATTTCCTCAGTGTGCCCTGTCGACAAGGCCCACGATATGCCGACTTCAACCCCTGTAGAGAAATACGAACCTCCCAAAGAAGCCATTGTCGGCGTGAATGCAAGTAGAATCATTTAGAGACGCGAATTTTAATTAGAAACCTCAATTGGAAATCAGATAAGTATTTACCTACATAGACTCAAGTATAAAACCAGTAAATATTTACCTATATAGACTCAAGTATAAACCCGATGAGTATTTAACTACATAGACTCAAGTATAAACTGGATAAATTTTTACCTATATAGACTCACGTATAAACCTAATGGGTATTTAATTTCATAGACTGAAGTATAAACCCGATGAGTATTTAACTGCATAGACTCAAGTATAAACCCGACCAGTATTAACTCTAGTATGAACATGATCAATGTTTATACATATATATATATATTTATGTATATATATATATATATATATATATATATATATATATATAGAGAGAGAGAGAGAGAGAGAGAGAGAGAGAAAGAGAGAGATTCAAGTATACATCAGTCTCCTCTTTATATAAAACCGAACGGCATTTATCTACATAGGCATAATTATAGGCCCGATCAATAATTACCAATATAGAATCCAAGATACACTCGACCAGTGTTTACCAATATAAATAAATTCAAGTACAAACATGATTAATGATTATATATATATATATATATATATATATATATATATATATATATATATATATATATATATATATATACTCAAGTATAAATCTGATCAGTATTTATCTACTGGCACTAAATTATAGACACGATCAATGTTTACTTATATAAAATCAAGTGTAAAACCGACCAGATAGACTTAAACGTGATAAATGCTTATATATATATATATATATATATATATATATAGAGAGAGAGAGAGAGAGAGACTCAAGTATAAGTCTGTCTACTGTTTGCATTGCCTAAATAGAATCGAATAGAAATTCGACGAAAGTTTACCTACATAAATCAATTATAAACAAAAACAGATTCTACATTAAATAATCCAAAACTTTTGACACCTCGACCAACTAAATATTCTGTGGGTAATGTTTACATTGAATTCTGACAACTGATAAGCCCTATTTTGCTGATTTCCATTTAATTCCTCTATGGTCGTTAATAAAGCATTTACAAATAATCTTCCTCTTCTGTCAATAATACTTACTTGACCTCCGACAATCTTTTCTTTCCTGAGTTTAGTGCACTTCTGAAACAAAGCCATTTACACTGTGTTGCTATAGTAAAGTCAATAATAAAGACTATATTGCATGACTCTTCGGCAGAATTGAGTCACTGTCAGTCACTGTGTGTTTATCTAAATCTAAAAATAAACACGCTAAAATTCACCTTCATCCCTGCCATGTACCGACGGCTGAGTGGTAGAAATTCCGACTGACGCCAATTCAGTCAGGTTTCGATCCTAGCTAGAGGCCACCGGACATCTAGCCACACTGATTCGCTGCGAAACTGTCTGTCTGTGGATGACCAAAATATATATATACATATATATATATATATACACACGCCAGAATAAACAAACAGTGAAATATTTGTTAAAATCGTATGTATTAAAAGTGCTCAGCATATATATATAATTATTTATTCGAAAATTATAACATAAATATAAAATCACTATAAAATTGGCATTTTGTTAAAACACTTCAGGAGCCTTATCAAGTGATTGTGTTGAACACCATCACTTGATAAGGCACCAGAGGTGCTGAAACAATATGGTTATTTTTGTAGTGATTTTATAACATATTTATGTTATAATTTTCGAATAAATAATTATATTTTCTCTACTCTGTATTGATCACTTTTTTAAGAATAGTATTTGTTGGTTATTGTAATTTATTCCGTATACACCAATCCTATACTTGAGTGTATATATATATATATATATATATATATATATATATATATATATATATATATATATATATATATATATATATATATATTAAAAGGATGTGAATGCTGATCAGAGCACTACTGCGGTTTCGATCGCCAAGGTCTAGTGGTTGCTTCAGCCTAAACAAACCACCTGACGAGACCTAGTAGTAGTGTTCTGGCCAGCGTTTATATACTTTTAAAATATTATATATTTTGAAAAACCACAGATTTATATATTTGGCAGTTAACGTTTCACATTAATTTATTCATTTAAAAATTATCAACAAAATAAACTAGAAAACAAGTATAATTTTAATATAAGACAAACAAACAATAAATATTAATATTACGAGGGTCATTCAATAAATAAGCTGAATTTTTCGGTATAGGGACTTCTAATACAGATAGAAGGTTACTCTTTTTTATTTTTATTTTTTTTTGTTTTACTTCTTTTTCACATGGATTTAATTTCTTTTGCGGATTAAAAAAAAACTTTGAGAGTTTTGGCGATTAACAAAGATGGCCGACCAAGAAGCATGCTCCAGGATTGAACAGCGGTCAGTTATCAAGTTTTTGGTTGCTGAAGGGTGAAAACCAGTTGAAATTCATAGGAAAATGTCAACTGTGTATAGTGCCACATGTTTCAGCCCCAAAAATGTCTACAAGTGGGCTAAATTGTTTAAAGAAGGACGGAGCAGTGTTGAGGATGAAGACAGGCCTTGGAAGCCTACAGAAGTGAGGTCTCCTGAGGTGATCGAATCAGTCAATGACCTCATTCAGTCTGACAGAAGGGTGAAAGTGGATGACATTGCAAGGACTTTGAAAGACATAAAGAACAAACGCAGGGGTCATCAGTCAGAAGGAGTCATATTGCATCAATAACAATTAACTAGAATATATATAATTGTCTGAAATTTTAATCTGAAATATTCACTGTATGCATTGATAAGGAAAAAGTTCAGGTTGAAGAGCCATAATTACTGTATGCAATAAATCTCTAGTTCAGGTTGAAAATAAATATAACATGTCTTTTTCATAGTTAGGCTACGAATTTATTGATTTACTTACGTATATGCCACAACCCTTATATCCGATCCATGTCGCTTATTTAACAGTTCTAGACTAAAAGTAAAAACTGCGAGTTGCGATTTAAAAATCTACACAAATAAGATGGAGATACTAGTCAAAAGAAATAAATCTACACAAATAAAATGGAGATACTAGTCAAAAGAAATAATAACGTAAGAGTTGTAGGTATGGTAATTTTCTAAGCGTAGCTTAAATATGGCGCAAGGCCGAAAATATGGGTGAAAATCGAACTCACTCGTAATTATTTACATTATTCGGACTATTACCCTCATCGTTGTCGCCATATTTATTGAAACGTTTCGGCCGTTGTACGCTCCGGCCTTCTTCAGGTGGTTGGAACTGTGTGGACTGTTCTAGTTCCACGTGCCGGCACAGTGGATAAAGGCCTTAGTTAGATCCAGTGAGAGGACTCAAAGAGTGCGAGTTCAATACCCGGTTAAGGCAGTGGAGGACTTTCAGAGAGGAATTAACAGGAGATAACTGATAACTGACATCCATTAAACATGGCACGTGGAACTAAAACAGTCTACCCCAGTGAGCGAAATAAAGGGTTCAGTTCGACATTCCAACTACCTGAAGAAGGCCGGGGCGTACAACGGCCGAAACGTTGTAATAAATATGGCGACAAACATGAGGACAATAGTCCGAATAATATAAATAGTGTACATAATACCTCATCTCAGAAATATAGACAGATATTGAACGGCCGAAACTTTGTAATAAATATGGCGACAAAGATGAGGACAATAGTCCGAATAATGTAAATATTGTACATAATACCTCATCTCAGAAATATAGACAAATACTGAACAACGACCGAAACGTTATAATAAATATGGCGACAAAGATGAGGACAATAGTCCGAATAATGTAAATAGTGTACATAATACCTCCTCTCAGAAATATAGACAGTCACACGTAATTGTTCTAACGAGACAAGCTTGCTAACCATTTTGGGTGCCTAAAATGTTGGAGGTATTTATGCGCACATGTTTACGGTAATTCTTTTTTTCCACATGTTCACGCAATGTTTATATCAATTCGCCTAAAAATTAATCGACCAAAGGAATAATTACAGTATTGAATTTGACAACATCTGCTTGATTTTTGAGTGACAAACAATGCAAGCTGCCGTAGACAAGAAAGATACGGAGAGAAAGTTTGGTCTTCAAACAAAAACTCACCATTGTTTTTAAAATCGATCCTCTTATCAGCATCTTGCCTTTGAAGTGCGTTCTAAGAATCTTTCACGTTCGTTTCTCTAAGAATCTTTGAAAAGATTTCTGCTGTGAATCAAATCTACTGAAGCAAAAAGTAGCATCAACTTTCTATACAAAATTAACTTGCGTGAAGAGAGGAATAAAACAATCCGGGCGGTCTTAAACATATGTAGACATTGGAAATGGCATTTCTAATGGATTTAGAAGGCTTTAGAACGCCATTCCATTTAATAGGAGTAGATAGGTTCGCCTATCGTCCCTTTCACACTCCCGGTCTTTTCTTGATCCCTTGTTCCCTGTTTAACAGGGCCGGTGTGTACTACCCCCAACCTCCTCGGTCAAGGCGTGGTTGGGGTTCATGTCTGATTGGGGGGCCAATGCAGTGCTACGTGACCCTAGCTATTTTATCAACATTTTTTTTTTTTTTTTTGCTACTGCATTTATATACTTTACAATTTAAACGAAGCAGAAGCGACTATTAAAGTTTGAAACATTTTCGCAGATTTTGATGTCAGTGTGAGGGATGTTTTTTGTCCTAATCTGCGAATGTGTTTTGCTCGTGATAAGTCTCGAAAAAAACACTATATAAAATTCACTATTTTTTATCCATCATGTTGAGTGTGTTAAAATTGGTCCAAAACATTGTTAATTTATTTCAGATGGAATTATTTATTATGACGTGTCTCTAATTTGTACTTGGTGTTTTTTGAGGTGTTGACAATTTTCCTGGTAGACTTATGTTTACGAATTTTTTTCTAAGGGGGACATAGGTGTAACAATTTAACAAATATAACATGAGTGCTTTTTATATTTTATAATTACACGGTAATCTTAAAATTTAAGAAAATATGCTAAGCAATCTAATATTTTATTGAATTCTAGGTACCTTTGGCTTTATAGTCTTACTTACGAAGACGCTTGTTGAGGAAATATTAGAAAATTACCAATAAATTTTAACTTTACTACAGTTACCGCTCTTATTTTTTGATATCGTGTGTGGACGTCCATATTTACAAAGATCAACACGTTTACACACTTATAAAATAAATTCTAAATTCTTTTTAAAATATTGGATGGCGTTGAATTGTAATAAGTTTTTCAATTTATGATTAGTAAATACAGTTTTAATTTAATAATAATATCACTTGAGCGCTACAAATTAATACAGAATTTTAAAACATTTCAAAGTGTATAAATTAAGCTAAATAAAATTTTGAAAATAAAAACAATTGTAAAAAATCATTATTCATCGATATTTTTCTTAAGACAATAGTGCCCATAATATATTTTATACATAAAAAGAATTAAGAGCTTTTCTAAAGAAATATCTTATTTTTATTGCATTTTTTATTTTATGATTCAGAGCAGATTTTCTGTAACTGAGGCTACAGTTTGACAAAAAAATAGGAAAAGAAATCATGATTTAAATTCTCCAAGGACTTGATCTTATAACTAATATAAACATTAAGCTCTGCAAAAAAGAATTTCTCGAAATTTCGTAAAATTAATTAAGTGGAGGAAACAGATGTAAAATAAAAGATTTACAAAAATTTTCTAAAACCTAGATATTTAAAAAATAATTTAAATAATTTGTGAATGAGTCCTTAAAGTTTCATTTAAATGCTATAATTACCTGAATTTTGCAAGGATTTCCAAATCAGTGTGTTTTGCACAGTAAAAAGACGCTCAAATTTCCCATACTCATTTATTGTCATCCACTGATACAATAAAAACAAAATTTTAACAAAAAACATAAAAAATACAAAAAAATGACAAAATAAATATATATACAGACTAATTACCACCCAAGCCAGCTTTTTGTAAAAAAAAAATTATCATCGTGTGATTTGTATTTACGAAGATATTTTAAAATTAAAATGCATTCGAATGCATTCGAAATTCTCAGAATTAAAAAGTAAAAACGAACGGTAATAATTCTTATTCCCGATTATTATTATTACCGTTCGTTTTTGCTTTTTAATTTTGCTGATGCTTTCGAAACGCTATATATTTGTGTATTCTTAAAATTTCCATTCTCTTGAATTTATTTTCACATCTATAGTAAATAAAAGCTAACTTTAAAAAAAGTAAAACTTTATTTACTTAAAAAAATCTAAATAAAGTAAATAATTTTTAACGAATCTTTGGACGCATATATATGTGTGTGTGTGTGTGTGTGTGTGTGTTTGTGTGTGTGTGTGTGTGTGTGTGCGTGAGCGTTCGCGTGTGCGTATATGTGTGTCTGTATGTGAATATCTGTGTGTATATGTGAATATCTGTGTCTGTATGTGAATATCTGTGTGTGTGTGCGCTTGTGTACAAAATGACAACATAGAATTTTTTTTTTAAAGTAAAAAGAAAAAGTAAAAGAAATGACTCAGTTCCAATTCCACGTCTCAGTTCGGCAATGTCCGGTCAAATATTTCCTATTTTTAACAGGGAAACGCTTTTTAATTTGAATCATATTCCGGAATATTTTTCATGGATGGCACATACTTAGTAGCGCCGTTAGAAAAGAAAAACGAAAAGAACAAGCCTGACATCAGTCCAGAAATAGCCAATGTCTGTACACCTAAGTGAAATGTACATTACGGATCTATTCCCGACTGGGAAGCGGATCGTTACGGATTGGATTAAACAGTGAGGGAGGGGATACGGAGGATAGTGAAGGGGGGAGAGGAAGGAGAGAGGGAGACAGTTATCGGACTTGGTTTAAGGGTACCAACAATTAATAGCATTTTGCCTGGACATACGCCTGAATATTTTTGACGATGGAGACGAGAGAGAAAAATAGTGCATGGAGTTAAGGAAATTTTTGAAATTCTTTCGACTGTCAGGATATCATGATTTCGCTCAAGGGGTCAACTTTTTTATCAGTCTTTCTTTTATTTATATTTAAAGCTGAAAATTGCTTTCTCACCAATGACGGCAATCATTTTTTTCCTGTCTCTTAACATGAGCCACTTTAAGGAACTAAAATCAAAATTCACATTACCTAGCATCGTTGGAAAATATCAACTTATTCAACTTTAATATGATGCGTGATTTATTTGTGTTGTTTTTTTGTCTTTTTGTTTATTTGCTGTTATTTCTTTTATTTTTATTTTTTAATAAGCCGCAATGTTTCTGTGTATGTTAAATAATAGTTTAGCAGACTATTATTTTTTAGAGAAGCATATTCTGCTCTGACTTCCTCAAGTTGACTTTTGAGGTCAGATACAAGACAAAACAAAGGAAGTCGATTTTGATTGGCTTAACTAGCGGGTGAATGATAGAGATATAGAAAAGTTTTTCAAGGAGTTGTAGTACAATGTAGACGTAGTACTTTCGTGTCTAGGAACTTTTTCCCCAGTGGGGTGAGTGAGCAGTCCCACTGTCTAGTTAAAAATGTACACGTTGACGTGTTTAATAAAATAGTTAAGTCTAAAATTCCCTGATGTCTTTTATTTCTAGACCCCAAATCATTCCAACACCCGGCCATTGAAGAAGAAGGGAACGCCAAGATCCACCAACACTCACACAGCACGAGAGAGAAGAATGCAACATGTGTATTGTAGATTTAATCATCACAGAGAACCTTGTCTGACACTAAACTCCGGGGGAGGAACACCCTATGCCTTTTTGGCCTCACGTTTTCCACTGACATGGAGTGAAGTGACTATATCGAATCAACTGCTACGTCTGCTGAAAGGAAATTCGATTCACTGTGACGTGCCAGAAGAGTTTGCTAGTCAGAATCCATCTTGCACGTCTACAAATCTACCATTCGTCCGTGATATCAAATACTATTGCCATATCTGGTATGGTGCTCCTGATGTACATCTTGATTCTTGACAAAATCCAAAATGTCTGTAATGTAATCGATCATAACCAGGTATCTCGACTTCAGTGACGTGATGTGGCTTTCCTCTGTCTTTTTCTACAAATATGTCATAGTAACTGCTCTGGTGCCCCGTCTACATGAATTTGAGCGTGCTACTAGTTTGGCAATTAGGTCTCACCGTTTTACTGTTGAACTAGCTAGGTGCACCCGATATTTCTATTCTAACAGTTTTTTCTTGCACTTCTCAACTGTGCAAATCTCTTCCAATTTCTTGCTCCCCTGATAACTACAATCTTCGAAGATTTAAATTCAACGCCACTCGTCATCTTCTGTCTTCTTGAACCCTGTTCCTTTTTTTCTCTTTTCCTAGATTCTTCCCATTCTCGGTTTTCTGATTCTCTTTCATTACAACTCCTTCTAACTTCCTGCGTTCTTGTAGGATTATCGCCTTGCTTCGGTTGAAACGATAAAAAAATATATATAATAAATGTCTAAATGTGTCGGCTGTCCGATAGTTGAAGTCTGTGTAATGTCTATATAGCGCCGCGCCTCCGACGATTAACTGATTTGGTTTTAGATATCACTTCTTTCAAACAATTATAAGATTCACTCTAGTTTATTTACATGCTCCAACAGCGTGGGGTGAGGCAGTACGGCTGCAACCAAATTTTAGAAATTGGAAAGAATGTTAAACGAGGCACTCCCTTGTTGCAGCATTCGCCAGCATAGATTGACTATGTTTTATGAAGCTTGAACTCTTCCGTCCTACCAGCTTGATTAGGAAAACTCACAAATCACAGCTCCCAGCCCACACTCGTCCCAGGACCAAGTATTAGGTTAAGTTATAAGTAATATCCATTTTAGTTTATTAAAAAATACAATTACAGTTTATTCAATTATATATTCACCATTAATTGCAATGACTTACTGCCACTTAACAGACAGTTCTTCTGTAATATTTTAGCAAAATTACACCAGATTTTTGTTTTTTGAGCGAAAAAGATAATAACTAGTTGATGGAAGTTCAGGTGAAGATGGCGGATAGAATAGAACAGATCAACCAATTTCCAATTTTTTTTTCTGTGGCGTTCTCGCTCTATGCGGCTTTGCGTTGTCATAGAGGAGAACAGCGCTTCCCCTCAATCCACGGTATACGCTGCTACTGCTGTAAAAAAATAAGGTATTTTAGCGTGCTCCAAATTTATTCTTAACTACTGTATATGGTCAGTAGAAAAGAAGCCAAGAACTACTACAACAGGGGTGTATTGCTATTTAGCACGGGTGAGAGGCCCACGAGTTGCTATGTTTTGGGGAAATATTACAAGTAAAACTCTCTTTCTCTTTCCTTTCACACAGCTTGTTATATATATATATATATATATATATATATATATATATATATATATATATATATATATATATATATATATATTATAGTTTCTCCGTATGGCACAAAGTATGTACATATAGGTATAAATGTATCAAGGATCCATTCGTCATTACAATTGATTCCCAAAAACGAAAATTGCTTATGACTCAACCTAATATTTTGGTCGATTTTTATCGGAAATTGATAAGAATGTTCCTCCACCAAGTGTATTTTGGCTTGTCATGTTCTATTAAAGCGACATTCTTCAAACTCTCATCTAGTTTAATGAGCATCATTGTATATCGCTACGTAATATCCAAAATTTGTCAGAATTGAATTGCCCGCTAAAATAATAATAGATTTCGAATAGAAGTAACAATTTCATACACTAATAGATAGATAGATAGATAGATAGTCAAAAATGACTAGCGCGGAAGGGCTGAAAACTGAAAAGCCAGTTGATATGTAGCACTCGAGAGAAGCCCACGAATTGTTATATAGGCCGCAATGAAGACGATGTCACAAGACCACAGCGGTAAGGCATACAAATAAAACCACATGGTCTCATAGATAGATAGATAGTCAAAAATGACTACGGCGGAAGGGCTGAAAACTGAAAAGCCAGTTGATATGTAGCACTCGAGAGAAGCCCACGAATTGTTATATAGGCCACAATGAAGACGATGTCACAAGACCACAGCGGTAAGGCATACAAATAAAACCACATGGTCTCATAGATAGATAGATAGATAGATAGATAGATAGTCAAAAATGACTACGGCGGAAGGGCTGAAAACTGAAAAGCCAGTTGATATGTAGCACTCGAGAGAAGCCCACGAATTGTTATATAGGCCGCAATGAAGACGATGTCACAAGACCACAGCGGTAAGGCATACAAATAAAACCACATGGTCTCATAGATAGATAGATAGTCAAAAATGACTACGGCGGAAGGGCTGAAAACTGAAAAGCCAGTTGATATGTAGCACTCGAGAGAAGCCCACGAATTGTTATATAGGCCACAATGAAGACGATGTCACAAGACCACAGCGGTAAGGCATACAAATAAAACCACATGGTCTCATAGATAGATAGATAGATAGATAGATAGATAGATAGATAGATAGTCAAAAATGACTACGGCGGAAGGGCTGAAAACTGAAAAGCCAGTTGATATGTAGCACTCGAGAGAAGCCCACGAATTGTTATATAGGCCACAATGAAGACGATGTCACAAGACCACAGCGGTAAGGCATACAAATAAAACCACATGGTCTCATAGATAGATAGATAGATAGATAGATAGATAGATAGATAGTCAAAAATGACTACGGCGGAAGGGCTGAAAACTGAAAAGCCAGTTGATATGTAGCACTCGAGAGAAGCCCACGAATTGTTATATAGGCCGCAATGAAGACGATGTCACAAGACCACAGCGGTAAGGCATAGAAATAAAACCACATGGTCTCACCAGAAATATAACGAACACCACAGACCTGACCTTTCTCCCGTGTGCAAATATTACAAGGAAGACCCTCTTTCGTTTTGTTCCTTTCACACATCCTGTTGTATGTTATGTTATCTTATAGTTATGTTATAGTTTCTCTGTGTGGGACAAAGTATATATATATATATCGATGTAAAATATTTCTTTGAGAACACGTCAGGCTTGCGATTCCTTTCTTTCAGATAATTGTTCCGTTCGTATATTAACGTGTTACTGTATCACGGATATAATAATGTCAATAATGGGGAAATAACTTGGAAATATTACCTATTGCATAACGAACCAATTAGTGTGATTTCTATTCGCCATCTTGTCCTGTAAAAAATATGGGAGCTCGCACTTTTCTTGCTAATTGTAAATCTACAGAAACCTAGAGAATTAATCTACAGTGCAAATCGTGCTAAGGCCATTAGCGACACAAGAATGTGTTCAATTACTCAAAGAAATATTGAATCTGCTGGATTATTGAAAAGATAATATTGTCCTTTTTTTTTTACAAAAATTTCGATCTGTGATAGAGGAATTTGCAGCTGACAGAATGTTTCGATTTATTTCTCGACAGCCACTTCTCACTTAACGACTTATCCGTTTAACGACGATCGTTTTAATCTCATAAAATAAAATAAAACTAAATAGTAACCTGTATTGTACGTTGTACGAAAACTTTTATCGGCATTGGTTTCGCTTTCTACAAGATGAATTAAAGATGGAAATAAATAAACATTTACTTGTACTGTATTTACAATCAGCCAACCGAAGTAATATACAGCAGGGGTCTGGGCACCTCAGCGTGGTGTAATGGTTAGTGAGCTTGTCTCGCGGGATCAGTTACGACTGAAAAGTGAGTTCGATCCTCACTAGGTGATCCATACTTTCGGCCTTTGCGACTTTAAAATAATTATTTGGGCACCTCGGCGTGGTGTAATGGTTAGTAAGCTTGTCTCGCTAAAACAGTTACAACTGAATAGTGAGTTTGATCCTCACTGGGTTCCCCATACTTTCTGTCTTGTGACACATCTAAGCTACGCATAGAAAATCAATATACAGCAGGGGTCGTCGACCTACGGCACGCGTGCCACAGGTGATACAACAAACAATTTCCAATGGCACACAGCCGCAAATGACATCACAATATCCGAACCAATAACTACTACAACGCAAAGATATTTAGCTGTTTCAGTTTTAATTTATACTAAAGTACATATACTATATATTATTATATTAAATATATTGTAGAACAGGTATATTGAGCTTGACTTGACTAAAAATACATATGCACACTGAATGATTTTAAAACCCCGAAGTCGGCTCATAGTTAGCAAAAGGTTGCCTGATATACATAATACAGAGTTGATTTGTTTATTACGTTTTCTGTTCAGTACATTACTATACTGTGTAAACGTTTAGAAATAAAGTATAAATGTGGAAAATGGTGTAAAAGTGACATTAATGTCCTCTGTAGTTGGTTGACAAAAATCCATTGCATGCGTAGTGAGTCTGAAGTAACGGTTAGGTTGTGGTGGTTAACAAGCTTGTGGGTTTTGTGTGTATTTTTAGGTGAAGGTGCGTCTTCAATATATAAACAAAGATAGAAGTATACAACAATTTTCTGCTACGGTCGTTTATTTCTTTTATGTTGACTGTATTGAAATAAAGTTAAATGTTTTAGTATCTCCATTTTACTTTCTGGTTCAGAAATAGTTTATGGGAAGTAAGGATAAGAACCGGTAAAGATGGTCGAGCTCAAGTCAGCTTCGCACTGGCCAAATCTCTACTTCATGAGTAGGGCTGCTGAAACACGCCCCAACGACATTGTTTTCTTCTTCTTTTTTTAAGCATTTCACACCAAGCAAGGCGGGGGTGCCACTAGTACTAGCGGCTACAGAGGGTTGAGAACAAGAGTAAAGCAGCGTGTTTGAGGAAAGGATAAAGAGAAGGACGGTGAACAAGATCAAGGCGTCAGATGTCGATTGACATTACACTTGAATATTTGAAAATTATAGTTATCAGGGAAGCAAGTAAGAGGAAAGGAATTTCACAGACGGGAAGTGCGAGAGACGAAGCTGTTTGAGTATAATTTTAATTCTCAAATATGGCCTGTACATTATGGCTGTGTTCACAGTTGATGTTATTAAAGGTTGCTTAATTGTTTTTTATGATAACTGCTTCAATTATTTTTATATTGTTTTTTGCAGTTAGTGTTGCTTGTGTTCTCAACAAGTGTATGATGGTTAATAGATTTCATGGTGGTTTAAATGGGACCTTTTGGAGCTCTGGTTGGATAAATCTAGGATCAACCATCTTGATAAGCATGATTATTTATAAATTTGTTTTCATCAGGAATACAGTTGTGGGTGTTAAAAAGGCTGTGGGTTTTGTGTGTATTTTAGGTGATGGTGTGTGTTCAATATATAAACAAAGAAGATAAAAGATGCGTACAAAAAACTTGTGTTTTTCTGCTACGGTCGTTTATTTCTTTTATGTTGACTGTATTGAAATAAAGTTAAATGTTTTAGTATCTCCATTTTCCTTTCTGGTTCAGAAATAATTAACGTGAAGTAAGGATACGAACCGATAAAGATGGTCGAAATCAATTCAGCCCCGCACTGAGTTAGCAAGGCCAAATATCTACATCATTAGTAGGGCTGCTAAAACGCACCCAAAACGAACTCGTTGGAAAGAGGAAATAGTTCAGTCGGTCAGTGGACCGGGGAAACTAACATTTATATGGTTCGCATCTTGAAGCCAAGATGATAAAGAGAAACATACACAATCTTCTTTCGTGTACGTGTATCCCTTCTGGAAGTAGGGGGTTAAAAAGGTTGTGGGCGTTGTGTGTATTTTAGTTGAAGGCGCGCGTTCATTATATAAAACAAAGAAGATAGAAGAAGCATACAAAAAAAACTTGTGTTTCTCTTACGGACCTTTATTCCGTTTATGTTGACTGTATTGAAATAAAGTTAACACGTCTCTTAAGTATGTCCGTTTTCCTTTCTTGTTCAGAAGTAATTTCTGGGAAGAAAGGATAAAAACGGGTAAAGCTAGTCGAGCTCAAATCAACTTCGTGCTGATTTGGGATGGCCGAATTTCTACTTCATGAGTCGAGCTGCTGAAAACCACCTCCGATGATGCCGTTGGAAAGTCGAAAAAGTTCAGCCGTCAGTGTATAGGGGAAACTAACATTTCCCAGCAGGGGCGCTATTACTGCGGGTTCGCATCTTTAAGCAAAGAGGAGAAAGAGGAAAATTCTGTTCTTTCCAGGAGTTGGGTCATAAAACCAGGTTTCTTTATAATTTGCATCATGGGAAAATGAATTGATTTATTTTTTGTATTCGTTATTATTATTATTATTTTATTTATTGGTGTTATTTCATTTTCCTCACAAGGTATAGCTTCTCATTTAGCGACCAGCTCATCTAAACGGAACCAGTCGTTAAGTAAGGAGTTGTCCTATTTCCTTAAATCGATTAAACAAAACATAATCAATTCATTATTAGCTGAATATGTTCTACGCAATAAAATTCACAGAAACAAACAAACATAAAAAGCGAGTTTTAGAATATTTTAAACAACACGGGACCAAATATGTCAATCCTAAAAAGCAAAGTTAAAACGAAAATGATGCTGACAATAAATAAAGCAGAAAGGAAAAAAAAAATATCTTTGAATAATTGTTTTCATAAATAACCATCGGGAGAAAATCCATAGGGTCTTTGAGATGTTGTCAGTGGAAAATTTGTTTGATGTCGAAAATTGAGTAGTTCTTTTAATTCTTTGGTGTTTCCTGTAGAAGTGATAATGAGAGTTAACAAAAAACGGATATTTTGAAATTTTCCATCCGTGTTATTTAGATTTGTTTATTTTCTGAATATCAATTTATTTTAAACCGCAATGGCGTCTTCTTGACAGGAAATGTGTGAAGTGGAAATATAAACGCGAGATAATTCGAGAAACGACGCGAAAATTCGATGCGAAGACGGAAAGAGGGAAAACAAATGGTGCTGAAGGCATTATAAAGAAGAGATTAAAAAGAACGAAAGGACAAAATGAAATAGATGAGAAAAAAAGAGGGAAAAAGCAGCGAATGAGGAAAGAGTACATGAACAAGGATTTATTAACGTTGACATCCAATTATGAGTTATCGCGTGGTTGGCAGTTTTTTATTATGACACCGATCACGAGTTATCTCGTTTTTGTGGTCTTGCAATTAAGGCTACAACCAAGAGTTATCGTATTGTTTTTAACGCAAATAACTGGTACCTGTCTCATAAGGCAGAAACAAAAAATAGTACTGACAACTAAAAAGACTTTTTTATGAGAAACATTTATTGACAATATAACACATAAACGAAGCATTTGAAAAAAAAAATTATTGCCTAAACTGTCTATTATAAAGTTGGCGCAAGAGGTCAGATTTCGTAATTGACCTCTGGCGTTAATTAGAAGGGAAACTTTTACCGAAAAGAGTAAGATGGTTCTAAATAATTGGATAGTTTATTGGCCGTGTAAGATCTAAAATATGTAAGACCGGATGGCGAAGAAAACATAAAAACAAAAATACGCCATCATACAATGATATCCATACCAACCACGAATTCCAATGGAGAAGTTTTAATTTGTTCGTCGCAAAAAAAGCAACCTGTCCCAACATACCGTAAGTTAAACCTAACAAAAGTCCTCCGACAAAAATAAACTTCCCAGTTGTATCAGAGATTATTATTCAAATTCATACAAGAGCTAAAATTTCAAATGTTAATTTTCAAATCAGCGAAGTCTTCTCCACTTAGAAACTTAGCGCAATACAATCTTCCAACTTGCAATTTACTATAATAAGCTAAATTTAGCAAATATTAGCGACGGAGATGTGGTTCTACAGAAGGATGCTAAGGATATCACGGACCAAGCCTGTGAGCAACGATGATGTCTTAGAGATGATGCAAACAAGGATGAGGCTTATATTTAATATCAGGAAGAGGCAGATAAAGTTTCTGGGACACATAATGTGGAAGGAGGGCCTGGAGAATCTGATACTCACGGGTCAAATAGAGGGAAAGTGAGACAAGGGAAAGCAGCGCGTGTCATACCTGACGAGCTTGAGCAAGTGGATGACAGAACGTGTTCGGGGGGGGGAGCAGACGGAAGGAGCTTGCTGAGGGCTGGATAGAGGGAGATGGAGAGCCATGATCGCCTACGTCCTGAAAGCACATGGCACATAAAAAAAAGGAAAGAATATAATATATGAATAACTACAATAGGGATGGAGAAAACAAAAGAACTTTGGAAAGTTAATTTTTATATAAAACAACTTCTAACCTTCAGGAGAGTGGCTCGTTGTCCCTAAATTTAGCAAATCTTAATCTAATTTGGATGCACACGTTTCAGTTTTGATATTTCTTCATTAATATATGCGCCCCTCAGGAATCTATACTTGGACCGACGTTAATCCTTATTTTCTTGATGCCATCAAGAGGTTCGTTGATGGCATCAGCTCTCAATTCGGTATCTAGACCGATGACACAACTATTTACCCACTGTCTAAATAGTAAGAGTCTGATCATTTCGATAAAGGTAAATCGGCAGCTGATCTAAAAAATGACCTACAATCTGCTGTTACCTGAAGCAAGGAACGACTTTATTAATTTGAACACCTCCAAGATGAAACTATTCTCTATCAATCATCTGAGAGGCAGCTTTCTATCTTCAATCAGTATGGCTGATGTTAACCTCCAGAAGAGTTAGTTATTATGTTGCACTTTCTCAAGCTAACATGAAATGGAAAGATTATATTGAATCAATTGATAGATCTGCTGCTAGGAATGTTAGTTCACTGCGTCATGCTAGACATTTATTCTCACCGGAATCTATCTTACATATTTATAAGTCTACCGTTTTTCATGCTTTGAATATTGCTGCCATATATGGCCTGGTGCTCCTGCTATATATTTAGAGATTCTTGATTAAATCCCCCCCAAAAAAAATCTGCAATGTTATTGGTCTTGACCTGTCATCTCGGCTTCAGTCACTTCCCCACCGCCGTATATATATATTGCTTTTTCTATAAATATTTTCATGGTAATTGTTCTGACGAACTTTCCCCTCTATTGGTCCTGAGCTGACATCTCAGCTTCAATCACTTTCCCACTGCCATAATGTAGCTTCCCTGTACCTTTTCTATAAATAGTTTCATGGTAATTGTTCTGATGAACTTTCTCCTCTATTGGTCCTGAGCTGACATCTCAGCTTCAATCACTTTCCCACTGCCATAATGTAGCTTCCCTGTACCTTTTCTATAAATACTTTCATGGTAATTGTTCTGATGAACTTTCCCCTCTATTGGTCCTGAGCTGACATCTCAGCTTCAATCACTTTCCCACTGCCATAATGTAGCTTCCCTGTACCTTTTCTATAAATACTTTCATGGTAATTGTTCTGATGAACTTTCTCCTCTATTGGGCCTGAGCTGACATCTCAGCTTCAATCACTTTCCCACTGCCATAATGTAGCTTCCCTGTACCTTTTCTATAAATACTTTCATGGTAATTGTTCTGATGAACTTTCTCCTCTATTGGGCCTGAGCTGACATCTCAGCTTCAATCACTTTCCCACTGCCATAATGTAGCTTCCCTGTACCTTTTCTATAAATACTTTCATGGTAATTGTTCTGATGAACTTTCCCCTCTATTGGTCCTGAGCTGACATCTCAGCTTCAATCACTTTCCCACAGCCATAATGTAGCTTCCCTGTACCTTTTCTATAAATACTTTCATGGTAATTGTTCTGATGAACTTTCTCCTCTATTGGTCCTGAGCTGACATCTCAGCTTCAATCACTTTCCCACTGCCATAATGTAGCTTCCCTGTACCTTTTCTATAAATACTTTCATCGTAATTGTTCTGATGAACTTTCTCCTCTATTGGGCCTGAGCTGACATCTCAGCTTCAATCACTTTCCCACTGCCATAATGTAGCTTCCCTGTACCTTTTCTATAAATACTTTCATCGTAATTGTTCTGATGAACTTTCTCCTCTATTGGGCCTGAGCTGACATCTCAGCTTCAATCACTTTCCCACTGCCATAATGTAGCTTCCCTGTACCTTTTCTATAAATACTTTCATGGTAATTGTTCTGATGAACTTTCTCCTCTATTGGGCCTGAGCTGACATCTCAGCTTCAATCACTTTCCCACTGCCATAATGTAGCTTCCTTGTACCTTTTCTATAAATACTTTCATGGTAATTGTTCTGATGAACTTTCTCCTCTATTGGGCCTGAGCTGACATCTCAGCTTCAATCACTTTCCCACTGCCATAATGTAGCTTCCCTGTACCTTTTCTATAAATACTTTCATGGTAATTGTTCTGATGAACTTTCCCCTCTATTGGTCCTGAGCTGACATCTCAGCTTCAATCACTTTCCCACTGCCATAATGTAGCTTCCCTGTACCTTTTCTATAAATACTTTCATGGTAATTGTTCTGATGAACTTTCCCCTCTATTGGTCCTGAGCTGACATCTCAGCTTCAATCACTTTCCCACTGCCATAATGTAGCTTCCCTGTACCTTTTCTATAAATACTTTCATGGTAATTGTTCTGATGAACTTTCCCCTCTATTGTTCCTGAGCTGACATCTCAGCTTCAATCACTTTCCCACTGCCATAATGTAGCTTCCCTGTACCTTTTCTATAAATACTTTCATGGTAATTGTTCTGATGAACTTTCTCCTCTATTGGGCCTGAGCTGACATCTCAGCTTCAATCACTTTCCCACTGCCATAATGTAGCTTCCCTGTACCTTTTCTATAAATACTTTCATGGTAATTGTTCTGATGAACTTTCTCCTCTATTGGGCCTGAGCTGACATCTCAGCTTCAATCACTTTCCCACTGCCATAATGTAGCTTCCCTGTACCTTTTCTATAAATACTTTCATGGTAATTGTTCTGATGAACTTTCTCCTCTATTGGGCCTGAGCTGACATCTCAGCTTCAATCACTTTCCCACTGCCATAATGTAGCTTCCCTGTACCTTTTCTATAAATACTTTCATGGTAATTGTTCTGATGAACTTTCGCCTCTATTGGTCCTGAGCTGACATCTCAGCTTCAATCACTTTCCCACTGCCATAATGTAGCTTCCCTGTACCTTTTCTATAAATACTTTCATGGTAATTGTTCTGATGAACTTTCCCCTCTATTGGTCCTGAGCTGACATCTCAGCTTCAATCACTTTCCCACTGCCATAATGTAGCTTCCCTGTACCTTTTCTATAAATAGTTTCATGGTAATTGTTCTGATGAACTTTCTCCTCTATTGGGCCTGAGCTGACATCTCAGCTTCAATCACTTTCCCACTGCCATAATGTAGCTTCCCTGTACCTTTTCTATAAATACTTTCATGGTAATTGTTCTGATGAACTTTCTCCTCTATTGGGCCTGAGCTGACATCTCAGCTTCAATCACTTTCCCACTGCCATAATGTAGCTTCCCTGTACCTTTTCTATAAATACTTTCATGGTAATTGTTCTGATGAACTTTCTCCTCTATTGGGCCTGAGCTGACATCTCAGCTTCAATCACTTTCCCACTGCCATAATGTAGCTTCCTTGTACCTTTTCTATAAATACTTTCATGGTAATTGTTCTGATGAACTTTCTCCTCTATTGGGCCTGAGCTGACATCTCAGCTTCAATCACTTTCCCACTGCCATAATGTAGCTTCCCTGTACCTTTTCTATAAATACTTTCATGGTAATTGTTCTGATGAACTTTCCCCTCTATTGGTCCTGAGCTGACATCTCAGCTTCAATCACTTTCCCACTGCCATAATGTAGCTTCCCTGTACCTTTTCTATAAATAGTTTCATGGTAATTGTTCTGATGAACTTTCTCCTCTATTGGGCCTGAGCTGACATCTCAGCTTCAATCACTTTCCCACTGCCATAATGTAGCTTCCCTGTACCTTTTCTATAAATACTTTCATGGTAATTGTTCTGATGAACTTTCTCCTCTATTGGGCCTGAGCTGACATCTCAGCTTCAATCACTTTCCCACTGCCATAATGTAGCTTCCCTGTACCTTTTCTATAAATACTTTCATGGTAATTGTTCTGATGAACTTTCTCCTCTATTGGGCCTGAGCTGACATCTCAGCTTCAATCACTTTCCCACTGCCATAATGTAGCTTCCTTGTACCTTTTCTATAAATACTTTCATGGTAATTGTTCTGATGAACTTTCTCCTCTATTGGGCCTGAGCTGACATCTCAGCTTCAATCACTTTCCCACTGCCATAATGTAGCTTCCCTGTACCTTTTCTATAAATACTTTCATGGTAATTGTTCTGATGAACTTTCTCCTCTATTGGTCCTGAGCTGACATCTCAGCTTCAATCACTTTCCCACTGCCATAATGTAGCTTCCCTGTACCTTTTCTATAAATACTTTCATGGTAATTGTTCTGATGAACTTTCCCCTCTATTGTTCCTGAGCTGACATCTCAGCTTCAATCACTTTCCCACTGCCATAATGTAGCTTCCCTGTACCTTTTCTATAAATACTTTCATGGTAATTGTTCTGATGAACTTTCTCCTCTATTGGGCCTGAGCTGACATCTCAGCTTCAATCACTTTCCCACTGCCATAATGTAGCTTCCCTGTACCTTTTCTATAAATACTTTCATGGTAATTGTTCTGATGAACTTTCCCCTCTATTGGTCCTGAGCTGACATCTCAGCTTCAATCACTTTCCCACTGCCATAATGTAGCTTCCCTGTACCTTTTCTATAAATACTTTCATGGTAATTGTTCTGATGAACTTTCCCCTCTATTTGTCCTGAGCTGACATCTCAACTTCAATCACTTTCCCACTGCCATAATGTAGCTTCCCTGTACCTTTTCTATAAATACTTTCATGGTAATTGTTCTGATGAACTTTCTCCTCTATTGGGCCTGAGCTGACATCTCAGCTTCAATCACTTTCCCACTGCCATAATGTAGCTTCCCTGTACCTTTTCTATAAATACTTTCATGGTAATTGTTCTGATGAACTTTCCCCTCTATTGGTCCTGAGCTGACATCTCAGCTTCAATCACTTTCCCACTGCCATAATGTAGCTTCCCTGTACCTTTTCTATAAATACTTTCATGGTAATTGTTCTGATGAACTTTCCCCTCTATTGGTCCTGAGCTGACATCTCAACTTCAATCACTTTCCCACTGCCATAATGTAGCTTCCCTGTACCTTTTCTATAAATACTTTCATGGTAATTGTTCTGATGAACTTTCCCCTCTATTGGGCCTGAGCTGACATCTCAGCTTCAATCACTTTCCCACTGCCATAATGTAGCTTCCCTGTACCTTTTCTATAAATACTTTCATGGTAATTGTTTGAATGAACTTTCCCCTCTATTGGTCCTGAGCTGACATCTCAGCTTCAATCACTTTCCCACTGCCATAATGTAGCTTCCCTGTACCTTTTCTATAAATACTTTCATGGTAATTGTTCTGATGAACTTTCCCCTCTATTGGGCCTGAGCTGACATCTCAGCTTCAATCACTTTCCCACTGCCATAATGTAGCTTCCCTGTACCTTTTCTATAAATACTTTCATGGTAATTGTTCTGATGAACTTTCCCCTCTATTGGTCCTGAGCTGACATCTCAGCTTCAATCACTTTCCCACTGCCATAATGTAACTTCCCTGTACCTTTTCTATAAATACTTTCATGGTAATTGTTCTGATGAACTTTCCCCTCTATTGGGCCTGAGCTGACATCTCAGCTTCAATCACTTTCCCACTGCCATAATGTAGCTTCCCTGTACCTTTTCTATAAATACTTTCATGGTAATTGTTCTGATGAACTTTCTCCTCTATTGGGCCTGAGCTGACATCTCAGATTCAATCACTTTCCCACTGCCATAATGTAGCTTCCCTGTACCTTTTCTATAAATACTTTCATGGTAATTGTTCTGATGAACTTTCCCCTCTATTGGTCCTGAGCTGACATCTCAGCTTCAATCACTTTCCCACTGCCATAATGTAGCTTCCCTGTACCTTTTCTATAAATACTTTCATGGTAATTGTTCTGATGAACTTTCCCCTCTATTGGTCCTGAGCTGACATCTCAACTTCAATCACTTTCCCACTGCCATAATGTAGCTTCCCTGTACCTTTTCTATAAATACTTTCATGGTAATTGTTCTGATGAACTTTCTCCTCTATTGGGCCTGAGCTGACATCTCAGCTTCAATCACTTTCCCACTGCCATAATGTAGCTTCCCTGTACCTTTTCTATAAATACTTTCATGGTAATTGTTCTGATGAACTTTCTCCTCTATTGGGCCTGAGCTGACATCTCAGCTTCAATCACTTTCCCACTGCCATAATGTAGCTTCCCTGTACCTTTTCTATAAATACTTTCATGGTAATTGTTCTGATGAACTTTCTCCTGTATTGGGCCTGAGCTGACATCTCAGCTTCAATCACTTTCCCACTGCCATAATGTAGCTTCCCTGTACCTTTTCTATAAATACTTTCATGGTAATTGTTCTGATGAACTTTCCGCTCTATTGGTCCTGAGCTGACATCTCAGCTTCAATCACTTTCCCACTGCCATAATGTAGCTTCCCTGTACCTTTTCTATAAATACTTTCATGGTAATTGTTCTGATGAACTTTCCCCTCTATTGGTCCTGAGCTGACATCTCAACTTCAATCACTTTCCCACTGCCATAATGTAGCTTCCCTGTACCTTTTCTATAAATACTTTCATGGTAATTGTTCTGATGAACTTTCCCCTCTATTGGGCCTGAGCTGACATCTCAGCTTCAATCACTTTCCCACTGCCATAATGTAGCTTCCCTGTACCTTTTCTATAAATACTTTCATGGTAATTGTTTGAATGAACTTTCCCCTCTATTGGTCCTGAGCTGACATCTCAGCTTCAATCACTTTCCCACTGCCATAATGTAGCTTCCCTGTACCTTTTCTATAAATACTTTCATGGTAATTGTTCTGATGAACTTTCCCCTCTATTGGGCCTGAGCTGACATCTCAGCTTCAATCACTTTCCCACTGCCATAATGTAGCTTCCCTGTACCTTTTCTATAAATACTTTCATGGTAATTGTTCTGATGAACTTTCTCCTCTATTGGGCCTGAGCTGACATCTCAGCTTCAATCACTTTCCCACTGCCATAATGTAGCTTCCCTGTACCTTTTCTATAAATACTTTCATGGTAATTGTTCTGATGAACTTTCTCCTCTATTGGGCCTGAGCTGACATCTCAGCTTCAATCACTTTCCCACTGCCATAATGTAGCTTCCCTGTACCTTTTCTATAAATACTTTCATGGTAATTGTTTGAATGAACTTTCCCCTCTATTGGTCCTGAGCTGACATCTCAGCTTCAATCACTTTCCCACTGCCATACTGTAGCTTCCCTGTACCTTTTCTATAAATACTTTCATGGTAATTGTTCTGATGAACTTTCCCCTCTATTGGTCCTGAGCTGACATCTCAACTTCAATCACTTTCCCACTGCCATAATGTAGCTTCCCTGTACCTTTTCTATAAATACTTTCATGGTAATTGTTCTGATGAACTTTCTCCTCTATTGGGCCTGAGCTGACATCTCAGCTTCAATCACTTTCCCTCTGCCATAATGTAGCTTCCCTGTACCTTTTCTATAAATACTTTCATGGTAATTGTTCTGATGAACTTTCTCCTCTATTGGGCCTGAGCTGACATCTCAGCTTCAATCACTTTCCCACTGCCATAATGTAGCTTCCCTGTACCTTTTCTATAAATACTTTCATGGTAATTGTTCTGATGAACTTTCTCCTCTATTGGGCCTGAGCTGACATCTCAGCTTCAATCACTTTCCCACTGCCATAATGTAGCTTCCCTGTACCTTTTCTATAAATACTTTCATGGTAATTGTTCTGATGAACCTTCTCCTCTATTGGGCCTGAGCTGACATCTCAGCTTCAATCACTTTCCCACTGCCATAATGTAGCTTCCCTGTACCTTTTCTATAAATACTTTCATGGTAATTGTTCTGATGAACTTTCACCTCTATTGGTCCTGAGCTGACATCTCAGCTTCAATCACTTTCCCACTGCCATAATGTAGCTTCCCTGTACCTTTTCTATAAATACTTTCATGGTAATTGTTCTGATGAACTTTCTCCTCTATTGGGCCTGAGCTGACATCTCAGCTTCAATCACTTTCCCACTGCCATAATGTAGCTTCCCTGTACCTTTTCTATAAATACTTTCATGGTAATTGTTCTGATGAACTTTCACCTCTATTGGTCCTGAGCTGACATCTCAGCTTCAATCACTTTCCCACTGCCATAATGTAGCTTCCCTGTACCTTTTCTATAAATACTTTCATGGTAATTGTTCTGATGAACTTTCTCCTCTATTGGGCCTGAGCTGACATCTCAGCTTCAATCACTTTCCCACTGCCATAATGTAGCTTCCCTGTACCTTTTCTATAAATACTTTCATGGTAATTGTTCTGATGAACTTTCTCCTCTATTGGGCCTGAGCTGACATCTCAGCTTCAATCACTTTCCCACTGCCATAATGTAGCTTCCCTGTACCTTTTCTATAAATACTTTCATGGTAATTGTTCTGATGAACTTTCCCCTCTATTGGTCCTGAGCTGACATCTCAGCTTCAATCACTTTCCCACTGCCATAATGTAGCTTCCCTGTACCTTTTCTATAAATACTTTCATGGTAATTGTTCTGATGAACTTTCTCCTCTATTGGGCCTGAGCTGACATCTCAGCTTCAATCACTTTCCCACTGCCATAATGTAGCTTCCCTGTACCTTTTCTATAAATACTTTCATGGTAATTGTTCTGATGAACTTTCTCCTCTATTGGGCCTGAGCTGACATCTCAGCTTCAATCACTTTCCCACTGCCATAATGTAGCTTCCCTGTACCTTTTCTATAAATACTTTCATGGTAATTGTTCTGATGAACTTTCTCCTCTATTGGGCCTGAGCTGACATCTCAGCTTCAATCACTTTCCCACTGCCATAATGTAGCTTCCCTGTACCTTTTCTATAAATACTTTCATGGTAATTGTTCTGATGAACTTTCCCCTCTATTGGTCCTGAGCTGACATCTCAGCTTCAATCACTTTCCCACTGCCATAATGTAGCTTCCCTGTACCTTTTCTATAAATACTTTCATGGTAATTGTTCTGATGAACTTTCCCCTCTATTGGTCCTGAGCTAACATCTCAGCTTCAATCACTTTCCCACTGCCATAATGTAGCTTCCCTGTACCTTTTCTATAAATACTTTCATGGTAATTGTTCTGATGAACTTTCCCCTCTATTGGTCCTGAGCTGACATCTCAGCTTCAATCACTTTCCCACTGCCATAATGTAGCTTCCCTGTACCTTTTCTATAAATACTTTCATGGTAATTGTTCTGATGAACTTTCCCCTCTATTGCTCCTGAGCTGACATCTCAGCTTCAATCACTTTCCCACTGCCATAATGTAGCTTCCCTGTACCTTTTCTATAAATACTTTCATGGTAATTGTTCTGATGAACTTTCCCCTCTATTGGTCCTGAGCTGACATCTCAGCTTCAATCACTTTCCCACTGCCATAATGTAGCTTCCCTGTACCTTTTCTATAAATACTTTCATGGTAATTGTTCTGATGAACTTTCCCCTCTATTGCTCCTGAGCTGACATCTCAGCTTCAATCACTTTCCCACTGCCATAATGTAGCTTCCCTGTACCTTTTCTATAAATACTTTCATGGTAATTGTTCTGATGAACTTTCCCCTCTATTGGTCCTGAGCTGACATCTCAGCTTCAATCACTTTCCCACTGCCATAATGTAGCTTCCCTGTACCTTTTCTATAAATACTTTCATGGTAATTGTTCTGATGAACTTTCCCCTCTATTGGTCCTGAGCTGACATCTCAGCTTCAATCACTTTCCCACTGCCATAATGTAGCTTCCCTGTACCTTTTCTATAAATACTTTCATGGTAATTGTTCTGATGAACTTTCCCCTCTATTGGTCCTGAGCTGACATCTCAGCTTCAATCACTTTCCCACTGCCATAATGTAGCTTCCCTGTACCTTTTCTATATATACTTTCATGGTAATTGTTCTGATGAACTTTCCCCTCTATTGGTCCTGAGCTGACATCTCAGCTTCAATCACTTTCCCACTGCCATAATGTAGCTTCCCTGTACCTTTTCTATAAATACTTTCATGGTAATTGTTCTGATGAACTTTCCCCTCTATTGGTCCTGAGCTGACATCTCAGCTTCAATCACTTTCCCACTGCCATAATGTAGCTTCCCTGTACCTTTTCTATAAATACTTTCATGGTAATTGTTCTGATGAACTTTCCCCTCTATTGGTCCTGAGCTGACATCTCAGCTTCAATCACTTTCCCACTGCCATAATGTAGCTTCCCTGTACCTTTTCTATAAATACTTTCATGGTAATTGTTCTGATGAACTTTCCCCTCTATTGGTCCTGAGCTGACATCTCAGCTTCAATCACTTTCCCACTGCCATAATGTAGCTTCCCTGTACCTTTTCTATAAATACTTTCATGGTAATTGTTCTGATGAACTTTCCCCTCTATTGATCCTGAGCTGACATCTCAGCTTCAATCACTTTCCCACTGCCATAATGTAGCTTCCCTGTACCTCTTCTATAAATACTTTCATGGTAATTGTTCTGATGAACTTTCATCAATGGTACCTAGACTTTATGAATTAAAATGCAGTAGAGGATTGGCAACACGGTTTCATCAATTTACAGTGGATTTGGCTAGATTTAACCGTAAATTCTATGCTTAGAATTTCTTTACTTGCACCTCGCACTTGTGATCTTCAAAAATGATATGCAATGTCAATCGTTATTTACAGTCTTCTTGATTCCTCTTCTTTTATTGTTATTGCTCCTTAATCATATTTTTCTTTTTCTTTCACACTCAATAACCCCTTTGCCTTAATCGCTTTACTCTCTTGCTTGGGGTGAAATGATTTTGAAAAGGCTCATGTTGCATCTTGGTCCTCTTAAATATGTTCCTTCCTTATTTTCAAAACATGAAAAATGGCTGACCATCCGAACTTTTGGGGAGATATAGAAATCAAATTCATTAAAATTTTGTGAATACTTGTATATTGCAATAGCTATGATTCTCTATTGAAAGTACGGACATTAAAAATTTAGTCGAAATACACAAACTCATAAATTTATTGTATTTTTCTTAGATATTTTTCTTTTGAAGAATACGATTCAAGCTGTTTCAATAATGCCTCTCCAATTTTTCAGAGTAGGCATTTGTCATTTATTCTTTATTACTCCATTGAGAACTGAAGCCACCTAAGTTGGAGAGATTGAGAATTGTTTCCAATATAAACTGTCTCTTCCTGGTGTTAAATATAAACCATTTACAATACAATAAATATTACCATATTTTGTATCACTTTTTATACTTCTCCATATTTTCACCAATAGAAGACTTTTTCTTCTTCTGTGTACCATGTCACTTCACGACGTTGGCGATCATGGTTCTCCCCAATTTCCCGCTCTAAGTAGTTCCTAATAAATTTTGTCTTTTTGTTATCTCTCCTAAATCTTGTTCTGTCATCCATTTACTCAAGCTCTTTAGGTAGGTTATACGTTGTTTTCCTTTATCCTTCTTGTCTTCAATCTGTCCTGTGAATATCATATTTTCCAAGCCCTCTTTCCTCATTATGTGAACTAGAAATGCCAATTGTCTGTTCTTGATCTTAAGTATCCGTGTCTTTTTTGTTTCTATTTTCTCCAAAACTTTGTCGTTGCTCACATGTTTGGTCTATCGCATTCTCAGCATCCTTCTGTTGAACCACATTTTATGCTGGTTCACGTCTCTTCTTCATCTCTTTGGAGATTATCAAACATTCACTGTCATATAGGATGACTGACATTACAGAACAGTTTAGTACTCTTTTCTTTGTTTCTAACAAAATCTTCCTATTTCTTAATACTTTGCTTAGCTTTTGGAAGGCATCACTCCATCTCAATACAGTATCGAATACTTCTTTGTTTTATCATGTCCAATTTGTAATTTGCATGATGGTCTGTTTCTTTTGCTAATAAGCAGACATTCTGCCTACTTGCAATTGTTTCCTTGTCTTTGACAAACACGAGCTGTTCTTGTCCTTGGTAGGTTATGCGTTGATTTCCATTGTCACGCTTGTCTTCAATCTGCCCTGTGAGTATATAACTTTCCAAGTCGTCTTTCCTTATTATGTGCTCTAGGAATTTCAACTATCTCGTTGAACTATTTATTTCTTAATACTTTGCATAGCTTTTAGCTTCTTCGTAAAGACTTTAGCCGACAATAATGAATCTTAAGCGGACTTCTAATTCTCTCATAATCGCCTCACTGTATACGTTATAAAAGTCCGGTGAGAAGACACATCCTTGTTTTAAACCTCTTTCTGTTTTTGTATATTTACAGAATTCATTTTCTACCCGTATGCAGGCGGTTTGCTGCCAGTATAATTTCCGGATTCTAATTCGAATATCCTTCCCAAATATGTCATGGTTATCTACGTAGTATTTCTAACAGTTCTCTATGACGTATTTTGTCAAATGCGTTTGCATAATCTATAAAACACAGGTAGACATCTTTCTTTTAGTCGACTAGCGTAAGATAACACCAATAAAAAAATAGGATGAGTAAGATAAACAGTGATACATTTCCTCCAGTGTCTTTGTGTAATCTTCTTTCTTTTAAGTGCTGTGTCCCTTCTGGGCGTAAGCGATCATTTCCCTCCACATCTTCCTGTCCCTTGTACCTATATATAAGTTTTGTCTTTTTGTTATTTCTCCTAAAATTTGCTCTGCCATCCAATTGCTCAAGTTCACCAATTATGTTACGTACTACTTTCCTCTATCCCTCTTGCCCATTGTCCCGTGAGTATCAGATTTTCTAAACCTTCCTTCCTTATTACGTTCCTCAGAAACTTCAACTGTCTCTTTCTGATGTTAAGCATAATGTTCCTTTTGTATCTATTCTCTCCAAAACCTCCTTGTTGCTCACATGTTCGGTCCATGATATCCTCAGCATCTTTCTGTAGAACCACATTTTTGTTACTTCAAGTCTCTTCTTCATCCTTGAGGAGATTGTCCAGCATTTGCTGCCATACAGGAGGATAGATATCACGTAACAGTTTAATACTTTTTTCTTTGTTTCTAACGAAACTTTTATATCTCTTAATACTCAGCTTAGCGTTTAAAGTAATCATTGAGTTTCAGTCTATTAACCTTGAAGTCACTAGAATTGATGCATCAGGTTTGGAATTTTTCCCGCGAGGCACATAAATTGATATGTCGTTTTTATTGACGTCATTTGAATTATGACCAATGAGATGCTTTCTGCTCTGGGGATTTCGTCCCTGTAGTCATCTAAGTACATTTAAAGTAATTGCATCTTCATGGCTGATCCATTGATAGTTTGCGAGTTTCTGAAGATTAATGATAGCAATATTCTTTATTTTATAAAGCAATAGCAAATTAAAAAATATACGCAAATGTATTTCTAATGTTGCTTGATACGGAGAGAAATAAGGCGATTTTGACAATGTTTTTTTCTGCTCTTTGTCATTTAAAATATCATCATCTATCACATGACTGAGTGTGGTCTTAAGATCACTGTGTTGCTGAGCACATGACCAGTTCTATCCCTATATCTTGGATGACAGTCGGAGAGGTATTTGTTCATGCGTGTTCGGCAAGTAGACCTGGCGGAGCCCATCCCTCTCCACATCAAACCACAGCCGATGTTATCCATTTTAAAAGTTCGTCTTGGTCTCGGACACGTAGCCGGTGATGCCATCCGGTAACCCTCCACCCTGGCTGTTAATAACTTCAGTCTATGACGCCCTTTGCACACTGATGATGCGTCATCACGGGACTGGCTGCATGCATAACTGTGGAGCCTAAACTAACCCATTGGGATAGATGACCGCTGACTCTGCTAGAAAGTTCCTCTGCCCTTGGACAGGTCTTGTCTTTAATTCTGCTTAGTGTCTAGCCACTTCCCTCACCAGAAAAGCATGATGGGAGAAAGGGTTTAGTCGAGGATGGCCGGACCATGTTTTGATAAGAATAACATACAGGGTTCGTGAAGTCACTCATTCGTAATCTGACGGCCTCTCTTTCTACCTCCGCACTCTCTCTCCCTACTCCCCCTCTCTCCCTCTCTTTCTTTGTCTGTCTGTCTCTCTCTCTGTCTCTCTCTGTCTCTGTCTCTGTCTCTGTCTCTCTCTCTCTCTCTCTCAGATACACCCACAAATAGGCACGCACGCAGACACACGCATAAACTACTTATTCATTCATTCATTCATTCAGTTAGCGCATTTTCCACCGCTGTGGTCACCACTCCGCTCCCATCCCACAATTGTTATTCATGGTGACATTCAGGACAGAATAGTGCAATGGTCTGCCGATTCGATGTCCACCAGGGATGTTGAGGTTACCTCCTGCTTCCTTTCAGAATTTAAAGAAGCAAGACATACAAGGCAGCGGATGGTTTGAATTCAGAGTTGTCCTTCCAGATTAGCGGTGGTATATGAAAGCCGTACGCTGCCCAGACTACATCCCCTCTCTCGGCCGTACCGACAAGATCCAAAGGAATAAAGGACATTAAATTGGAGGAGAGTCTGGCTGCTGGATTTGCAAGATCCAAATGAGGGCATTACATTTGGGGACAGCTTGGAAGCAGGAGTTGCCGGAAAGTTGTCAGTGCTAACAACCAACCGCCTTCGGGGCTCCATTTCGGGTTTTCAGTCTGGATTTACTTCCATCGACTTTTCCGTGTTTAATTTAATAAAAACATTATCATCTATTTTATTTTGTTTTACTTCTGCTCTTGATTTCAAATTTGCCAGTTATTTTATTTACATCTATCTATCTATCTATCTATCTATCTTAGACTATTCATATCTATCTTTGTATCTATCCTGATTTAGTTTAGTCATTATCTATCTATCTATCTATCTATCTATCTATCTATCTATCTATCTATCTATCTATCTATCTCAGTCTGTTCATTATTTAACTAGCTAGCTAGCTAGTTATATAGCTAGCTGTCTGTTTCAGTTTCTTCATTACCTATCTCTAATCATTATCTATCTATCTATCTATCTATCTATCTATCTCAGTCTATTCATATCTATCTTTCTATCTATCCTGGTTTAGTTTAGTCATATCTATCTATCTATCTATCTATCTATCTTAGTCTATTCATATCTATCTTTCTATCTATCCTGATTTAGTTTAGTCATTATCTATCTATCTATCTATCTATCTATCTATCTATCTATCTATCTATCTCAGTCTGTTCATTATTTATCTAGCTATCTATCTAATTACATAGCTAGCTGTCTATCCCAGTCTGTTCAGTACCTATCTCTAATCACTAGCTATCTATCGATCTATCAATCTATTTGTAAGTATGTATGTATGTATGTTTTATGTATGTATGTATGTTAGGAAAATCTATGACAAAATAAAAATAAAAACCCTCATCTTTCTCTCGATTTATTAATTCATTCATTTATCCAGTCAGCACATTATACGCCTCCGTGGTCATCATTGCTCTCCATCCCACAATTGTGGTTCATGGTAACGTTCAAGACAGAATAGTGCGCTGGTTTGCCGATTCCATTTGCACCGGGGATGTTGAGGTTACCCCGTGCCTCCTCTCAGAATTTAAAGAAGCAAGAACCACAAGACAGCGGGTGGTTTGAATTCAGAGTTTTCCTTGCAGATCAGAGGACGGCGTGGCTGCAGGATTTGCCGCAAAGTTGTCAATGTTGACAACCAAACGCCTTCGGGGATCTTCTCCAGATTTCCTGTCTGGATTTACTTCCGTAGCCTTTTCTGTGTTTTGGATATGACCGCAATGCAGCGGAAGCTTAAAATCAGGGCATTTATTGCCCCAGGTGGACTCCCTTCCTGCTCTATCGAGCTCTGTCTACAGGAAACTAATTATATCGAGTTGATAAAATCATTTGATTGCATTATTTTTATCGATATTTCTGGTAACACTAAGTGAGCGATGGATGTTTGGCAAGTCTTCACTTCCTCCAATTGATCCCGAAGTCAAAAAGACGCAAAACTAACAAATATATTAAATTAACTTGTAATTATATAATTTATAAATTAATTTCTCATTCTCACGCAGAGAAGTTGTGCATTGCTTTCTCCTAAAAGGGTTTTCTTATTTTCATCGCCTCGGTAATGATTTCTTCATAGAATGACGTTCGATTATCCATTTATTACTAAGGGCGGGATATATGACAGCAGTCTATCAGATCCCAGAATAGGAGAAGTGCTATTTTCTGTGATACTTTTAGATAGATAGATCTGACCGGTCTGACATAGAGAAATAAACAGAAAGAAAGGGAGAGGGAGAGAGAGAGAGAGATTTATAGGTACATAGATCTGTCCAGTCTGACATAGAAAGAAAGAAAGATTTATAAATAGATAGAAAGCAAAAAAGAAAGAATAAAAGAAAGAAATAAACCATAACAGAAAGAAAGAAAGACTTATAGATAGATCTGGCCAGTTTGACAAAGAAAGAAAGAAAGAAAAAAAAACGAAGACAAGAAGGAAAGAAAGAAAAAAGGAAAGAAAGAAAAAAGAAAGAAAGATTTATAAATAGATAGAAAGCAAAAAAGAAAGAAAGAAAGAAAGAAAGAAAGGCTTATAGATAGATCTGGCCAGTTTGACAAAGAAAGAAAGAAAGAAAAAAAACGAAGGAAAGAAAGAAAAAAAGGAAAGAAAGAAAAAAGAAAGATTTATAAATAGATAGAAAGAAAGAAAGAAAGAAAGAAAGAAAGAAAGAAAGGCTTATAGATAGATCTGGCCAGTTTGACAAAGAAAGAAAGAAAAAAAAAACGAAGGAAAGAAAGAAAAAAAGGAAAGAAAGAAAAAAGAAAGAAAGATTTATAAATAGATAGAAAGAAAGAAAGAAAGAAAGAAAGAAAGAAAGAAAGAAAGAAAGAAAGAAAGAAAGAAAGAAGGGCTTATAGATAGATCTGGCCAGTTTGACAAAGAAAGAAAGATTTATAGACAGGTCTGACGAAAAAAGAAATATTTATAGATAGATAAATCTGACATAGATAGATAGATAGATAGATATTAAGCATTTGTGAAGTACCTACTGACACTTAAACTTGCAAACAAATGCCCGTTTGACGAACTCGCTGTATGATCCAGTGCTAAAAGCACGAAAGACAAAGAAAGATTAAATTGAAAATTAAAATCGTGTTTTGTCGAAAGTAGCCTGTAAATAGTGACTATATTTTTAGAACGTCGTCTTGAATTTTAACTTCGAGATAGTTCCTTTATTATTTTTTTTAAATCGCGACTTTTAACAACAGCCAGTCTAAAAGCAGTTTCTAATCACGTGACTATCCCGATGGAACACGATGTGGGCAGCACCTGCGTGTAATAGTAGCAGATTTTGTTTTCTATTCTATAGTATTAGAGTGTATCAAAATTATTTTCTTTTTCGACCATGGTGAATCACACAAAAGCTCTTGTATGTTTTTTTTTAATGTTATGTAATGGTTTTTGATATGATGTCTTTCGATAATTTTCAGCTCTTCTGAAGTTTTCAATTCCTGCTGATGGTCGATTATTTTCAACCTTGCGTTTTTGAAACATTATCATCGATAGATGATAGTCGTCCCTTTCTGGGCGTTATTCTAAAGGACAAGGTCCCATCATTAAATAAGATTTGCACAGTATGGTCAGATACTATTTCAATTCTAACATTTTTCCTTCTTTTGGTGATTTTTCCTTGCGTTCTTTCTTGCTTTCTTTCTTTCTAGCTTTCTTTTTTGTTGCTTTCTTTTTTGTTGCTTTCTTTTTTGTTGTTTTCTTTTTGTTGCTTTCTTTTTTGTTGTTTTCTTTTTGTTGTTCTCTTTTTTATTGCTTTCTTTCTTGCTTTCGTTTTTGTTGCTTTCTTTTTTGTTGTTTTCTTTTTGTTGTTCTCTTTTTTATTGCTTTCTTTCTTGATTTCTTTTTTGTTGCTTTCTTTTTTGTTGCTTTCTTTTTTGTTGTTTTCTTTTTGTTGTTCTCTTTTTTATTGCTTTCTTTCTTTCTTGATTTCTTTTTTGTTGCTTTCTTTTTTGTTGTTCTCTTTTTGTTGTTCTCTTTTTATTGCTTTCTTTCTTTCTTGCTTTCTTTTTTGTTGCTTTCTTTTTTGTTGCTTTCTTTTTGTTGTTCACTTTTTTATTGCTTTCTTTCTTTCTTGATTTCTTTTTTGTTGCTTTCTTTTTTGTTGCTTTCTTTTTGTTGTTCTCTTTTTATTGCTTTCTTTCTTTCTTGCTTTCTTTTTTGTTGTTCTCTATTTTTATTGCTTTCTTTCTTTCTTTCTTGCTTTCTTTTTTGTTGCTTTCTTTTTTGTTGCTTTCTTTTTGTTCTCTTTTTTATTGCTTTCTTTCTTTCTTGATTTCTTTTTTGTTGCTTTCTTTTTTGTTGCTTTCTTTTTTGTTGTTTTCTTTTTGTTGTTCTCTTTTTTATTGCTTTCTTTCTTTCTTGATTTCTTTTTTGTTACTTTCTTTTTTGTTGCTTTCTTTTTGTTGTTCTCTTTTTATTGCTTTCTTGCTTTCTTTTTTGTTGCTTTCTTTTTTGTTGTTTTCTTTTTGTTGTTCTCTTTTTTATTGCTTTCTTTCTTTCTTGCTTACTTGCTTTTCAAATTTATTTCTTGTTTGCTTATTTTCTTTCTTGTTTCTTTCTTGCTGGCCTGTTTTTTAATTTTCTTTCTTGCAGGCTCACTTCCTGATTTTCTTTCTTGCTTGCTTTCTTTCTTCCTTTCTTTGTTTATTACTTGCTTTCTTTTTGACTTTCTTTCTTGCTTTCTTTCTTGCTTTCCTTCTTGTTTCTTTCTTGCTGGCTTCATTGCTGACTTTCTTTCTTTTTCTTGCTTTCTTTCTTCCTTTCTTTGTTTCTTGCTTTCTTTCTTGCTACCCTTCTTGTTTCTTTTATACTGGCTTGATTGCTGACGTTTTTTCTTTCTTTTTTATTGCTTTCTTTCTTACTTTCGTGATTTCTTTCTTTCTTCTTTGCTTAATTTCATGCATTCTTTCTCACTTGCTTGCTTAGCTTCTTTCTCGCTTTCTTTATTCCTGGCTTTCTTTATTTTTTGCTTGCTTACTTTCTTCCATTTTGTCTTTCTTTCATGTTCTCCCTCTCTCTTTCTTTTTTCTTCTTTTTCCCTTCTTCCTTTTCTAATCTTTCTTCGATCCATTATCTAATTGGCTTTGGTAGAATAGTTTGGTAGTGTGTGTTTTTTATATATATTATCTCAAATTACCGCATTACGGCGTGACTTTGAAACTAACGGATCACATAAAATGTTAATTAAAAAACTCGAAACATTTTTAGTACAATTATAATCTTTCTTTGAAAATCTATATCTATAAAAAACAGGATGTGTGTGTGTGTAACGAATGCACGGCCGCAATTTTCGACGGATTTGCACCAAAATTTACATGCACATGCTCCAAGTTAGCAGAGAGGCCAAGACCGACTTTGCATTTCCCAACTCCCATCGATAGTGGAAATAATCGATTTTTCATGCTTCTACGGTAGTTTTCATGTAGTTTGCGGCCATTTTCTACTGGCCAGAGTGAGAGCCAACAGCTGACTGACACGAATGTTAACTAGCATGCTAGCATGCAAAAATAATCGATAGCTGCATTCGTCACATGTGAGAAAAATTTAAATCTGCATGGCACTTTACTCCATTTGGCTCATTCGCTTGCTTAAACTCAACGTTGATTCTGATTCCGCAGAACTGGGTTGGGTGTGAAAAAGTATTTGTTGTTAACATTCTTTTTTCATTCAGTTTTTCCAGTTACGAGTCCTTTTTTAAAGCTGATCGTTTTGTGTTCATTTTTTTGTTCTTTTTTCGTAACAGATTTAATGTTTAGTATAGAGCTTAGAAAAAATTCGCAGTGTGAGATAGGCAAGAAGTAAGGCATGTAGCAACATCAGCACGGTGATAGTGACGTGACGTCAGAAATGTAGTCCATGATACACAGAACAAACGACACGCTTCTTGAAAGTCGGACTCAATGTGATGACGTCACATTTCTCCGTATCCCAATGAAGCAGGCCTTCTATATCGGTGGCCATGGTTGTACTATCGGCGATGCGACCAGAAATTATATTGTTTTACTTTTTTTCTCTCTTATTATTAAACTAATTACTCTACATCTCGAATATTAAGAGTTTTATATTTAATTTTATAAAATAATATACGGGGTCCATGCAGGGGGGTACGGGGTCCATGCAGGGGGGTACGGGGGAGCGAAAGTGAAAGAGAAGACTGAAAATAGAGAGGACTGATTTGTTTGGTTTGGTTTATTTTGTTTCACGACATATCAACACCTCAATGGGTTATTTAACGCCGACAAGATTTAGGGGATAGGATCGTATGAATAGAATATGCATTCTTTGTAAGAAATCAGTTTGTAGATCAGGTTTCATTGACGTATTTTTGTAAAGACGGTTTTTGTCCAGAATCAAATACATTGCTGGAAATGTTTATTTTTTTAAAGTATTGCTGTTATTTTTACGACAAAAATTTATGTTTATACTTTCATAGTGTTTGAACCCCGGTTGCCGATAGTTGTGGCCCTAGCAATTGTTATCGCCTCGTGTCAAGGTGAACCCGGAAGCAACAGTATTTCGCATGCTCCTAAAAAAACCTCCTAATCAGAAACCTTCCTGCCAAATGTAGTTTATCGTCATACCCAGGATGAGGGAGGATTAAGGAAAGACCAAAATCTGAACGGAGTTCAAGACGACAGAAGATGGCGATTGATGTTGCACTTAAATTTTTGAAGATTGTAGTTATCAGGGAAGCAAGGAAACAGAAGAGAATTCCACAGGTGGGAAGTGCTATAAAAGAAACTGTTGGAGTAGTAGTAGCGGCTGCATTTAGATATTTCAACATTAAAGTTGAGGGCTTGATGTCAATCTAGTAGCGCACTTAAATTTACGCATTCGGAGTACCAGGGGAAAAAGCTTGTCAAAGCAGTTGCCGTTAAAATATTTGTAGAAAAGACAGAGGGAAGCCATATCACGTCGTTAAAAATTGACTGAAGTCAAGATGCCTGATCAGGATCGACTACATTACAAATCCTACTTTGGATTTTGTAAAGAACCTTGAGATGAACAGAAGGAGCACCAGACCATATATGGCAGCAGTATTCAATGCAGGGATGAATGGTAGATTTGTAAATGTGCAAGATGCAGTCTGACGAGAAAAAAATTTTCTCGCGCGACCCAGCGACCCAGCTTATGGATTAAACACTCCAGAAATTAAAAAAAAAAGTTTAACTTTTTAAATTTTAAGAAAACATGTTGTATGGGCATGTTTTCTTTTGAATTCCGTAGGGTGCATCAATTTACGATAAATTTTCATAGTTAACTGGACCCGCCTATAAGCCTTTATAAAATTTGATTTGTTTTTTATATTCGTGATCAGGATTATTTAATCTATAAAAATATGAAAAAAATGATTTCTGGTCAAAATGCCTTTTGTACAGTTATTTTGGATTTCAATTCTTGTATTCGTATGTACGAAATACAAGTGCCGGCACAACTAAATTATTTCCTTCACACCCGAACACTTCGGCACAGACTTTATTTGGCACGGCACACTTTTTTTTTCAAATAGTTTTCTACCCGACACGATTATGTTTTCCATGTTTATTAAAATTACATAAAGAAAATCCCGACTGCACATTTATTTGAATCGGCACATTTATTTTTATGAACTGAAAAATTCCTACGTGTATCATTATTCCGGACGACAGGTGTATTTAGAACAATGTAGTTTGTTCGAACAGTCACAGTTTCAGTGAAGGTGAATTGGGTGCCTTTGTCCAACTCAGACCTCAAGTGAAACTCGTACATAGGACCCATCGCTAAAGATGCTGGAGAAATGGCCGGCTCCATGTGCTACTCCAGTAAGTGCCTGACTCCTGATATCCTCTGTCTTTACAGATCAGGCCGAAAATGGAGTACTGCTGCGATATATGCGCAAGAGATGCCAATTCTTCACTTTCCATTCTTGAGTGAGCCCCAAACCGTACCCGCGTCCTTGTGGGTGATGAATTGCTTTCCCCCTTAGATACCCTTTTCCCACAGATGAAACGTCGCAAGTCTCTCGCTACTCTATTGCAATTTCCATGCTCAGACGAACTACATTCTTTGGTTCCGCCACTCATAGCCTTCACGGTTAGGACCCTCCATGCCACGCACATTGTATTGAACTACCCTTATTCCCTTCGCATTTCATTGGTGAAATGTAAATTCAACTCGAGTAGCTTCTTCCGAGCCGTTCTTTGGTGGAACCGACTTCTAAGAGGATAATTCTCCGATTATTACAATCTTAATCTGTTCAAGACTAGGCTTAACCTTTAACTTCACCTCATACCCACATAAACTGTTCCTCTTAATCTTTAACCCTCTAAAGCGTGTGACACATCATTATAAACCGTGTGAACATTATTGGAAAAAAAAATAATTGACAGCATTCCAAAACACAACGGATACAGTCGGAGTTTCCACGACCGAAATACTTTAAACTAGCCAAAACAGTAGCTAGCTCATGCGTAGGTCTTTTGAGCCTTCTGCCTTTTACTTTCAGCGTCCTGTGTACGTAAAAGTTATAAGAATTTAGAAATAATAAAATTATTTTATCTTTATTCGACACCTTAATTCGCCATAACCTTTCTTCGTATACGCAACCGATCTCCGTAGCTTGGTGACATTTATTTTGCACGCAATTTCTATTTTCTTTTAAAATCACCATTCTTTATGATTACTTCACATAAGGCCACTCTTAAAAGTTATTTGGAAACCCAAACTATGTAATATTTCGAATACGTCACAGTATGCGTGCTAGAAAAAGAAAAAAAAACATGAGCAACGTACCGTGCCCCGCTTAAGTTTAATTAGACGATATCAATTGTAGTTGCGAAGAAAAGCGAAATTAAAGTTAAACATTTAATAAAGAATTGTTTTTTTAAAACTTTCACTCTGTTCGATATTTAAATTTAACTTCATTTATTTAATGTTTAATCGCGTGTAACTACAACAGTTACTACCTGTTTCTTCAGGTTGTTTCTAATTCGGCGAGATCGAAAAACGGACGGACACACGTACACTGCGCTTTATATAAATAAATAAACAATAAAGACTTAGAAAGTAGTTCAACCAACCACGCATGTTGGTTTAAGTTAAGAAATGTTCACTGTGTCGTTCTAGTCTTTCTTTTCTAGCCAGAAACTATCTTATGTATTTATAAGTCTACTATTCGTCCATGCATTGAATATTGCTGCCATGTATGGTCCGGTGCTCCTATTTAGAGATTTATTATAAAATCCAAAGAAGAATTTGCCTTCCATCAGCGTGGCTGATGCTAACCCCCAAGGTAAGTAACTAATCATGTTTTACCGGACTAACAATTGCTGATGTCATTAAGTGTAAAGATTTTATTGAATCAATAGCCAAGTCTGCTGTTAGGAAAGTTGTTTCACAGTGTTGTGCTAGACAATTTTTCTCACCAGAATCTTTCACATTTATAAGTCTACTATTCGTCTATATTGCTGACTCATCTGGCCTGGTTCTTCTTCTACATATTTAGAGATTATGTATTATGTATTCAGAGATTTTAATTAAAATCCAACAAAGAATCCGCAATGTTATCAGTGTTGATCTGACATCTCAGCTTTAGCCACTTTCTCACCGCAGTAAAGTAGGTTTCCTGTGTCTTTTCTATAAATATTTTCATGGCAATTATTTTTATGGGCTTTCCTATATGTTACCTCGATTTTACGAATTTAAATGCAGTACTAGATTGGAAGCTAGGTCTCATCACTTTACAGTTGAAATTGCTAGATGTAACCGTATGTTCTATGCTAACAGTTTCTTCTCTCACGTTTCTCTGTTGCGGAAGTCTTTTCCAGCCTCATGCTTTCCACTCAACGTTGATCTTCAAAAATTTAGATGCAGTGTCAATCGTTATTTTTGTCTTGTTAATTTCTGTTCTTTTACACGTTTTTCCCTCTCCTTAATGATGTTTTTCTTTTTCTCATATTCTTTCACGCGCAGCAACCTCTTGCGTCTTAGTGGCTTTATTTCCTTGCTTGAGGTGAAATGTTTAAAAAGACAGAAAAACAAAAAAACGGTGGGGGTTACATTCCGGGAAAGTTAAAGAGATTTTAATGATAATGGAAATAAAAAAGCAAGCATCCTTGAAAATGTTCGAATATTTTTACTTCTTTTTAAAATGGGTTACCTGCTAGAGAGGTTTTGCAGCACTGAAATTGAACGCACGCACAGATACATAAACGAACACATACACACGCACAGATATTGGAATACGCACACCTGAACGACACACATATACGCACATCATATACTGACACAGGGACACAGATAAGCATACGCACGCAAAACACACCTCACAAAACCCAAACGGGAAAGACTTAATGCTTTCGTAACAGCCGTGAAAACAATCTTATTCCCATACCTGTAATCGATCTAATTTTGAGCGCGAAAACCCATTGTTGGCTTGAACTTGAATTCCCAGATCCCAACAATGATTAGAGGAGGTGGCTATTAATCTTTGTCCCTGAGAAATTCAGTGTGCGTGGTAAACATTTACTTGATTTTAAAGCATGAAAAAAGACTGTAACCAAGGTGACATATAAACCGTTTATATATATATATATATATATATATATATATATATATATATATATATATATATGCAAATGGATGAATATAAATAACCCAATAACCAGACATATCTCACGTGACCCAGCAGTATTAAACAAACGGTGTTAACTAAATGGTGCAAATTCAACTCAGTACCTGAAGATTGCATTGAGCATGAAACTCCGAGTTGTAGTGCCGGTTTAGGGCATTATATATTTATATATATATATATATATATATGTGTGTGTGTGTGTGTGTGTGTGTGTGTGTGTGTGTGTGTGTGTGTGTGTGTGTGTGTGTGTGTGTGTGTAAAGGTTATTTTACATTCAGTCATCTTCAGGCATGGAAATTATTTTGTTTTTGGTAAAATTTAGGTATCATCCAAGACGTAAAAATATAATGCGAATCGAAATATGTTTATTTTTTTTAATGTGTTATTGATAACGGAAACAAACTTGTGGAGCGTGCAGCTTTTATATAATTAACTTTACTAATTTACTTTTTGTATGAATGATTCATTGTAATATACATATATATATATATATATATATATATATATATATATATATATATATATATATATATATATATATATATATATATATATTATTTCTCAAATAATATATTATACATTTTAATACTTACTCATAAAATATTCTAATTGCTTTAATATTATTGTTTATTTGTAATTGATAAAAATGTGTTAATATGTACACACACACACACACACACACACACACACACATATATATATATATATATATATATATATATATATATATATATATATATATATATATCAGTATTTCATAAGTTGACTTGAAGAAACATCCTGGGAATTGCTCATTGTGTGATTAGTGGGTTAATGTATCTTTAAAATTTAGTTAGCGAAGGGATTTTGACATTTTATATCGTTAACTTTACTAATTTACTTTTTGTATGAATGATTCATTGTAATATAAATTGAACTGCACCACATATTTGATTTAATGAACTGATTCGACGTGCAAATTTTCGGGATAACAACAGAGACATTATTCTACTTATTGAACTATTTAGTTTATGCCACATTGACTGATAAACTCCTACAACAAAAAATTCTCACATTGCCATATTAGTAAAAAAAACGCACTCACTTAAATTTTCAAAAAAAATCAACCTTATCATTTCGACTGCACGCTCCACAAGTTTGTATCCGTTATCAATAACACATTTTAAAAAATCATATATCGATATGTTTTTCGTCTCAGATGCTACCTGAATTTTACCAAAAACAAAATAATTTCCATACCTGAAGATGATTGAATGTACAGTCGAAAGTACTTGCGTATTTAAGAAAGACCTTATACAGCTTATAATTTAAAAAAAACAAGGATCATAACATTCATTGTGTGATTAGTGGGTTAATGTATCTTTAAAATTTTGTTAGCGGAGGGATTTCGCCATTTTATATCGTTAACTTTACTAATTTACTTTTTGTATGAATGATTCATTGTAATATAAATTGAACTGCACCACATATTTGATATATATATATATATATATATATATATATATATATATATATAGTGCGGTTACCCTATACAAGGCCGGGTGGCCAGTTGAGGTAGATGGTTACGTTCAGGGGTAGTTTATATGGATAAAGAGGGGAAAATTACGGTTAGCTCTAGACTTGAACAGGCTAAGATTATAGTGATATATATATATATATATATATATATATATATATATATATAGTTTATTTAGGCAGTAATCCTTTATTCATGCATGTTTCATTAAAAACGACAGACAAGGCACTACAAGAAACTGTCCAAATGTTCTATAAGAATCCATTTAAGCAAACAAACTTACCAGACTCCATCCGAATCATACTAGTAGAAAATACAAACATAATAACCTCATCCACATGTAAAATATATTAAAGATAATGGAAACCTTAATAATATAAACGAAAAAAAAACAACCATTAATAATAACTACGAACACGGCCACAATGTGCTGTTTTCGGAAAATAAAACATCTCTATAACACTAAAAACATACACACAACGCACACACCCAATAAAATTGAAAAAATAAAATCATCCTTGATAATGGCTAAAAGTATAGCCGAAAGCGCTCGGAATTATAGAACATTTGGACAGTTTTTACACACTGTGTGTTCCCAAAAAACACTTGTTCGAACACAAGAAAAATTAAATAAAAAGCTTAATCGTAGAACCTTGTCTGTCGTCTTTAATGAAACATGAAACAATATATATATATATATATATATATATATATATATATATATATATATATATATATATATATATATATATATATATATATACATACAGGGGTTAGACAAAATAATTGGAACAGTTGCAAAATCCACTCCTATATTTATAAGACCTATTATATTAAGAACTTTAACTAAAACTTCGTAATTGCAGGTTATATCTATTGTAAATACGTTTATTTCTCTAATTTACTGTCTTTGTCTTATTTATTTTTAGAATTTAGTAAAATTTAAGCTAAATGCTTGACCTCTCCGAGTTCTAAAAAGAGCAAATTCTTGGTGCTCGCATAGCAGGAGCCTCGATCACTAAGGTTGCTGAACTGTTTGGTTTTTCAAGAGCTATCATATCAAGAACACTGATGCAATTCGAGAAAACAGGGCAAGACCTCTAGCAACCGTAGCAATTCGGGCCGGACTTGCAAAATTACTGACAAGGACTGACGTGCATTGAAACGCAATGTGGCAAAAAATCATTGGACAAATGCGGCCAAAGTGACTGCTGAGTTGAATAACCATCTGAATAGTTCAGTTTCTACTAAAACTGTTCGCCGTAAGTCTGGATATCATGGAAGAGCCGCTGTGAGGAAAACTCTTCTCTCCACTCGCAACATTCAAAAGAGGTTGAAGATCACAATGCCTGGTCTGCAGACCAATGGAAGCAAGTCATATTCTCAAACAAGTCCAGTTTTTCTCTTTTCCCAACTTCAGGGCGAGTTTATATGTGGAGGCAGCCCAAAGAAGCTTACAACTCTGACTGCCTTCTTCCAACAGTGAAGCATGGAGATCGATCAGTGATAGTTTGGGCCGACATATCATGGAAATGTCTCAGTCCAATAGTTGCCCTGCATGGTAGAATCAACAGCAAAGATTACCTGAACATTTGGGGAGATCATGTTCATCCAATGGCCCAGACTTTATTCCCTGATGGTGACTGCATCTTCCAAGACGATAATGCTTCATACATACCGCTCGAGTGGTTAAGAATTGGCATGAAGAGTATGAAAGTGAGCTAGAACACATGGAGTGGCATCCCCAATTCCAAGATATCAATATTATTAAACATTTGTGGTGCATTTTGGAGCGACAAGTTAGGAGCCGCTATCCTCCACCGTCGTGTCTTAAAGAGCTGGAGATGGTGTTAATGGAAGAATGTCTGAAAATTCATCTGGATGAAGCCAGGAAGCTGTATGATTCCATTCCTAGACGTATTAAAGCTGTATGTGAGGCTAAAGGAGGACCAACTCCATATTAAATAAATTTTCCTTGAATTTAACAAGTGTTTCAATTATTTTGTTCAACCCCTGTATATATATATATATATATATATATATATATATATGTTTGACACGCAGATTCACTCTACACCTTTCTGACAATAGCTCATTTAGATCTCAATTAAATATTCACGGAGACCTACCGGACACTATTCGTAACATACTTGTTGACAACGCTAATATAATAGCGTCATCCACATGCAAAAAAAGGCTAAAAATAATGGAAGCCTTATTAATAAAAACAAACAAACCAACACTTAATAATATTAACTTTAAACATGGACATAATATCTTGACCGTGTCTTGAAAAAATGAAAACATTTTATAAAACATACATACAACAAAGTAGTTCTTATTTTAACAGTAAAAATATAATCTTTGAAAATGGCTAAATGTATAGCCAAAAGCGCTCGGATAAAAAGAACATTCGAACAGTTTTTATATAATTTATCATCCGAAAAGAAAAGAAAAAAATTATTAGATCTCATGAGAAAAAAACTAAATAAAAGCACCTTGTCTGTCGTTTTCAATGAAATGTGTATGAAAGAAGGATTGCTGCCTAAATACACAAATATATATATATATATATATATATATATATATATATATATATATATATATATATATATATATATATATATATATATATATAGGATAGCCACTGAAAACTTGAAGGATTTGATAAAGTCATAACTTGTTCGTTTTCAATCTTTTTTATTTTTATTTTTTTCAAGTTATAGAGCATCCCTTGGGCATTAAATTGGCTAAACATGATGTCTAGCAACGTCTAAAACTCATTGATTTTTCTATTCCAATAAACGATTATTATTATTATTATTATTATTATTATTATTATTATTCAACTATTCAAACTCAGAGAAAATACCGGCAATATTTTAATGTCAGAGTATATCCTAGCGATAACATAATTCAGAAGGTAATCGCCCGGTTTGAAAGAACTGGATCAGTCGACGATCTTCCGAGAAGAGGCCCAAATCGCACTGACGCAGGGGTGGAAGCTGTACAGCAGAGTGTCTTTTAGGACCCATCAGCTTCTACCTGTCGACGCTCAGCTCAATTAGGCATTGCCATAACATCGCTTCAGAAGTTTCTGAAACTGGATTTAAAAACGTTTCCATACAAGATTCAAATGTTCCAAACTTTACTATCCCAAGATACTCATGTGTTTGTAAAAGTTATTTTTCTTTTATATGATTCAGTCTTTCAGTGGCCTCTCTGTATATATAAACTTTGGTTTGGTTAGTTTTACGGCATATCAACCATAATATTTTTTCCAAATTATTTTTGGTAATATTTTTTCCAAAAATGTACTGCTAGTAATAATTTTTTCTTCAAAAATTTATTGCTGTAATATTTTTTTACAAAAAGTTTTGCCGGTATTAAAACCTATTTTTACACGTTTTGACCACAGCTCGGGACTTAATTATTTGCCCATAGCTGGGACCCTAACAGGTGCTACCACCTCGGGTCAGGATGGACCTGGAAATGCTAGCAATTAAGAGGTGGCTCCATACTCCTCAAAGCCTCCTGATCAGCGGCCTTGCTGTTGGACGTAGTTTATCGTCTTACCCAGGACGCCGATGTACTTCATCGTCATACCCAAGACGCGGATGTACTTTAACGTCATACCCGGGAGACGGATGTACTTTATCGTCATACACAGGAGGAGGATGAACTTTATCATCATACCCAAGACGCGGATGTACTTTATCGTCATACCCGGAAGGCGGATGTACTTTATCGTCATACCCGGGAGGCGGATGTACTTTATCGTCATACCCAGGACGCGGATGTACTTTATCGTCATACCCGGGAGGCGGATGTACTTTATCGTCATACCCAGGACGCGGATGTACTTTATCGTCATACCCAGGACGGTTACACTCGATGTCTTTGCACATTTTGGAAAGTTTAAATTTATAATTTCTTTTCTTATCTTCTATAAAAAAAATTAAATTTGGGGCGCGTCTGAAAGCTGTAATATGTGCAGAGACTTCAAAATCGGTAATAGCTGATCATGTGTAAAGAAAAAGAGAGATTATAGCTCACCAGCCTTTGTGGAATAAGTTTAAAACGAGTAACAGAGAAGATGGTTGAAAGAATCTGCACACATACTATGAGTAACTCATACAATCAGCAGGCCAAGTGTAGATATTAATAATATATGGGAGCGGCTAATCATTACAAAAAAATGCTAGATTTGAGATTCCAAAAAGCAATAAAATATTTCATTAATGTCTTAAAGCATTCCATATATACACTCACAGAGGGTTAGTTTCAATGTTTCATCTTGTAGGACACGTGATAAAAAGAAACAAAATATGTTAGTTAAAATAATTTACCGAATCGTAACAATCTTTCATAGTGTTTTGACCCTTGTTTGGAGGTTAACTATTTGCCCATAGCTGGGATCCTAACAGGTTTTGCCACCTCGGGTTAGGGTGGACCTGGGCACACCAGAAATTAAGAGGTAGTTCCACGCTCCTCAAAACCTCCTGATGAGAGGCCTTGCTGTTTATCGTCTTACCCAGGACGCGGATGTAGTTTATCGTCATACCCAGGACGGATAAACTTTAGAAAATACGTGATAATACTTCGAATTTCGAATAGAAATCTTTGTGGCTAACATATACTCCAGTTCAAGTGTTACACAAATATTTTATCTCATATAAACAAAAAAAATATATAATTTACTAATTGACTACCTTTTTAACTTGATTTTAAAACTTCATTTTTGGTTTTGTTGGGAGAGCGATTATTTGATGCCGAAAATAAAAACCTGACTACGCATTCTACCAGTGAGTAGTTACAAATGATTTATTTAAGCAGGATGCCAAGACCTAACTTGTAGTTATCTATTCATTCATGACGCTTGAGTTCCGTTTTTGAGTCTGAGTAAAACCGGATTTTTCAAACGAATGCCGGCAGGCCTTCACCCTGACAGGATCGGCATAGCGTATTTTTCTTATCTTTGTGCAATTTATTGAAGATATCAAGAATCCACTTTTGTGCGCTCGCCACAACTTCTTGTTCTTTGTAGCTGTTAGCAATATCTGTGCTTTTATAATCCTTCCCACTATCTGATCTGTCATTCATTCACGCAGCACGTTCGCTAGGTTACTTACTCTTTCCTTCTTCACCTTTTATCAAAATATATCTTCCTAAGACAAGAAAGAAGTACAATTTCAATCCCTTTCAAGAGGTGCATTTTTCTTTAGTAAGACTAGCGATTCTTTAGGGCCGTAGATATCAATTTCATTTGTCGATAAAGAAGACCTACATGAAACTTCTTTTAAAACATTTTTATGCTCATACATTCTTTTTATAGATACAAATATTTAAGTAAATGCTCTGTTTTTATAATCAACAGTATTAATAACATTTACCGGCCTGAATGTCCGAGAAATTTTCATAGAAAATATTCGTCCTCCGACAGGAATCGAACCTATACGGAAGTGTCGTATAGCCTGACGTACCTTAACCGATTGGGCCACAGAGGATCGTTTCGGTTAGCAAGGTCGATTTTACTGCTTTTAAACTACAATCTTCCATGAATCTCTCACGTACATTCATATCTACCCAATGCTTATATAAATGAAAACAAATGACGTCACACATTATGAAATGGGCAAAGCGCATCTGAAATATAAGAATAGGTACAAGCAAGGAGAGAAGCGGATGATATAAGGAAAAGAAGATCAAGAGCTGCAGAGGATGACAGTCAGATTTTATCAAGGAGAGAATCATTAGCTGCAAACCATAGAAAAGCAAGATTTTTGGAAACACCAGATGAAATTCATGCCAGACAGGTTAGTGATAATCACAATCACGTTAAAAGCTGTGGAGTTTCTTTTTTTTTTTAAAGCTTGCTGAAGCTGGTTTTCAATACAACTGTGACAGTGGCTATTCAAATCACCCAAAGATATCTACAGGATCAATGATCGTTCAGTGTAAGCATTGCAATGCTCTCAGATTCAAGGATTAACCAGGTGGGATGCGCTGCAACAAAGGAAAAAATACAATCTCCCAGTTCCTCCAGAGCCACTGCTATCACTTCTGGATGAGAACGCAGCTGAATCAAAACACTTCATCCAGCACATCAGAAGCTACAACAACTGTTTTACAATGATCTCATTTTGAGCCAAAAATGCTACCTTGCCAAGATGGAAAACAATTTGGAGAATTCAGAGCAGGAGTTAGATTAAAAGTCCGAACAGGGTACGGCTTTTAAGCTAATATTTAAATAAATTTAACTTAAATTAGTGTTTATATTCTTTCTAGTAACGTATAATTGCTTTCCGAACAGGTTTGGTTTGTTTTGTTTTACGATATATCAACACCTCAATGGGTTATTTAATGCCAACAAGATTTTTAGGATAGGTTCGTATGAATAGTATATGCATTCTTTGGTTTAGTTTGGTTTCGTTTATTTTGTTTTACGGCATATCAATGGGTTATTTAATGCCGACAAGATGTTTATTGCTGCTAATATTTTTTTTCAAAAATGTATTGCTGGTAATTTTTTTTTTCAAAAATGTATTGCTGGTAATTTTTTTTTTCAAAAATGTATTGCTGGTAATTTTTTTTTTTTTCAGAAATGTATTGCTGGTAATAATGTATTGCTGGTAATAATTTTTTCTTCAAAAATTCATTGCTGGTAATAATTAAAAAAAAAATGTTTTGCTGGTATTAAAACCTATTTTTATACGTTTTAACCCCAGTTTGGGGGTTAACTATTTTCCTATAGCTGGGACCCTAACAGGTGCTACCACCCCGAGTCAGACTGAACCTAGAAACACCATCAATTAAGATGGTGGTTCTACATTTCTCAAAACTTCCTGATCAGAGGTCTTGCTGCTGGACATAGTTTATCGTCTTACCCAGGACGTACTTTCCGAACAACTTAATGAATTAAGAATCCCAACGACGAGACTGAAAAATTGAGTCATTCATTCATTCGTTTCCCACAGCTTATCAACTCTTGGCAGATTATTTATTGCCAGGAAATATATTTATAGATTATAAGATTTTTTTAAGATAATAATCGTTTAGTAATACACATTTTATGAATTAACTCATAGCTGGAGGGAGAAAAGGTGGATTCATACCTTTCTCAAAGGTATTTGCACGTAAGTGAATATAATGAACTCAACTTGACTTGGAACTCGGTTCTCCGATTAACAATTCCGAGCCATTATACTTTACACCATCCGCACATCCAAGCTTACAGCACCTGGTATTCCCAAGCGGTCACCCATCTAGCCATCTAGGCTCGACGTTGCTTAATTTTGGTGATCACACAGTGACCGGTGTTTCATTGTGATTTGAAAAAGGCTGAAAAAGATCTGTTATAGTTTCTGATTTGTTTAATGCAAGGTGATAAAAATCTTGAATTTTTTGTTTTTGTTGAAACTTGACTAATGCATGGAATAATAATGCAACACAAAATGTACTTAGAACAAAATGTATTGAAACAAGAAAGTGTACACAATATTTACATATAGTCTTTTGTATATTCCTGGGAAGACCGTTCCTGGAGAATGTGTTGACTAAGTCGCAGTCGGGCAGAGTCTCTAGTTGAATCTCTTGATTCGCCTCCCTGTCTTCCCGGTACCAACCATACTTATATAGTCGGTACTCCACTATGCAAATTAGGTGGATCCTACCACAACAGATTTACAATATCTTTTTATAATATATTAATACAATTTTCTGAAGTAAGCCTGGTAAAACAATCTGAATGAAAATAATCTCGAATTCAAAGCACATGATAAAATCATCGCAAATTGTTAAATTTATTTATACATATTTTCTGGTTGGAATAAATCAGTTTTGCTTTCATATGAAATAATAAGCTGACAGGTTTTCTGACATAACATGACTCTCCTTGGTTTATTATTAGGTCGGAAAATATAGCCTCTTCTACCTTTACTTCAAATCAAAACTTTTTAAAGACAGTTCTATATTAAATTTTAGCAGAGCAGCAAAATTTAAAACGTCATCATTAAAAATAAAGTAACAAAAGTTAATGAAACTCTATATTATACAAATTTAAAAATACATTTTAATATTTTTATAAATCGATGTTTGCTTGCTCACTTCTTTTAGAGATTTCACCATTTTGAATTTTAATTTTTTTTCACTTCAAATGACATTGAGAAAAACAGGGAAACTAATTATTTCAAAAATCAATAATAATATTTTGCTAAGTTTGGTTTCGAATTTAAAACAGGGCCGGCCAAAAACAAAAACAGAAACCTTGGATTTTTTAAAATCATTTCACTACAAGCAAGGCGCTAAAAGCCACTATCAAGCAAGGGTTTACTGAGAGTGACAAAAAAGGACAATAAAAAGCTCGTGATTCAGGTAGACACAAGATGACAATTGACGTTGCATTTAAAACTTAGTTGACAGGAAAACAAGAAGCCGGGAGAGAGTTTTACATTCGATAAGTGCCATTAAAGAAACTATCATCATAGAACTTACGGATACATCTAGAAATCTCACCCGTGAAATTATGAGAGCTTACTGCCTTAAATTCTTGAAGTCGAGGGACAAGTGAGAAAATCTCAATAGAATAATTACCATACAAAAAGCACAGGAAAATGCTATGTAACGGCGGTGGGAAAGTGATTCGAGATATCAGGTTCAGATCGATATCATTGTAGATTATTCTTTAGATTTTTTTCAAGAGTCTCTAGATATAAAACAGATGTACCAGACCACACGTTTGCGGCAATATTCAATGCTGGGACGAATGCTAGACATAAGAAAGTGAAAGATGTATTCGGACGAGAAAAATTATCTAGCACGACACAGTGAACCAAATTTCCTAGCAGTAGATCTAAGAATTAATTCAATATAAACGCTCCAATTCCCGCCAGTGAAAAACGCGAGATTGATTAACCGCAACGAGTGGCTCTCCTTGAGGTTAGCATCAGCCATACTGATGGAAAGCAATCAGAAATATCTCGGAATTCGCAGGTTTACATCTATTCTTCATAGATTACACAAAACCTTCGATAAAACAAGAATGGGAACACTTCTTGGAGTATTAGGAAAGATTAAGCTATACGGAAAAGATATTCAAATAATCGGTAGGCAGTGCTGGGAACTAACATTTAGTTACATCAATAAAACAAAACAAAAAACAGAAAGGAAAGTATGACAAAGATGTGTTTTCTCATAGCATCTATTTAATCTCTGCAGCGAGATGATTCTCAGGGGACTAAAAGACCATTCTTTCTTATTATGTACTATGTCCTTTCAGGACGTAGACGATCTTGGCTCTCCACCATCCTCTATCCCTTGCAGCTCTGAACAAGTTCCTTCCCTCTGCTTCCTCCCCGAGACCACGTTCTGTCATCCACTTGTTACAGACCTAGTAAGATTTATTATTGGCAGACGTAACCATAGTAACATGAACTATGCAGATAGCACATGGTTGTTGGTTAATTCAAACGAAAAAACTGAAAGAGATGAAATATTGCTCATGAATGAACACATCTCTATCTTTTATTTATAGAAAGTTAATTTTCTCTTGAACTAAACATAGCAACATTTTATTATTTATAGAACTACATAACACAATCAAAACAGATATTGTCAGGTATTATTTATCACCGAACTCTACAGCATTGAAAAATTGTTGGCAAAAATATGAATATAGACGTCGTCCAAAAATAAGTAACCCTCTACAAAAAAAGTTTACTCGATTCTATATATTTTAACCATTATCCAGGTACGATAAGGAAGAATAGAACACACTTCCAACGTTCGTAACATTTAATTTAAAAGAGGGATCAATAAACAGTAGAGCAATATTATTTGTCTGGCTGCTATTAGATGTCAACTCCTAGCCATGACACATTTCTAGAATTATATTTTATTTTTTATATTCTTTTTTTTTTCGCTTAATTTGAACTTAACGTAGGTCATATTTGATTGGTTGATCAGGGTAAAGTCCTCAAGTCTTATATATGTATATTTAAAAAAAAAAGGAGCTAATCTTACTTTTGAAACCAAACTAATCGCTTACTCGCCAGTAATTTACAATCGCCTGAGGAGACGCATTGTTATGCGTTGAAACACTACGTCAATTGTGTCACGATTCTTAGATGTTTTTGTTGTAATATCCTAAAATAAATAATATTTTAACCATCACTGATATTTTTTTTGTAATATGGTAAATATGAACAGAGTACGCACGCTACACTGAAAATAGGTCCTAGAAAATCAGCCTTCATATGCTATCTCAGTAATGGCTCCACGTAGGAAAGAACCCTCTCCTGACTTGCAGAAATGTATTATGTATTTCCACCAACAAGACAACAGAATTGTACACGATCGCTAAAAAGGAGAAGTGTGTACAGAAGCAATTGACACCACGATGTATTTTATTTATCAGTAGATTGTTTGATGACCCCTGCCCCACAAGAAAGAAATCTCCGATGGATGAGGCTAATAAGGTTATAAAATATCGTCGTTTGGATGTTTTTACAACGAGATCTGAACAATTGACCGATTGATTTGATTTTTTACGGCTTATCAGCCTTTTGCAGGTTGTTTAAAGCCAGAAGATATTTTTAGATTGTAATAATTTTATTTTTGAGTCGATAACGCTTTGCTAATAAAAGCCCTACTAATTAAACCATAGATGGAAGGAGAAGGGTTGGATTCATACCATTCGCAAGGGTATTTGAGCGTAAGTGAATATAATTTGAACTCGTCTCTCCAATTTCCAATTCCGAGCCGTTATCCATTACACCATCCGCACATCCAAGTTTACACCACCTCGTATTCCAAAGCGGCCATCCATCTAGGTACTGACCAGATTCAACGTTGCTTAACTTCTTTCAACGTGATAATGAGAATGGCTCATATATTTGGTAACCGCGTAGGAAACACCATTTGAAACCGAGATCCAAAGAGACCGGATTCAAGTATGAACAGAAAAATAAGGATAAACATTCAACGTTTTTGGTCAAATGGAACAAGAATCAACCTATTTGTGTATTGTAGAAATCCAAGAAATTTAATATGCTCGTGGTATCAACAGTTAAGCGTCATGTTGTGAATATCTTTGTGTGAGGTTGTATATGCTCCAATGGCAATGGTGATCAGCATTTCCTCAATTAAATGATGAAATTCTAAAGAGCTTTAGGATATTTTTAATATTTTATGTTCGTACTCTACAAAGCGTGTATGAGCTCAATTGTATAAGAAAACGACTTCAATACTTACCTGAGTCCTGGGTATGACGATAAACTACATCCGCATCCTACGATAAACTACGTCGGACAGCAAGGCTTCTGATCAGGAGGTTTTGAGAAGCGTGGAACCACCTCTTAATTGCTGGTGTTCCCATGTCCACCCTGACCCAGGGTGGTAGCACCTATTAGGGTCCCAGCTATGGGCAAATAGTTAACCAAGAAACTGAAGTAAAAACAGTATGAAAGTGTAAAAATAGATTTTAATACCAGAAATACTTTGTAAAAAATTATTATCAGCAACAAATTTTTGAAGAAAAAAAACTAATACCAGCAATACATTTTTGTAAAAAAAAAAATATTACCAACAATACGTTTTTGAAAAAAAAATATTACCAGCAATACATTTTTGGAAAAAAATATTACCAGCTATACATTTTTGAAGAAAAAAAATATTACCAGCAATACTTTTTTTGAAATTAAAAAATTATTACCAGAAATAGATTTTTGGCAAAACAAAATATTACCAGCAATAAATATTTTGTCCCATTAAAAAAATCATTGAGGTTGATATGCCGTAAAACAAAACAAACCAAACCTAATCAGTACTTACCTAGTGGTTAAGGTCGATGTAACTTTGAATTTATTTAAAGAACTTTGCGTAACATTGCAGTCAATGTCTATTCGACGTAACCAGAGTTGTATAACAGCTACAAGACAATATGGGATTTATTTGTCGCTGTACATAGGTAAACGTGACACATAGGTTTAATTTGTGGCTGTAGACGCGTATGTGCCAGGACAATACTTTCTTCAATAAAAATAGCAGGTGCTGCTCAGAATTTGGAATCTTCCGGGTTTTGGCTCACTTGCCCGAAAACAAGAACAAGACTGATCCAAGCCACAAACGGAAAGGGAACAATATTACATGAATAAGTGTTTGCTAACTTAGATTTGAAGGCATGACCTCAATTATGGGACACCTAGTGAGGATTGATCTCACCATAAAGTAGTTTTGACTGATTGTTTGATCTGTTTTTTACAGCTTATCAACGTTTTGCAGAAACAGAAAATATTTTTAAACTGTAAGAATTTTGGGGAGATAATAATGATTTACTTATACAAGTTCTACTAATTAACCCATAGCTGGGGGAGAAGAGGTGGATTCATACCTTTCCTCAAGGTATTTTAGAGTAAGTGAATGAACCGGACATGAATTCGAACTCAGCTCTCCGATTTCCAATTCCGAGCCATTATACATTACATCACCTGCACATTCACGCTTACAGCACCTGGTATTCCCAAGCGGTCTCCTATCTAGATACTGACCAAGCCCGACGTTGCTTACCTTTGGTGATTGTACGAGAATCGATGTTTCAACGTGATATGTTAGTATGTCTATAAAGTAGTAATCGTCTATTAAGTTTGATATCGACCAACAATGTGGGCGTACCAGTTACAAAACTGTGTTCGGTATGGATGTTTAACAAGATACAGGGAAATTTTGGGTTCCTTCCTTTTAAAAGGTTTTTGCGCAAAGGGTTCACATCAGTCTCTACCAACAAAATGTGAATAGCATGTGCCCATTCTGTGTCAGCATAGCTACCAATTCCGTCAGTTCGCATCCACTCATTTCTCTCATCCTCTTTTCTGGAGTATTCTGATGTCTTCTGGCTAATACTTTCACCGTTTGTCTATTTTTTTTTAAACCGGTATCACTCTATTCATGGGAATAAAGCCACTAAGAGAAAAGAGGTTACGAATTTTGGAAGAATTAGGAACAGAAACATTAATAATGAGAGGAAAGAGAAAAGAGTAATCAGGAGGACAGTATATAAAGATCGAGATTGCATTTAAATTTTTGCAGATGAAAGTTGGCTGCAAAGCAAGGAGCCGAAAGGGAGTTCCACAAGCGAGAAGTGTGGGAAAAGAAACTGTTAGCATAAAATTTACTGTTACATCTAGCCAGCTCAACTATAAATTGATGACATCTCGACACCAGTCTAAAACAAAGTACTACTTCGCGTAGTAAGGAAAGGGCTCGGTGTCGCCATCGATTGTCGATGGCCTACCACGAGCAAAGCATCATGTACCTATCTCGAACTTTCAATAGACCATTTCGAAACCAATGAAGAAATCACGCATCACTTGTCCATTGAGAACGCTTTTGCCAGCATCGCTTCTACGAAGCGGTATCCAATACCTTCCGGTCTGTTGCACGTGGCCAATGACGTCAGTGATGACGCAAGTAGTTCCGCCCGGCAACTGATCTCCGCTGTTGCTTCATTGGTAAGAGTAACACTGTGTCTATTGACCCACCCGTATTTACAATTTATTTCGTCTCTCTTTTTCTTCCTTTTCTTTTTTTCTCTCTCTCTTTTCTTTTCTTTTCTTTTCTTTTTAGGCGATATATCTGGAAGCGACGTTGCCACTTGGTTGGAGAGCTGTTAGGCTGATACGGCGTTTTTGTAAATAGAAGACACGATAATGAAATTGCTGTAGTTGTTATTACAAAGCTTAATTCTGACACAAGACCACACGTATGAGATCCTCAATGAGTATCGAACTTATCAACAATCATATCTACAAGTCCGGCTTGCTAACCATTACACAACGAGGTGGCGCTCTTTTATTTACAAAACTTAACTTAGTTATTCATTACTTAAACTTAGCTTAATTTTGACGCAACATCTCAAGTACGGGGCACCCAGTGAGGATCGAACTCACACAACAGCTGCGCAGGATATTGTCAAACTTAACATGAAAAATTGTGATGACAGGGATTCACTTTTGTTGATATTACTTCTTCTTCGATGTGACATATCCTTGCGAGATCACCATCACTTCCAGTGCATAGTCTGCTACACATTTACGCCTCCATCTTTCCCTTTAGCTTTCAATATACCCTTTAAGTGTCAAATTCGCCAAGCACTCCTTCCTCATTAAAAATTTCAACTGTCTCATTCTGATATTATGTATTGAGTTGGTGCATAATTATCAGGCGTTTTGTAGGTGAATTATCTGTCGATAAAAATTGCTATTTTGTTTACTTTTTTTTTAAATAAAAATATTATTTTATTTTCAGGTTATAGACATGCGTGTCGATAATCATACGCTCCAGAATAATCATTTAGAAATGTTGTTATTGCATCATGTTACCTTTTACATAATAAATATTGTTAAAAAACGCCTGATAATTATGCACCAACCCAAACGAAGAAAGAATGTAAGATCGTTTTCAAGCGGAACGGCTCAGGATACGAGTTACAAATTGGAGATGCCGAAATTGAACAAAATCGGGACCTTAACTTTCTAGGAAGTGTTGTAAATTTAATATTCACAGGACGTACTGAGGGAAGGAGTGAAAAAAAGCAAAACGCAATTAGGGTAACTAACGAGTTTATGTGAATAGATGGAAGACAGCGAGTCAAACGCTACATCGAGCTTTTGTTCTACAGCGATGTTCACCCTATAAAAGGCCTGAAAGCCACTCGAGGTAGAGGGTTACAGAGTAAGAGGCACAGCTTATGCGGATATGTGTGGAAGATAAAGGTTAACCCTAGACTTGAATAGATTAAGATTGTAGTGAAAGCATCTTCATGGAAGTCGGTTCCATAAGACAGCAGTTCGTGAGGAAAAGGGAATGATGGTCGTTTGATACAATGGGCGTGGCATGGCGGGTCGTGAAGATTAGAACTGCCAGAGGTAAGCAATATAGCTTGTTTGAACACTTTCCACGGAAACGGCGATAGAGCAGCAATAGGTTGGCGACGTTTTGTCTGTTGGCAAGGGGTTGTAGGGGGAAAATAATCCATCACCCACAAGGATGCGGAAAAGCCTTTTGACTCTATCGAGAGTCGAAAGCGAAAACTGGACAGCTCCTGCCCATATATAGCAGCATTACTTCATTTTCGACCATTCTCCGGTATCTTTAGCGATGGATCGTATGTACGGGTCCACACGAGGTCTGGGTTGAGTTCAAGTCTCAATAAGGGCTCAAGGCACGGGGTCACTCTGAGAAAACATCGGTTCAACACGATTGATGAAAGTTCTGGGTCCAATGGGGGATGATGAAATGTCACTAGTTTGATTTTCGAGGTATTGAATGTAACAAGTCAGATTTTCCTCCACTGAGCAGTCAAGGGAGAGATCAGCTGCCAAGCCCTGTTCATCTGGTCACCCTTATATTATCATCATATATATTCACAAATGACTGGAGTATATTCTTAGGCAGAACCTTGGGAGACGCCTGCGTTGATCGCTTGGGACTCGGAGGATTGGCCGTTAACAACTACCTGCAGAGACCTACCCGATATGAAGGTCTTTATGATTGAGGAGACTCTTATATCTAATGCGAGATGTATTTGTTGTCTAGTGACTCACTGATTCTGTGAGTAATCGCAGTTAGGATATCAACGGTAGACCGGGACGATCCAAACTCGTACGATTCGTCGCTCAAGAAATTGTTCTTGTTGTGGTTATAAAAAACCTTCTTGTTAATTACAGGTTCAAAGATATTGAGGAAACAGATGATCCTATTCTGCGAGGGGAATGAACGCTCACCTGCATTTTTTAAAACCGGGCATAAACTTGAATCCTTCCACAGACTTGGGAAGGATTTCTCCTTCAAGTAGTGGCTAAAAAAATTCGTTAAGATCGAGGATAAGTCGGGGTTTATACTCTTAAGGACAACCATTGGGATTTTATCTGTCCTTAAGGACAAGACTTTTGGTATGTCTCGGGGCTTCCCGGTCTGTAATGATAATATTACTGAGATTGAGCTATATGAGGTAAGGGAAGTCGATGAGGCGTTGGCCTTTCTCGTCTAATATTGAGTTTGAAGCAAAGATCAGGAATTTATAGAGAGCCATGATCGCCTACGTTTTGAAGAGACACCACAGACAAATAACGATAATAACCCAATTAATTTTTATTACAATTAATTTAATTTTTATCTCGTTTATATTGTTATTGCTTTTCATGACACTACCGTATTATTGACTAAATTTTTTTAAAAATTCCCCTGCGTCTTATATTGGCGATAGTCAGCCGAAATTAGCTACCAGGCAAGTCCTATTAGCTTAGACTTTAGAGTAACTTTCATATACCTATTGTTATTATTTAAAAGGCTATTATGCAGATTAAAAGTGTAATCATTTATAATATTCATTATATTAATTTCATTACGTTTAATAATAATTATTTTTTTGCACTAAAATTATATGCAATAAATTCAAATTATATATATACCGTCAAATATGGTAATTTCATTCATTCTTCTTTATTTCTAAGTTTTTATTACAATTTATTACTCTGTCTTATTATTGTTGCTCTTATCATTCAGTTATGTGCATTAAAAACCCATTCAGGTTGATATGCCTTCAAACAAAACAAATCAAACAAAACCTATTTTCTCACGTAATCATTTTTTTTTTCATTTAAATAACAAGCATCTAGATTGTGCTAAATTTTCTCCAGACAAATACAAAAGAAATCATTTCCACATGACACAAACCTTTTTCCTCCATTAGACACCGTTCTAAAGAGAGTCAGTAAGTTATGTGCCATGCGTGATAACACGCTTCGGCGATCCAATCTTCCAATACATGACTGACGAAACGGGGTTTTTCTGGCAGTAGGGTGCCATCCAAGTCTATAGAACCCGGTCTGTCCTGCTATTTACCCATAGCTGTTGGGGGGGAGAAGAGGATTCTTACCTTCCCCAAAGGTACCAGCACGTAAATGAATGTAATGGATTCGACTGGAATTCGAACTCCGCTCTCCGATTCCTCAATGCGAGCCGCTTATCCATTACTCCGCCGTAGACTATTGTAAAACAATATATTCATTTACATCCAACACCCGAGCCATTTTTTTTTTTTTTTTTTTTTTTTTTTTTGCATGCACCTTTTAACGAGTAAAACTGAATTTGGTGCTTGGCCGATTTGGTGGACATTTAACTATGCACCTTTTCAGTGCTTTATAATAATTAAAACTTATTATTATATATAATATTATTATACATAAAAGTATAGATATAATAAAATAAAATTATAGATATAATAAAAAAGATATAACATTACTATAGATAATTATTAAAACTCCATGAACAAAGTAAAACAACTGCATCCGGCAGCAAGACCTCTAATCGGGAGATTGGAGCTTTTGAGCATCGTGTAACCACCTCTAAATTGCTGCTCTTTTCAGATCCACCTTGACCCAGCGTGGTAGCACCTGTTAGGGGTCTCAGCTACGGGCAAATAGTGCACCCCCAAACAAAACAGCATGAAAATAGAAAAATACAATTTTATATTAAAATGACCAACAATACATTTTAAAAGCAAGATTACCAACGATACATTTTCTGTAATTGAAGGCATTCAACTGCGTTCAAAATATTTAGATTTTGGAATTAAATAACCCATACAGATTGATATGCCGCTAAATAAAATCAACAAACCAAGTAAAACAAAATAAAAAAAAGCAAAGCAGACTCAGTAGATTTTTTTTTTTACCATGACAACGAAAATCTGTACACAGATTTTAAAATGTAGGGTAATTTTCGGCGTAAATACTACCGACACGTTGAAGCTACTGGACGTAAAAATGTAAATTTAGTGTTTCATTGCGTTTAAAGTACTCTAAATGGCGCGCGACAAACCTTTCATCTATTTTGCTCAGTTTTTGTAACAGCTTGTGGAAATATGTTCTCAATCCACGGCCTTTTGCATTGAACATTGTCGTATGTAACCCATTTTTCATCACCTGTTACATTATTAAAATTCCATCAACCAAGGTAATGAAAAGTAAGGCTTAATCAATAGAAAATAATTTTCTCCGTCCTAACAACTCAGAGACACATACAACATGATTAAAGCTAGGAAAAGATTTTGGAACATAGGGAGATTTTCGACGAAAATGCTACGGACATGTTGAAGCTGCTAGACATATAAATGTGCACTTAGATTTTATAATTAAAAACTCCATACAGTTTGATATGCCGCTAAATAAAATAAACGAACCAAGTAAAAAAAAAAGAACCTAAAGCAGAGTCGATATACATATATATATATATATATATATATATATATATATGACAAAAATATTGGCTCCTGAAAAATTAATTTCAGTTGAGCTCTTTGGTTTGAGGTGTGAGTTTGTAAACAATGACTATTTAAGCTAATATAGCATGACTCTTCGGCAGAATTGAGTCACTGTCAGTCACTGTGTGTTTATCTAAATCTAAAAATAAACTCGCTAAAATTCACCTTCATCCCTGCCGTGAGCCGACGGCTTCGTGGTAAAAGTTCCGACTGACGCCAATTCAGTCGGGTTTCGATCCTAGCTAGCTAGAGGCAACCGGACATCTAGCCACACTGATGCGCTGTGAAAGAGCGAAAAATTCTGTCTGTGGATGACAAATATATATATATATATATATATATATATATATATATATATATATATATATATATATATATATATATATATATATATATATATATATATATATATATATATATATATATATATATATATATATTGCCATGACAACGAAAATCTGTACACACAAAGAATAAAGCTAAGAAAAGATTTTGAAATGTCGGGTGATTTTCGACGAAAATGCTAACGACACGTTGAAGCTGCTGGACGTAAAAATGTAAATTTAGTGTTTCATTGCGTTTTAAATATTCTATTTGACGATCTTATCAAACGCACGACATTGCCTTTCCTAGTAGTTCACGTGAATGCCGAATACAGGATTCGAATAAAAGTTAATCTTTAGGTAATATGATTGGATGGGGCTATGCCGCGAAACGACTAACATTAATATTAACATTAGAGATGAAAACAGATACTAGACTTTTATTCAATTGATTGATCGATTAGTTTTCTATAGCTTATCAACACTTATCAACTGCAGGTTATTTAAAACCAGAAAATATTTTTACATTGTAAGAGATTGGAAATAACAATGGTTTAGTGATACAAGGCTTACTATTTTTGGTGATAGATTGTTAAGATATATCCTTGCCTTTTACGTGGAACATTGTTATATGCAAACTACCTTTCATCGCTTGTTATGACATATTTAAAGAACGGTTAGTTAGAATGATACATTCATCATTACACCTGTTTTCTCCAAAACGGAAATGACTTATAACTAAACCTAATATAACAAATATAATGTTAAATCAGGAAGAAGCACCTGAAATTTCTGGGGCCCGTAATGAGGAAGCAGGGCTTGGAAAATCTGATACTCAAAGGACAGATTGCGAGAAAGAGGGACAGAGGAATGCAGCGCGTAACATACTTGATGGGCTTGAGCAAATAGATGACAGAACAGGGTTTGGGAGAAATAAGAAAAAACAAAACTTATTTAGAGCTACAAGAGACAGGAAGATGTGGAGGGCGTCGGTCGCCTACGTCCTGAAGGGACGCGGCACATAAAAGTAGAAGATTGTTAAATATACGTAAGTATTTTTTTATGGCACGTAATATCTAATAATGGACAAATACATTGAAAAGCTCAGAAAGAAAAAAAATGAACAAATAGAGACGGAAAACAGTCAATTATTAGTGCTATTTTACGGCTCGCTCTTGGGGAAAATTCCCATCGCTGCGTCTAAGTACGAATCGGAGAGTGAAGATAATTTTGTGCAAATTTCTATTACGCAAATTCAATTTTCACACCGGTTGCAATAAACGAAGAGAATTACATTCTGCACAGAAATGAGTGAAAAATGATTGGAAAGTAAACAAAACCAATCTATATGTCTGGACGCGTGGATGTGAATCTGTCTTTGTGTTTCGAGGCGACACAAAGGCGGTATTCTTTGGATCGATTTAAACCACTTCTATGGATCAGTTGATTTATTCTGAAAAGATGGGGTGCGATGAAGAGATGGAATACGATACCTTAAAGTCGATGATTTTTTTTTTTTTTTTGGTTCTTTTGTAAATAATACAGAAAGCGGGGGATTCAAATCGGAAATCGAAAGTTTACGACTTAAAAATAATTCATTTCGAAAAAAAAAAGCCTAAATAATGCCAATGAAACATGTCCATGATAGAGAATCGATAATATTTAAGTTACTACTGAAAGGGCATCGTGTTAACCTCCTCCTAAACGCAGGCTAATATTTACCATCCAGTCCCTCTACAAAAGGGCCAACTTACAGCTCTCACTTTCAGTGTGTACGATGTCTGTCCGGAAAGTATTCAGCTATATTGTATTTGCTCATTTTCTCTCTCCTCTTTCTCTCATCTTTTCGAGAAAGAATCGCATTGTCTAAGTCTGACCCCCTCCTACAAGGCAGATTTGTTTCCCTCTTACTTCTGGTTTTTGCCAAAACTGAAATCGCCTTGAAGAGAGAGAGAGAGAGAGAGAGAGAGAGATTAGGAAGGAGAAAGATTCATCTCGTGGGCGAGATTAAAGAGAACGCAGTAATGCAGATGATGAAGATCTCGAAGAGGGCTTTGTAGTAAATGGGATAAATGTATACATTTTCCAGAGGAATACTTTAAAATGGATTAAGATAACAATGCCCTAGGAAATCTCAAACTCGCTATTCAGTTGTGATTCGTCTAATGACAAGTTTGTTAACCATTACACCGCATTGAAGAGTGCAATATATATATATATATATATATATATATATATATATATATATATATATATATATATATAGTTTTAAGGAATATTTATGGACTAAAGATAGAGATAGAGCGTATGTAAATATAAAAAGTGAACATTGAAGTCAACACTTAGAGGCGACAGGCTGTTTCATGCTGGACGCAATCGTCAGGCGCCTGACGTTTGCGTCTAGCATGAAACAGCCTGTTGCCTCTGAGTGTTGACTTCAATGTTCACTTATATATATATATATATATATATATATATATATATATATATATATATATATATATTATATATATATATAGAGAGAGAGAGACAGACAGACAGACAGACAGAAAGAGACAGACAGACAGACAGACAGACAGACAGACAGAAGGAGAGACAGACAGACAGACAGAAAGAGAGACAGACAGACAGAAAGAGAGAGAGAAACAGACAGACAGAAAGAGAGACAGACAGACAGACAGACAGACAGATAGAAAGAGACAGACAGACAGACAGACAGACAGAGAGAGAGACAGACAGACAGACAGACAGAAAGAGAGACAGACAGACAGATAGAAAGAGACAGACAGACAGAGAGAGAGAGACAGACAGACAGACAGACAGAAAGAGAGACAGACAGACAGACAGACAAACAGACAGAAAGAGAGAGAGAGAAAGGGAGAAAAACAAGAACCAGTTCAGGAGCACATTTCTTTAGGACAATTGAAAGAATACCATCAAGTCAGAATGATTTGTGGGGCAACAGTTTAGAGACGATAGCAGAATCCATAGATGGCGTTATCTGCTCCTATTAAGCTGTTTTGGGAAAAGGAGAGTAAGTGCTGTTATCGTGAAACCATCTCCACTAAGTTAACCAAAACAGGAATCAAGATCCCTTTCCAGGCAGAAGCGAAACCAAAATCACTCTGAAGGTAAGCCAAGAGGTGGGCTTTGAATAAAAGTTAATCATTAGGTAATATGCTTACGTGATGCTATGCGGTGAAACGTTTAATATTAATACTAACATTAGAGATGAGAACAGATACCACACTTTTATCCCATTGATTGATTAATTGATTAGTTTCCTACAGCTTATCAACCCATTGCAGGATATTTACAACCGGAAAATATTTTTAGATTGTAAGTTTTTTTAAGATAATAATGATTTAGTGATACATGTCTTACTAATTAACCTATAACTTGGGGAGAAAAGGTGGAGTCATACATTTTTCAATGGAATTTACGTATAAGTGAACATAACGAACCCAACTGGAATTGGAACTCAACTCTCCGACTAACAATTCCGAGCCATTATCTATTACACCACCCACGAATTTAAGCTTACCGCATCTGATATTCTCCAAGCAGTCAACGATATCGGTACTGACCAGGTTTCAACTTTATATAGCCTTAAACCCACTTTTATTGCATTGCGATGGCTAGGGAGCGAATAAAAATCTAACTCGCGTAGCACTGGTCAGTGAATGACAAATGTTTCCTTATAATGGTATCGCTCTTTCCAGTACTGATGGGGGTTTTCTTCCTAGCCTTTTGTTTAAAGTAGTGTGGAATATCAACATCTTGATTACGTCACTATTTTCCTTTTCGAGTTACGTGTGCTATCCATTTTAGTTGTTGCCGCTGTTGGTTGTCTTCAAGTGATGTGGCTTTTGTGATTTGAGACAATCCAGTGCCAGTCCAGAATAGCCAAAGAAGGATGGTTTTTGATAACTTATGCTTTCACTCGCTCAAGGCCTAGTTTATCCATTGATCTTAGGAAGCGGTTGTATACAGATGATATATTAGATATTTCTGAACTCGTTTTGCGCCATGTGTGGATCCACATGAAAGAGGTTACTTAAGAACATGACTCCAGTTTTGAGTTTGATGTTTTGGTTTCATAGCATTTGTTGGTCGAAACTCTTCTGGCACACCCTATTATATGTATACTTTCCTTTCTCATTTACTTAATTTATTTTAACTAATTGTTACACCGATGTATTGGAACTTTTTAGTATATACTACTTCCATATTCTGAATTTTTATCATGGATTTTAGCTTAATGCCATCTTTTCCTTTCATTCCAATTCCAGATAAGGAAACCCTTAATATTAGCATTAACATTGGCTGAAAGATGGTGATCAGATCAGCAAGTATGAGGATATTAAAGAGTAGAAATTTACGGGGAAATCCATTTAGTTTATTTCATTGTCGTAAACCGAATATTCTGGCGTATAAATTCGAATATTTTGACATTAACGAAGCAGGACCTGTTTAAGAAATCGCCCACAAAGTCATTTGCTAAGGATTATTTTTAAGTACAAAATAAAGTCCTTTTATTCTGTCTTTAAACTTCATGGGAAATTTAATTATTTCGAAACCTCTGAATTGTCCGCTAATGGAAATCTCGGCGAAGTTTTCTCTTCCTTTCGCGTCGAGACTTTGCCGATAATAAAATGCCTATTTGATTATCAAGCGACCGGTCGGGAGTTGTTTACTGAATGACATAAACAAACGTTTCATCTCCACAACGATGACTATCGTCACCCGAGCAACGAACGGGCATTCGTGTTATTAGCTACATGGTTGCACAAGCCTATCTGTCAGGTGTGCTGCAGTATGTGTATGCTGAAGTCAAAACGACCGCCGCCATAATTTTGCAAGAGGTGAATGTTGAGATTGCGTCGCGCTGACCAAATTTTGCAGTCACTGTTCCTAGTTATATTAAAATCACCGGCAATAATATTTTGCATATGTAAATGACAAGTGTAAGAAAATGGAAAACATTTTTAACAAGGTGATATTTTATATTTTTCTTTTTATACAACTGAGTAAAAAGAGAGAAAATACACTAGTATGATTGCAAAAAAAAAGAAAGTGTGGAATGTCAACATCTTGATTATGACATCGTTTTTTGTTTTTTTTTCGAGTTACATGTGCTATCCGTTTTAGATGTAGTTGCTCTTGGTAATCCTCAAGTGATGTGGTTTCTGTTATTTGGTACAGTTCTTTGTGGTTGTATAGCGCCGGTCACAATGTTCAAAGGTCAATGATCTTTTCCAAGACCCTCGGGCTTTACTCAATAAAAGCTTTTTTTTTCAGTACTGATCTTAAGAAGCGGTTGCATACAGCCGACATTTTAGATATTTCAGAACTAGTTTTTTCGCGCCATGCATGGGATCCATATGAAATCTCCATCTGAAGAGGTTACTTAAGAACATGGCTCGAGATTTTAGGTTGATGTTTTGGTTTTGTAGTAATTTGTGGTATTGGGCGAAACTACATCTGGCATAGCCTATTCTATGTTCAATTTATTTTTCTACTATATTTAATCCTCAAGTAGTCTTCAAATGATGTGGTTTCTGTTATTTAGTACAGTTCTTTGTTTGTGATTCCGGAGTGATCGTTCACAACATTCAAAGAAGGATGTTTTTTGCCAACACCATTAAGCTTTCAGTCGCTCAAGGCCTAGTTTCACCATTGATCTTAGGAAGCGGTTGTATACAGCTGACAGGTTAGATATTTATGGGCGATAAATATGGAAGTCTCGATCTGACGTGACTATTTAAGTCACGACGGCGGCCGCCATAATTTTGGGATAGGTGTGTGTTGAACATTCCTTTTCTCCCCTATCATTAAAATGCTTATAAATAGTTCTGTTTATGCTAACCTTTCCATTGTGTTGGATAAAACCTAATTTGGTTACTCTGCCCCGAGTCTTTTATTACAAGGTGCATGTTGAGATTGTGTTATGATCACCAAATTCTGCATTCACTGTTCCTAGTCAGACTAAATCCTCATCATCCTCATCACTCCCTTGACTTTTTAAATCGTAGAGGGAATCCGAATGCAGAAGCCATATTAAATCTCCTCCACAACGGTCTATCAACGAAGGATATTCAATATGGCTTCTGCATGCATTTGGATCCCCTCTACGATTGCAAAAGTCAAGCGGATGATGATGATGATGATGATGATGATGATGATGATGATGATGATGATGATGATGATGATGATGAGGATGATTTAGTCTAACTAGGAACAGTGTTGCAACATTTGCTGACCACAACGCAATCTCAAGATGCACATGGCGGCCGCTGCCGTGACTCAAAAGACTAAAAGCATTGGCAATAATATCTTGCACGTGAAAGAAAATGGAAGACAATTTCAACAAGGCTATATTTTATATTTTTGTCTTTATATAACTGAGTAAAAGAGAGAAAATACACTAGTAAGCATGCCAAGGAAGAAAAAATTTAAAGCTAGGAACTGTATGGGTGATATACACGTGTGTGGGTGAGTGTGAAAGTTCAATTACTATAGACAAACATATCCCCATGCCCGGGAATAAAGCCATGGTGGTGTTGTCACTAAAGTATGTTGGGAGTACAAAAAGAGAAGTGGTAGAGGACAGGAAGTGTCCTGTTTATATAATTGCTTAACAGCGCCCTCTAACGATATTTTGGAGAAACTGACGAAGTTATGTGAGGATAACACACAGATGAAAGGTATGATGATATATTTTGGTAGCTGAGTTCCCGACAGGTCTGAAGATGCAATTCTTTAAAATAGAAAAAAAATAGACACAGATTCTTCTTAATTATTATTCTTTTTACGAAGACATCAACTCCTGAAACCCAGATTTCCCACTTTCCTGAAGTTGACATATCTGGTCAGCTCGTAAAAACAGAAAGACCTGGGTCTGAAGAATAATTTTCGTAGATACCATTTGTCCATGTTTAGAATATTGCTGCCATATATGATCTGGTGCCCCTACAATATCAGAGGCACCGGACGATATCTTGAGCTCCAAGATATTATCCAAAGAAGAATGCGTAATATTATTGGTCCTGATCTGGCGACTCGGCTTCAGTCACTTTCCCACCAACGTAAGGTTGCCTCTCTATGTCTTCTCTATAAATACTTTCACGGTTATTGTTCAAATGAGCTTTTTGCTACGGTACCTAAACCTTTTGAATTTAAGCGTATACTAGACTGGCTTCAGCTTACGGTTGAGATAGCTAAATGTAGCCGTAAATTTTACGCAAACAGTTTCTTTGCTCGCACTTCTCCCTTGTGGAACTCCCTTCCGGCTCGATGCTTTCCAGCCAACTTTAATGTGCAAAAATTTAAATGTAATGTCAATCGCTATGTATTGTACTCCTGGTTACTCTTTTTTCTTCCCGCTCATTATTAATGTGTCTCTTCCTAATCCTTCGACACCCCTTGTGTCTTAGTGGATTTACTGTCTTGCATGGGTGATTCCGATTAAAAAAAAGGCAAACATTCATTTGACCATACTCAAGACTCGGCATTTGCCAGAATCGAAGAATATGTTGAGATAATAAATACCGTGTCAAATCAAGCTATGATTTCTTAGAGTTATCTGTACTTTGTGTTTATTTACAAATTCCAAGTTTGAAACGCTTCTTACGCCATACATCTGATGTTCTCCATTTCCCCAGTACGTATTTATCACTGACGTAAGCATTTCGCCAGTACGTATTTATCACTGACGTAAGCATTTCGCCAGTACGTATTTATCACTGACGTAAGCACAGTATCAAATTTAACATTTATAAATAACAAAAAATTACAGACATGTCAGAAATCAGTTTGAGACCGTGTTTATAATATGAACAGGATACTAATTAAAAATAAATTTTTCGATTCTAACAAATACCGTGGCTTGGGAAAGGGTAAATTAATGATAATCTACATTTGTTCATTTTTTTTCTTTTTCTTTTTTTTTTACGAGGCGACCAATCGATTTAAATACTGCCCTCTGTTCATCCAAAGTCAAATGCTTCTCAGTTGCAGAGAGAAGAATTAAAAATCTTGTAGTTATCTGAAGTTAACGTAAATAATTTTATGCTAACTGTGGCAGTATGACGAAAGATGAGACCATGTTGAGGGCAGACATTTATTGAAACTTTGCAGCGTGACTATCCTAAGGGAACTAGAAGTCCTACCTGGATTTATTCTTGGAGGACACAGATTTAACAACATAAGTTACACAGGTGACACCGTGTTAAGGGCAGACATTTATTGAACCTTTGCAGCGTGACTATCCTAAGGGAACTAGAAGTCCTACCTGGATTTATTCTTGGAGGACACAGATTTAACAACATAAGATACACAGGTGACACCGTGTTAAGTGTAGACATTTATTGAAACTTTGCAGCGTGACTATCCTAAGGCAACTAGAAGTCCTACCTGGATTTATTCTTGGAGGACACAGATTTAACAACATAAGATACGCAGGTGACACCGTGTTAAGGGCAGACATTTATTGAACATTTGCAGCGTGACTATCCTAAGGGAACTAGAAGTCCTACCTGGCTTTATTCTTGGAGAAAACAGATTTAACAACATAAAATGCACAACTGGCACCATTTTGAGGGCAAGCATGGAAACAAAACCGCAAAAACACCTACACATTAAATCTCTCCAGTGACATTGTTTAGCCCTGCGTTATTTACATGGGGTGTTTTCTTATCGCAAAATTATTAAAGTACTCGTACATGATAGTTGGCAAACTGTTTCTTTTACTCCCTCCCGCTACTCTTCTAAATAAGTGAGTGTGTGTAACACGCGGTGTGGTGCGGTTGTAGCTCAGTTTTCCTGAGAGCCAGACACCAAATCCGAGGTGACTAACGTAGGGTTCAAATGATTTATAATACTAAAATATTTTCTGCATTTTTATATTGACTAATAACGTATTTTCTATCCGTTCGAATAGATCTTTGTGTGGTACCTTATCAAATTTGCTTGATGTGTTCCGAAAAGATATTAGAATTATCCATAAAATTTGCTAGGGGGGAAGCGCTCGCCTACGGATATTTGGCTGTTTTTGTTTAGCGGCACATCAACGCCTATATGGGTTATTTAATGCCGAAATCTAAATATGAAAATTCAAACTTTGTAATTAATTAAAGAGAATGATATTATTTCATGATTAAATTTAAAATTAATTAGCTGCATTTTTAAAACGAAATAACTTTACAAAATCAAACGAGGAATGAAAACTTGTTTCTCCTTTCAAGAAATGAATTCTTTTTTTCTTTTCTTTTTTTGAAAATGTATGCCATGTTTTCAATTTTACTATAAAAATATATTGGTTATTTTATTTTTTACTATGTTGCTAGTAAATTCACTACAAAAATGTATTGTTGGTAATTTTTTCATAAAAAAAATGTATTTTTGATTTTGATATTTGTTTGGGGAGAAATTCCCAATTTTCTATTAGCTAGGACCTTAAGAGTTACTACCACCTCGGGTCAGGATAGACCCGGGAAGACCGGCAATTAAGAAGTGGTTTCACGCTCCCGAAAGCCTCTAATATCCCAGTCAGAGACCTTTTAGCCGGATGTAGTCTATCGTCATACCCAATATATAACACGAATTAAAGAAGCCTACAAAATAGTATATGGCGTAATACAAGGATGCATATTCTCATCGGATTTATTTAACCTTTACAATGAGGCAATCGTAAGAAAAGAAGAAATTCTGTCAGGATGTATTACTGGTGGGTATAATTTTAACAACATTGGATCCTCATGTTGCACGGTGTTGAAGGCAGATATAGAAAGAAAGCAACATGAACCACTAGACAAGATACTAAAGGAAAGTGAGGAGAAATTGCTAATCAGTTCCTGTAAGAAGACAGACTGTATAGTTTTTAGCCAGAAGAAAGGCTCAAGATACGAGCTACGAATTGCCGATGCCAAAATCAAGAAAGCACAGAAATTTAACTTTCTAGGAAGTGTTATAATAACGAAGATACATTGAAATAGCGAAAGATACCTTTCAAAAGCTATATGTATAGCTGGCCACTCGCATTCGAGGATACCCGTTTACTAGGGCGGCTAGCCAAACCCCATTGCAGACGCTCGCTAAGGCACATTTGTGTGTATTCAACACCCACAGAGCCCACCTGTGGGTTATACTGCAACTATACTGAGAAGACCTTAGTTACAGTTTCTGGGAAAGAGCGTGTTATCTAGTGTGATCAACAATTTGAACAAGGCCAACACGCTCAAACACCCGGCCACGATGACTTGTGACTTCGTGCTAGCACAGATATCGACGGCACCCAAGGGTTTCGTTTACCCAATTTCACTCACATCTGGAAGTTTCCTTCCTGACAAATCGACCATGGCGAGATTCGAACCCTGGTCTCATGGTCAGAATGCGAACCTTCTAGCCATTTGGCCACGTGCTCATTTACCGAATGGACCGAATGATTACAAAAAAACGTTCGTCTACGAAACTCTGGAGTCGAGGTACTGAATATATTACAAATCAGCTAAGTAACAAAGTATTAATCATATATATATATATATATATATATATATATATATGTGTGTGTGTGTGTGTGTGTGTGTGTGTGTGTGTGGTAAAAAAACATACATACACGCAAGAAAAATTTCACGTACGTAGAAATATAAGTATACTTCTTCTACAGGTGTTATAAATAGAGTGCTCAATGTTATGAGACAGAGCTATAGTATATATTAGTAAATATATAGTATAGCTCCATAATATTCGCTGTCGATGGCACGACTCGGAGTGTCATGCAGCTGCTGCAATCTTCAGATGCAAATACAAGCTGACCGTTAATTCGCGTTCTCGTGGTGATGATACAAAATGTTGTGTTAAAACTTGTTTATTTAATTGCTGCCGCCTAAATTATAAAAATTAACTAATAATAATTTATATAATTTAAATTCATAGGTTTGAAAGGCGACGAAAAAAAATAAATTGATTTTTTTTTGTTTTTAATTATTTGAATTTAAATTTGGATTCAAAAGTAAACAAAATTGCACGAGAACTCGAATTAATGGTCAGATTGTATTTACAGCAACTTCATGAAAGTCTGAGTCATGCTATCTACTTTGGATATTATGCATATTCACTAATATCTATATATATATATATATATATAGTCAGCATCACAGACAGACGGTTTCCCAGTGTGGCTAGACATCCGCTTGTTTTAAGCCTGCATCGAAACCCGGCCGATTTGGCATCAGTCATAGATTCTACCCCTAAGCTATCAT
>OZ038511.1:36306495-36426495 GCA_964036315.1 Acanthosepion esculentum | reverse complement strand
GCCTAACTTTAGGAATGCGTCGTTGGCCATCCCAGTACGTCAGTTTTATAAATGAAAGAAAAATTAAAGGAAAATTAAATCTATTGATGCTGTTAAGATTAAGTTATTGTATGAACTAGATCTACACACAATAGCCATACTCTATCAATAATACTTGTTTTCAGTCCTAATCAATAACTTTTTTTTCTTAATTTTCTGCGCATTGCTATAGTAAAATTATTAGCAATGCTTTGATATGCAAAATCGTTAGCGATGTAGTTTTATTATACATCTAATAGCCATAGTCTGCCAATAATGCATGCATTAATTCGTTACTACTGAAAAACTGTTTCTTCTTCATTTTCAATGCATTTCTATTGTAAAAATCATTATTAATGTTTTTACATTATACATAGAATAGTCCTATTCTGTCAGTAATTCTTGCCTTCATTCCTGACCACTGATAATGCCTTTATTACTGATATTCAATGCATTTCTATTGTAAAATCATTATTAATGTTTTTACATTATACATAGAATAGTCCTATTCTGTCAGTAATTCTTGCCTTCATTCCTGACCACTGATAAAGCCTTTATTACTGATATTCAATGTATTTCTATTGTAAAGTCATTATCAATGTTTTTACATTATACATAGAATAGTCCTATTCTGTCAGTAATTCTTGCCTTCATTCCTGACCACTGATAATGCCTTTATTACTGATATTCAATGTATTTCTATTGTAAAGTCATTATCAATGTTTTTACATTATACATAGAATAGTCCTATTCTGTCAGTAATTCTTGCCTTCATTCCTGACCACTGATAATGCCTTTATTACTGATATTCAATATATTTCTATTGTAAAGTCATTATCAATGTTTTTACATTATACATAGAATAGTCCTATTCTATCAGTAATTCTTGCCTTCATTCCTGACCACTGATAATGCCTTTATTACTGATATTCAATGTATTTCTATTGTAAAGTCATTATCAATGTTTTTACATTATACATAGAATAGTCCTATTCTGTCAGTAATTCTTGCCTTCATTCCTGACCACTGATAATGCCTTCATTACTGATATTCAATGTATTTCTATTGTAAAGTCATTATCAATGTTTTTACATTATACATAGAATAGTCCTATTCTGTCAGTAATTCTTGCCTTCATTCCTGACCACTGATAATGCCTTTATTACTGATATTCAATGTATTTCTATTGTAAAGTCATTATCAATGTTTTTACATTATACATAGAATAGTCCTATTCTGTCAGTAATTCTTGCCTTCATTCCTGACCACTGATAATGCCTTTATTACTGATATTCAATGTATTTCTATTGTAAAGTCATTATCAATGTTTTTACATTATACATAGAATAGTCCTATTCTGTCAGTAATTCTTGCCTTCATTCCTGACCACTGATAATGCCTTTATTACTGATATTCAATGTATTTCTATTGTAAAGTCATTATCAATGTTTTTACATTATACATAGAATAGTCCTATTCTGTCAATAATTCTTGCCTTCATTCCTGACCACTGATAATGCCTTTATTACTGATATTCAATGTATTTCTATTGTAAAGTCATTATCAATGTTTTTACATTATACATAGAATAGTCCTATTCTGTCAGTAATTCTTGCCTTCATTCCTGACCACTGATAATGCCTTTATTACTGATATTCAACGTATTTCTATTGTAAAGTCATTATCAATGTTTTTACATTATACATAGAATAGTCCTATTCTGTCAGTAATTCTTGCCTTCATTCCTGACCACTGATAATGCCTTTATTACTGATATTCAATGTATTTCTATTGTAAAGTCATTATCAATGTTTTTACATTATACATAGAATAGTCCTATTCTGTCAGTAATTCTTGCCTTCATTCCTGACCACTGATAATGCCTTTATTACTGATATTCAATGTATTTCTATTGTAAAGTCATTATCAATGTTTTTACATTATACATAGAATAGTCCTATTCTGTCAGTAATTCTTGCCTTCATTCCTGACCACTGATAATGCCTTTATTACTGATATTCAATGTATTTCTATTGTAAAGTCATTATCAATGTTTTTACATTATACATAGAATAGTCCTATTCTGTCAGTAATTCTTGCCTTCATTCCTGACCACTGATAATGCCTTTATTACTGATATTCAATGTATTTCTATTGTAAAGTCATTATCAATGTTTTTACATTATACATAGAATAGTCCTATTCTGTCAGTAATTCTTGCCTTCATTCCTGACCACTGATAATGCCTTTATTACTGATATTCAATGTATTTCTATTGTAAAGTCATTATCAATGTTTTTACATTATACATAGAATAGTCCTATTCTGTCAGTAATTCTTGCCTTCATTCCTGACCACTGATAATGCCTTTATTACTGATATTCAATGTATTTCTATTGTAAAGTCATTATCAATGTTTTTACATTATACATAGAATAGTCCTATTCTGTCAGTAATTCTTGCCTTCATTCCTGACCACTGATAATGCCTTTATTACTGATATTCAATGTATTTCTATTGTAAAGTCATTATCAATGTTTTTAAATTATACATAGAATAGTCCTATTCTGTCAGTAATTCTTGCCTTCATTCCTGACCACTGATAATGCCTTTATTACTGATATTCAATGTATTTCTATTGTAAAGTCATTATCAATGTTTTTACATTATACATAGAATAGTCCTATTCTGTCAGTAATTCTTGCCTTCATTCCTGACCACTGATAATGCCTTTATTACTGATATTCAATGTATTTCTATTGTAAAGTCATTATCAATGTTTTTACATTATACATAGAATAGTCCTATTCTGTCAGTAATTCTTGCCTTCATTCCTGACCACTGATAATGCCTTTATTACTGATATTCAATGTATTTCTATTGTAAAGTCATTATCAATGTTTTTACATTATACATAGAATAGTCCTATTCTGTCAGTAATTCTTGCCTTCATTCCTGACCACAGATAATGCCTTTATTACTGATATTCAATGTATTTCTATTGTAAAGTCATTATCAATGTTTTTACATTATACATAGAATAGTCCTATTCTGTCATTAATTCTTGCCTTCATTCCTGACCACTGATAATGCCTTTATTACTGATATTCAATGTATTTCTATTGTAAAGTCATTATCAATGTTTTTACATTATACATAGAATAATCCTATTCTATCAGTAATTCTTGCCTTCATTCCTGACCACTGATAATGCCTTTATTACTGATATTCAATGTATTTCTATTGTAAAGTCATTATCAATGTTTTTACATTATACATAGAATAGTCCTATTCTGTCAGTAATTCTTGCCTTCATTCCTGACCACTGATAATGCCTTCATTACTGATATTCAATGTATTTCTATTGTAAAGTCATTATCAATGTTTTTACATTATACATAGAATAGTCCTATTCTGTCAGTAATTCTTGCCTTCATTCCTGACCACTGATAATGCCTTTATTACTGATATTCAATGTATTTCTATTGTAAAGTCATTATCAATGTTTTTACATTATACATAGAATAGTCCTATTCTGTCAGTAATTCTTGCCTTCATTCCTGACCACTGATAATGCCTTTATTACTGATATTCAATGTATTTCTATTGTAAAGTCATTATCAATGTTTTTACATTATACATAGAATAGTCCTATTCTGTCATTAATTCTTGCTTTCATTCCTGACCACTGATAATGCCTTTATTACTGATATTCAATGTATTTCTATTGTAAAGTCATTATCAATGTTTTTACATTATACATAGAATAGTCCTATTCTGTCACCTAGATGAGTAAGCGCTTGGGAATATTAGATGTTGTAAGCTTGTATGTGCGTGTGGTGCAATCGATAATGACTTGGAATTGTTAATCTAGAGCTCATATTCGAGTAGATGCTCCGTTTTTTAATAAAAAAAAAGGCACTATTCGGACTTTGTTTAACCGTAAGTCCAATGTGGCTGAGCGGTTGCCCATAGGAGATGCAGGTTCGAATCCTGCTGAAGGACGCTTATTTTCTGACAAGAATTCTCGAATATTCAGGCCGATAGATGTAGTTGGATAAAAAATACTGTTTAATTAAAAAACAGAGCTTCTACTCTAATATGAGTATCCATCAAAAATAACGTTCAAACAAAATAAATTAAAAATAACAATATGTCTGATTTAATCCATTTCCTAAAATAATAATAATAATAATATATATATATATATATATATATATATATATATATATATATATATATATATATATATATATATATATATATATGAATACAGAAAAAAGAATAAGTTATAACTTTACCTTTTGTCTTTATTTATATCGCCCTTTTACAGATATTTAGTTCTATTTTAAATGATATATATATATATATATATCACACCACAAACTCGCTTTCACAACGCTTGGCTCTACATTTGAATGATAATTTTTACATTTTTAGGCGTTTAAAACAACATGCCTGGCCGCATACACAATTCCGGAATATCCTTGTTGAAAACACAACTATACTTAAACATGAAAACAATAAACAAAAACTAAAAATACTTGAAGCTATATACATAAAACAGTTGAAACCTAACCTGAACAAAATAAACTATGAAAACTCCACAAATTGATGGCTTATGTAAGCTGAAAGCATAGGATTAAAAAGCATGTATCAATATGGTGATTTTCTTTCATCTTTCAATGATAATGTTATTAAGCTTATCAGACGATATGAAAGGAATTTGCTTAAAATAGACAAAACTTGTCTATATTATTTAATGAAACATGCATTAATATATATATATATATATATATATATATATATATATATATATATATATATATATATATATATATGAATTTTAACACGTATATATGCACGTATAGATAATATCTGCCAATACACGATATGAATATCCTGCTGTTATTAAACGGAACATTTATCCGTCAACTCTCTACTACACAGGTTGAACATTGAAGAAAGACCTGTCATAAATGTTACCAAGTCTACACGGCAACACAGCGCCATCTACCGTAAACTTTCTTTAAACTTAATTAAAATAACAAAGGATTTTTGAGCATATGTTTATATGGACTTTTTTTCCTGGTTTTGGCGTGAGGAACCTGCCCCCAAAGTCGGTAAAAATATTTTTGATACACCTGGTATATATATATATATATATATATATATATATATATATATATATATATATATATATATATATATATGCACGAGTTTGTCGTTGCCTGGAAATCTTCCATGCAAACAAAAGAGACTCTTATTGTTGCTATATCCGTGTATTGTTTAATTTTTTGTAATGATGATGGCTTATGTAAGCCGAAAGCTTAGATAGGATTAAAAAAACATGTATCAATATGGTGATTTCCTTTCGTCTTTCAATGATAATGTTTTTAAGCTTATCAGACAATATGAAAGGAATTGGCTTAAAATAAATAGACAAAACTTGTCTATATTATTTAATGAAACATGCATTAATATATATATATATATATATATATATATATATATATATATATATATATAATTTATTGAACATTTATAGATTTCAGCACTCTTTTCTTTGTTTCAAACGAAATTGTCCTATTTATTAATACTTTGTTTAACTTTTGTAAAACATCCCTTTCTGTTCCAATGCAATGCGATTTCAGATTGTGTGTTGCATTTTCTGACACCTGTAAGAATATTTCTCTGATAGTTCCGTGTTCATCATCTTGGTTCTCACCTGCATGCTCAGCCGCTATAACCCACAGGAATCACTTCCTCCGGCTGCAACCGCGAGACACGTCTGACTGAAACAGACGTCTCTACTCATAACAAGTACAAGTGTGTCCTCAAAAAAGCTATTGTTTGCTGATATAATGAAACAACGTATAGCAACTTACAAGTTCAGCTCTAGAGATTATTGGCGACTCTGCAAGAGTGTGCTGAACAACTGAAAATCCTCAATCCCTCGTCTATTAAATCAATTCAAAGTCATAGAGTAGACAAGGTTGAATGCTTTGCGCTGAAATTCTATTCTAACTCAACGCTCGATTCCTTTACCCACACCTTTATCCACATTTGATTTCCCCAATAGGACAGAGATTCTATTGAGTGATATGTGTGTTGTGGATTCCGGGAATGGAATCCTGCACAAATAAATAAACAACGCCAGTAATTGAGATAGAGAAATAAGTGTATTAAACGTAAGAATACTGACTTGAAGTGAAGATTAGTAGTCCAGGAATGCGGGTTAGTAGAAAGTATATGTACAGGTCTCTGTAAGTGAAGGCGTAATTATCTCTCTCGCTGGACTCTCGTATAACTCTCTGTGAACACCCTGTGTACTGTCTCCGTATATCTCACCCTGACTCAACGTATCTCAACCTGCAGTTATTCTCTCTGTCAGTATAAGTATACTTTGGACGAGTCCATCTTGTGTAAAAGGGGTCTGCCTCACAACAATGTGCATAGCCCCGTCACTGGTCTCTAATTTCTAAATTAGACTCTCAGAAGGCAAGCTGAGGTAAGAGAATCCCAGCCGTCGTCCTAAAGAAATGTGCCCCCGAGCTGGTTCCAGTCCTCTCCAAACTCTACAGCTATTACTGCGCTATTTCATGCTTTCCAACTTGTTGGATGTCCTCCTCTGTAGTTCCTGTTTTTACGAACTCTGGAGAACCTTCTGACTCCTCTAACTATTGCCCTATTAACCTGCTACCCCTTTTCGGCAAAGTATTCGAAGCTTTAATCAATGGTGAAGTAATTAAGCACCTTACCTCTCACGTCCTTCCCTCTGACAAACAATATGGCTTCCGTTTAGGCGGATCTACCGTTGATGTGCTAACGAGCATCACTGAATATGTATATCAAGCTCTTAATGATAACGGTGACGCCAGAGCTGTGACTATTGATATCCTGAAAGCATTTGACAGATTAGCACACTTGTCTTTGACGTAAGCTCCAGGTCTATGTTATTACTGGACGACTGTTTGATTTAATCGAATCTTTACTATCAAATTTTGAAATGAAGATCGTTTTGAATGGGCTCGCTTCCAGATCCTTTCATAATAACGCTGGTGACCACCCCCAAGGCTCTGTCCTGGGTCCTACGCTGTTTCTGATCTTCATCAATGATCTTCCTGATGTCATCAATTCCCAAGTAGACATTTATGCTGATGACACTACTGTTTACTCCTGTCTCAATAGCAAAATCGCCAGATAGACAAAGTTAACCTGGCCGCTGCTCTTGAAAAGGACCTCCAACCTGTTGTTAATTGGAGCAGGAAATGGCTTGTAAATTGTAATGCATCCAAAACGAAGCTACTTTCATTCAACCACCAGCAAGAATCTCCCCCCCCCCCGCTATCAACATGGCTGATACTAAACTCATGGAAAGAAACACACTGCGGCTTCTTGGCCTCACGTTTTCAGCTGAACATGAAGAGGAACGGCTACATCGAATCAATAGCTGCATCTACTGCAAGGAAAGTTGGGTCACTGTCGTGCCAAATGTTTTTTTCTCATCAGAGTCCATCTTGCACATTTACAAATCTAACATTTGCCCGTGCGTTGAATACTGCTGCCATATCTGGTCTGGTGCTCCTGCTATTCACCTCAAGGTTCTTGACAAAACCCAAAGAAGGATCTGCAATGTAATCGATCCTAACTTGGCATCTCGACATCAGTCTCATTCTCACCGACGCAACGTGGCTTCTCTCTAACGAGCTTTTTTCCCTGGTGAATGGAATACATGAGTTTAAGCGTGTTACTGGATTGGCATCTAGGTCTCACACTTTTACTGTTGAAATAATTAAATGTAACCACCACTTCTACTCCAACAGTTTATTTTCTCGCACTTCCCGCCTATGGAATTCTCTCCTGTTACCTTGCTTCCCTGATAAATACAATCTTCAAAAATTTAAATGGAACATCAATCGCCATCTTTTATCTTCTTGAAACACTTTCATCGTTTATCCTTTCCTCACTCCCCTTTATACCCAGGCTTTTTCTCCTACCTTCAATTTCTGTAACCACCTGCTTACCAGTGGCCTTCCTGTCTTGCTTGTGGCGAAATAATTAAAAAAAGTTAAATTACTGTACTTGATTTTGTCATCTCTAATTCTTAGCTCGCATTTTCGACTGTCACGTTTGGTGACATCCATACATTCTGTCTTTTTACAATTGATGGTTAGTCTTTTCTTCTCGCTTTCTTTTACTCCTTCCCAATTGTAATTCGCATTTTGGACTGTCACTTTTGCTGACATCCATACATTCTGTCTTCTTACAATTGATGGTTAGTCCTTTCTTCTCGCTTTCTTTTACTCCTTCCCAATTGTAATTCGCATTTTGGACTGTCACTTTTGCTGACATCCATACATTCTGTCTTCTTACAATTGATGGTTAGTCCTTTCTTCTCGCTTTCTTTTACTCCTTCCCCATTGTAATTCGCATTTTGGACTGTCACTTTTGCTGACATCCATACATTCTGTCTTCTTACAATTGATGGTTAGTCCTTTCTTCTCGCTTTCTTTTACTCCTTCCCAATTGTAATTCGCATTTTGGACTGTCACTTTTGCTGACATCCATACATTCTGTCTTCTTACAATTGATGGTTAGTCCTTTCTTCTCGCTTTCTTTTACTCCTTCCCCATTGTAATTCGCATTTTGGACTGTCACTTTTGCTGACATCCATACATTCTGTCTTCTTACAATTGATGGTTTGTCCTTTCTTCGCGATTTCCTTAACTGCCTCGTTTAGGAGTTACTGCAGTTTTCCATAACACCAGTTCTTCTTTGATCACCTACGTTAAGCAGTTTCGGACCTGGCCAGTGGAATACCGCTTGAATATACCGGGCACTGTAAGCAACAAACCGCTATCTGAAATTTCATCTTCAAATAACTCACAAAGGATTGAAAAACCGTAAAATTAAACAAATCAGACAATCCCGCAGTTTTCTTTCTGTGTCCGCCATCAACATTGGGTCATCTGCATAGCTTATATCGTTATATAACTGTGTCCACCAATAATAAATCCTGGTTGGACTTTGTTATGGGAACTTACCCATAATAATAATGGACTATTCCGGACATTATAAATACTGCACCTCAAGAGGGAGGACATAAGGATTAATTGTAAGAACATTGGAATAGTGATACTTGTCGAGACAACATAGTTCACTCTAACCAAATCTGATTGTCATTACTAATACTTCTACTTTGTATATATTTCTGTTTGTAATATATCTGTGTTATTCCATACCTGAGTTCGAGTTATTCTTCATTGGTTCTACCTGGGACCATCACCGTGGTACAACGAATTTGGACCATAACAGACTTCAAGTTCTGAAAGGGTCCTCTCGCTGTAAAAGTTTAATAAATGTGTGCTATCAAAATGGTGTCATCTCTTCCTCTTGCTAATGATCTTACATTGTCTTTTTCCAGTTGACATTTAGTTATGTGTTTTTCACTTTTCTTTACTACTGTCATTTTGTCCCGTTTCTGCCCTCAACATGGTGTCATCTGCGTATCTTATATTGTTAAGGCTGTCCCCATCAGTAATAAATCCCGGAATAACTTCTAATTCTGTAAGGATTGGCTCACTTCATATTTTAAATAAATCTGGTGAGACGACGAAACGCATCTTTCTATTTTTTTTTGTGTACTTACTCAATTCATTCTACATTACATTAGTAAATAACCAGGTGACTGTTATGGTCCAGGTCCTTGTACCACGGTGATGGTTCAAGGTAGAACCAATGAAGAATAACTCGAACACAGGTATGGAATAACACAGATATATTACAAACAGAAATATGTACAAAAGAGTAGAAGTGTTAGTAGTAATAATCAGGGTAGGTGAAAGAGAACTATGTTGTCTCGAAGTATCACTATTCCAGTGTCTTACTGTAATCGTCTAGCCGACTGCCCGACTCACTCACTGTCTCCCTCACTGCTGCTTCCTCTTGAGGCACAGTATTTATGGGGTACGGGCTAGTCCATTACCATTATGGGTAGGTTCCCATAACACCCTCCTTCCGAAGCTTTTGCTTAGCAGGGATTTTTAATATTTTTTTTATTTGCATTTATTTCCAACGGTTCCGTAATTTTTCTTTTTCGAGACGATTTTCTTTGTTCTGGCATTGTTTGCGGTCTTTTTATGTCAAACGTATCGAAAATCGTGTCCATTACCTCTTCTTCAGGTGAACCGTTAGCGTGCTGTGACAGTCTTTTCCTTATTTGGTTTACGTGTCTTCTGTGTGAGAATTTTTGTCCCTGAACTATGTAAATCATCTTGCCAATTCTTTTCTCAATTGTGCCTTGCTCCCAGTAAGATGTGTTATTTTTGTAGGCTCTAAAAAAAAAACTCTCCTGGGAGAAATTCTTTTTGGTGCGTAGGACTGTGTAACTTGTTTAGTTTTACTTGGTAGCAATTTATCAAATGCTGATCTGATCTTTCTAGTAAACATCACTTCTGCTGGTGATAGTGTAGCTAATTCATGATCAATTTTTCCAATTGACGCAAACGGTACACTCCTTTTTTCTTAATAGGCTGAACGTTATCCTTTACTTCGATATTAGCTGCCATTTTATTTACATCTTCCTAGGCCTGCTGAAAATACTTCGGGGAAACTAGTTTTTAGTTTTTCTTTTAATTTGTCTGCCTCGGTTGGTAAGCTTTTTACATTTTGGCACTACGTACTTATAGGTAGATCCCACAATTCGAATTTTTGCATCCAGTCCGTTCCGAAAATGTTTTCGGTATCTCTTAAGACGTACATTTTTAGTTTTTTCGTCATACAATTAAATGTTACGTTTGTAATTACTTCACCCTCGAAATTTATCTTTCTCCCCGTAACTGATCTGGCAATTTTGTCCGTTTTTAACATGGCAGGTTTATTCAGTCTTCTCCATGTATGTAGGTTTATGATAGTTAAGTCTGAACCAGATTCAAGCTGCAGCCTAACTTTTCTATTTTGCATTTCAACTTGTACATATTTTCTTATGTTGGTTTCATCTGCTTGGTCAGTCCCCGTAGCTCTTATTCTGCTTTTGTTTTCTTTTTTATACCAGCAGTGAGAACTTTTGTGGCCAATTTTTTACATGTTAGGCAGGTTTTGAAACGATATGTACAGTCTTTAAACCAATGCCAAGTCCCACAGCGATAGCATGGACTGGATAATTTTTTTATTTTTATTTTTGAAGTTAGAAAATTTTGTTTTACCTGTTCTTGAGGGGTGAAAGACGGATTGGTTTGTTTGTGAGGGGGGAAAGTTGGTTTGTCTTCGTACTTTATGTATGTGTGCTATGCCAGCTTCTTCTATGTCTTGAGTTTTTCTTCACACTGATGCATCTTTGGTAGTCTTCGGCTAGCTTTTGAAGTGTCAAATCAGTTTCACTCTCCAATTTAGTAAGGATTCTGCGTCTCATTTCCGCGTCTTTGGTTAAGACCAGGCCTTGGACGTAAATTAAGCATTTGAAATTGTCCGCGCTGAGTTCTGGTAATTTGAAGTCGTCAGAATATTTGTTGACGATGGACGCGAAAGTTATGAAATCTTCGTTGTCCTTTTTTGTAAGGTTCATGCATTTCCATCTTTTGTGGACTAGTGAAGTATTATGGCTGAAAAGTTCCGTTAGCAGTTTAATGGATTCTTTGAACGTTAACTCGCTTGTTTTTCTTGGGAGGGATATAATCTACGAATTTGGTATATTCGCATGTGCCTAATTTCCTTAGCAATAGGCGTACTTTACGTGCGTCTGACCAAACTTTGCAGTCGAATTCGTATAGGTCTTCGTATCTTCGGAAATAATTTGCAAAAGTTTTATCTTCGTCGGGTGCGTGCTTGAAAACTTCGATAGTACTCCAAGTAGCGTCTTGTGAGATAACTGTTTCGTTCTCGGATTTTTTGCTCCTTATTTGACATTACACGCAGTAATAATTCTTGCAATTCCAAAAAATTTCTGTTCGTTTTTTTGCTGCTGTAGAAATTGGGTTTTGATAAGCTCCATAATGGTTGACTTGAAATCTTCCAGGTTGAAGTATATTTTTGTGTAACCTGATATTCTGTAACCTGTGTACGTAAAAACTTTCCTTTGTTGTCAGTGAAAATTGATATCCAAAAAGAAAATTCTTTTTTTTTATGTGTGTTCGCGCAGAACTAGTTTTTTTTTTTAGAATCTCGCGTAGAACTTGTTTTTTTTAGAGTCTAATCTGTTATGTGCGACGGATAGCAAAAAAAAACAGGTATGTCCTCCGCGTAAAGAATTGGGGTTTTCCAGGTCGCCACTTGTTATGTGTGACGTATAGCAAAAGAGTATGTCCTCCGCGAATAGAGTTCGTTTGTCCTCGTCGCCAATGTTATGGTCCAGGTCCTTGTACCACGGTGATGGTTCAAGGTAGAACCAATGAAGAATAACACAGGTATGTATGGAATAACAGATATATATTAAAAAAAAGAATATATGTACAACAGAGTAGAAGTGTTAGTAATAACAATCAGGTTAGGTTAGAGAGAACTATGTTGTCTCGAAGTATCGCTATTCCAATGTCTTACAGTAATCGTCTAGCCGACTGCCTGACTCACTCACGATGTTCATTAACACGCCCACGTGTGTCAAATGTGGCACAAGGCCGGTTTAATGTGGGCTTTCCGAGCCCGTAGGCTCGGGCAAAAATTGCCCGTAGAACCCGTATGAACGGGATCAGGTTGGTCAACCTCCCCGAACGAGGCTCTGCCCTTCGGCGGAACCTCGTCCGGGTTCCTCCCTGCCCAGAGGCAGAGAGTTCCCCTCTGCCTCAGAGACAGAGAGTTCGACCGTCTAGCCGAGTCGTCCAAAAAGGACTGACTCACTCACTGTCTCCCTCCTCTTGAGGCGCAGTATTTATGGGGTACGGACTAGTCCATTACCATTATGGGTATGTTCCCATAACAGTGACAATTACATTGCTCTTCTTGCAAAGAAATATCTTCGCCAAAATGAACTTCGTATTCATTTCCTGACACTTCTTGAAAAAGCTTGTCGTCTTTTACATGAGATTTTACCTGAAGTCGACTTCTACACGAGTGTATACAGTATTTTCAAGGGTTCGGCCTCTGAAAAATAGACACAGCAAGTTCACCAAAAATCGAAAATAGTCATGTCCTGTCGCTTGTGGTTTGTAAGAATTATTATTTCGAAAGACGTTAAGTCGCTATCATCTCCTTTGGCAACGATCGCCTTTATTTTGTCTAATGTCTTCGCTCATTTCGATACAAAATAAATTCTTGTAGCCGTCATTCCATCAATATGGCATCGCAGAAGATAGAGAAATAGAAAAATATAGAAATTTGATTTGTCAACCGGAAAGATAAATATCTTTGTTGAAAATGGGTAACGCTATACAAAAACAATAAAAATCATGAAAGGCAGAAAATGTGTGGGTTGATATCATCATCATAATAAAAATATTATTTTATTATCATTATTATTATTATTTTGTTGCTTCTTCTTTTTTTATCTATTCTGCCCCATTTACTTACTCCGCCTTCTCCATTTTTGCTTCCTCTTTACTTCATCTTGTTTTCGTTCTTTTTCTGTCTTCTTCTTCTTCTTCTTCTTCTTCTTCTTCTTCTTCTTCTATTCTGTCCCGTTTGCTTACTCCTCCTTCCTTTTTGCTTCCTCTTACTTCATCTTGTTTCTGTTCTATCTGTTGCTTTTGATTTCTCTTCCTTTTCTTTTTTATCCTAGTCTTTCCACCTATGTTTTATTCTATTTTCTTCCTTTTCTTCTTTCAATTTTTGTTCTTCTTCTTTCAATTCTTCTTCTTCTTCTTTCAATTCTTCTTCTTCTTCTTTCAATTCTTCTTCTTCTTCTTCTTTCAATTCTTCTTCTTCTTCTTCTTCTTCTTCTTCTTTCAATTCTTCTTCTTCTTTCAATTCTTCTTCTTCTTCTTTCAATTCTTCTTCTTCTTCTTTCAATTCTTCTTCTTCTTCTTCTTCTTTCAATTCTTCTTCTTCTTCTTTAAATTCTTCTTCTTCTTCTTCTTTCAATTCTTCTTCTTCTTCTTCTTCTTTCAATTCTTCTTCTTCTTCTTTCAATTCTTCTTCTTCTTCTTCTTTCAATTCTTCTTCTTCTTCTTTCAATTCTTCTTCTTCTTCTTCTTTCAATTCTTCTTCTTCTTCTTTCAATTCTTCTTCTTCTTCTTCTTTCAATTCTTCTTCTTCTTTCAATTCTTCTTCTTCTTCTTCTTCTTTCAATTCTTCTTCTTCTTCTTCTTCTTCTTCTTCTTCTTCTTCAATTCTTCCTTTCTGATTCCTATTCCTCCTTCTTTTTATTCTTCCTTTTTTTCTACTTCCTTCTTTGCTGCCCATCTTGTTTCATCTTTCCACAATTCTTCTCCTTCCTTTTCTTCTCATTTATAAACTTGTCCGCTTGACAGGAATTTCGGCCTGATGGAATTGTCACAAATGTCTTTATACTAGCATATCTTCAATATAGGTACAATTCTTACGTAATCCTTTTTTCTATTACTCATTCCACCCCCCTTATTTCTCCTTCTCCTTTTTTCCCTCTTTCTCTCTTTCACACACACACAACCATACACGTTTCCTGCTCCTTATACTTCAACCCCCCTTCTCTCTCTCTCTATTTCTCTATCTATCTATCTATCTATCTATCTATCTATCTATCTATCTTTCAATGCTGTCTTCTCATTCCTTATTTATTTATAGGTTCGTTGACCAGTGTGTTGAAGGGGAAATTTTCTTTTATTGGGTGAAGATATATATTTATATGATAGGTTGAAATGGAGATATTATTGTGGCCGTCGCAGTTTTTTGTTCGAATAAAAAATCGATTAGTGATGCTATTATGTTGTACAGTGACACGTTGTTCGCTGGGCATTTCGAAGTCCCGCAGAAGGGAATCGAGACACGTCTTGGTTGAAGAAAGAGAGAGAGGAGAGTTGGTTAGTAAGTTTACTTTTTATACTGCTTTATTCAGCGCCACCTATCGGGCGTTAGGGGACGTCCCCCGGCAGACAAGCTTTCTGATGCCCAATTCGTCCTTTTACCGTTACTTTATCGTTCTCAACTTCATTTCTCTCTTGCTTTCTCCCTCACTTGTTCGTCGCTTTTTCTTTCCTTGACCTTCTTTTTTACACTTCCACTTGCTCAGTTTCTTTCTCTCTATTGTGTTCTCTATTTTGTTCGTCGCTTTTTCTTTCTTTTAACTTCTCTGTCTTACGTTCTTTTTTGCCTCACTCGCCGCTTTCTTTTACTTTCCTCTTCTCTCGTTCTCTTTATCGTCTTTCCTCTCTTCTCACGTCACCATCGTTTTCCTCCTCTTGCATTTCCTTCTTCTGCACAGATGTTATGCTTTCTTTCTCTCTCTCTCTCTCTCTCTCTCTCTCTCTCTCTCTCTCTCTCTCTCAAACATTCGCTCTCTCATTCAATTGTGCCCACTCACTATCTCTGACTTTCTTTCTCTCTTTCTTTCTCTCTCTCTCTCTCTCCTTCCCGCACAGGCATTCATTCTCTCATTCAATTGGGTTCACTCATTGTCTCTCACTTTCTCTCTCTCTCTTTCTCTCTCTCTTTTTTCTCAAGCATCCACTCTCACATACAACTGGCCTCACTCATTATCTCACACTTTCTCTCTCTCCCTCTCTTTCTCCCCCTTTCTATCGCTCAAACATTCCCTCTCTCATTCAATTGGCCTCACTCACTATCTCTCACTTTCTCTCTCTCTCTCTCAAACATTCACTCTCTCATTCAATTGTGCTCACTCACTATCTCTATCTCTCTTTTTCTCTATCTCTCTCTCTCTCTCTCTCTCTGAGACATTCAGTCTCTTATTCAATTGGGCTCACTCATTACCTCTCAAATTTATAGATAGAAACAATATTGCATAGAATGATAGAAAGGGATAGATAGATAGATAGATAGATAGATAGATAGATAGATAGATAGAAAATCCGATGAGCAAATTGTCGTCATTTTATGTTTTTAATTTCACGCACGCATGTTGTTTGCTTTTGATTTTGTTGACTGCACAGTATAGTAAGGTCAGTTGGCCACCGTCTGTGAGAAAATGAGCACCATGACTCAATTCCCTCCGCCAGACATTTGGAAACAGCACTTCTTGTCATTCGTGCCGGAAGCTCCAATACGAACATTTCAGATTGTTTGGGTGTTAATCTGAGGAGAGTGCAGCGGATTCGGAAAGAGTTGCATGATATATCTGGTCAACATCATGGCGTTTCGAGTTATCACTAGTGATGGCGAAGTTATGCCTCCATTCATCTTCCCACAGGTCCCCAGACTCAACACAGAAGACTACATCAAGTGACTTGAGAAGGTAGTGCTGTCCTGGGTCAAGGTGGTGGCTGCTGGAAGACACTATGTCTGGCAACAGGACTCTATACCATGCCACACAAGCAGAACACATTCATGGCTGTCAGAAAATTTCTGCGACCACATCACCCCTTACATCTGACCACCTAACTCCTCAGACTTGCAACCCCATTGATTATTATGTGTGGGGTGAAGTTGAGTGAGAGACCAATAAAACTCCTTGTAACACCAAAGATAACCTGAAGACAAGGATTATGGTCGCATTCACCATCTTAAACAAGGTGAACGACCAGAAGAGATGCAGGAGATTCTGAAGTCGTCTGGAGACCATGGTTAAAGTCAATGGCGATTTTATTGAATAAATTTACTCTTTAGTATTTCAAGATATTTTTGTGTACTTTTGGCAAGTATATCTGTCAGTATTATTTTCATGTTTTGCATAATTTAGACGACAATTTATCTATCGCATAGGTTGGGAAAAGATTGTATAGAAAAATAGAACGGAATAGATAGATAGATAGATAGATAGATAGATAGATAGATAGATAGATAGATATGAACAAAATGAGATAGATAGATAGATAGATAGATAGATAGATAGATAGATAGATAGATAGATAGATAGATATGAACAAAATGAGATAGATAGATAGATAGATAGATAGATATGAACAAAATGAGATAGATAGATAGATAGATAGATAGATAGATAGAACCGGTAATAATAGCTTCGTGAAGCATATACCAATAAATGTGCGCTACTTATTGAGAATAAAACTCACTTAGCGATCTTAATGTCATGCTTGACCAATTTGATAAGCATTATTCGCTTTATTTTCTTTTACCTTCTTTTCTTTTTCTCTACGTTTTTCTTATACTTTCTTCGTTTTCTTTTTGTTTTCTTTCCACTTCTCTCAATTGTTCGTATATTATTTCTCTTTGTTTTCTTTTTCTTTCAGATTTTCTCCCTTCTCCCCAATTTCTCTCTCTCTCTCTCTCTCTCCCTCTTTTCCCCTCTATCTGTAGTGTTGTCTTTCTTCCACTATCACTCTTTGTACTTTTTCCTTTTCTCATCTCGAATTCAGACAAGTCCTATAACATATGCATTTCACATATGTTACCGAAAGTAGGCTGTCCTTACACTACATTTGATATGGGCTTCGTAATATCGATATCAGAACGATTTTTTACAAGCAGCGATGCCGTGGGAGATTACAATTAGCTTGACTTTAAAGATAATATTTATGGTGGCTGACTGATTTCGTGACATGTCAGCTTTTTTGGTGTCAAGATTCAGAAAGCAATTATATCCCTTTTGACTGGAAGAATTTACTGATGTCTTAAGGGGTGCTTAAGGATAATGTGATAGCCCGTTGGTGTAATTAGCCAGTTGCCTCTTGACTTCCCCCGTCTGATGCGTTCTAAAGAGGAACAGATGATATACCACAGGGCTGCACCGTGTCCTTCTTGGGAACATAACAAGATCTTTTTACTTGCCCCCTTCTCATACTGCTATATTTTTTTATATGCATGCTTTAATGTCTCTGTGCAGGACTATTTGTGACTTAATTATATGAATTGGCGAAATCCCTTCGCAAACAAAATTTTAAAGATGCATTAACCTACAAATCACTCGATGAATGTTATGATCCTTGTTTTTAAAAATTATAAGCTGTATAAGATCTTTCTTTTTTTTAAATTTGTTATTGTTAACGGATACAAACTTTTGGGGCGTTCAAATAACAATAACACATTTACAAAAAAAAAACATATTTCGATTCGCATTTAATTTTTTCGTTTTGGATGCTATCTGAATTTTACCAAAAACAAAATAATTTCCATGCCTGAAGATGACTGAATGTACAGTTGAAAGTACTTGCGTATTAAAGAAAGAACTTATTCCTGGCGTTCATCTATTTGATTTATTCTAGTCCACCCTAGGTCTTCTTGAGGTGTTATTATATCACAGATTTATTAATGCCTATTGTGGACCTTGGAGATTAGAGAAATCAAGATATTTCCTCTCTTTTACACCATATTACAAAATATATCGAATTTTCATAGGCATCCACTGAGAATCGAACACCTTCAGACACACACACACACACACTTATATATATATATATATATATATATATATATATATATATATATATATATATATATATATATATATTACTCATAATTAAGCAATTCATCGAGTCTAGAAGAAACCTCAACAGAATGTAGAAAGCACTGGACGGTCGTATTTGGGACTCATCAGCAGTGTGCATCCACTACCAACTGTACTAATGGTGACGAAGAGGTAACGAATTAGACTCGATATAGCGCCGCTCGTTCATATATTTCGTGGTGGGACTCATCCAAGTTTCTCTTACCCATACGACTGTGCCTCCATAAGCCAAGACTACTATCCCCAAGTCGCTCCACCCAGAGCATTAGAATCCGGTTCAAGGAAGGATATACAAGTGATATAAATTAAGGAGGATTTGAGATAATCATAATTAAGTAATTCATCGAGTCTAGAAGAAACCTCAACAGAATGCAGAAAGCACTGGAGGGCCGTTTCGTCGTATTTTTGGGACTCATCAGCAGTGCGCATCCACTGTGCATTTTGCACTTAATTAGGATTATCACAAATCCTCCTTAATTTCTATCACTTATATATATATATATATATATATATATATATATATATATATATATATATATATATATATATAAGGACGCATATTTTTAATTGTATCTATAAATAGAACGTATATACATAAAAAAATGTCTTAAAAATTATTGTCAGACTTTGTCCATTTCATACTGTGTGACGTCATTTGTTTACATTTGGATACGCATCAAGCAGATATGAATGTACGAGAGAAAATCATGGAGAAATGTAAGTTTTAAAACAGTAAAATCGACCTTGCTAGCCGAAACGCTTCTCTGTGGCTAAATCGGTAAAAGCACGTCAGCCTATATGACGGTTCCGTATAGGATTCAGGTTCGATTTCCATCGGAGGACGCATATTTTCTATGACAATTTCTCGGACATTCAGGTCGGTAAATGTCGTTAATACTGTTTATTATAAACAGAGCATTTACTTAAATATTTGTATCTATAAAAAGAACGCATAAACATAAAAAATGTCCCATATATATATATATATATATATATATATATATATATATATATATATATATATATATATATGATGGACTCTCCCGTCGGTTTCGACGTATGAGGTTCGGACAACTGTGCTTATTTAACCCCGTGTGCAAGTCGCAAGTGACATTTCAGTCCTACTAGCGACCTAGAAGTGCACAGATTGTGCAAGAGTGTGGATTGTTGGAGTGTATGGCCGGGACAGCAGCAGATATTTTAATCCTTTCCCTAGTTTGACGAAGCTTGGTGATGTTTGATGCTGCGTTGTTCTTGGTGCCATTGTAGCAAGTGGTGCTCCATTCATTGCGATCAATTGCTGTGTTCTCAAAGGTAGCATGATTTATATTCGCAGCTGAGAGGTTACTTTTCAGTTTGTCCCTGTATCTAAGCAATGGTCGACCCACGCTTCGATGACCACTGTCAAGTCGACTATACATGAGCATTTTTGGTATTCTGTTGTCTTGCATACGTAGCACATGACCAGCCCAGCGTAATTGTGACTTCATGAGAAAGGAATCAATACCATCAATATCACACATGGGGAAAAGGTCAGCATTGGCCATCCTGTCGCTTAGGTTTATTCCACAGATTTCTCGAAGACAGCCTTTGTGAAATACATCCAACTGCTGAATTTGTCTTCTGTACAGTGTCCAGGACTCTGAACCATACAAAAGAGTTGTAAGAACTACAGCCTTGTAGACCTGTATCTTGGTATCAAGCCTAATGTCCCGATGTTTCCAGAGTCGGCGACGAAGTTTCCCAAATGCACTAGAGGCTTTTGCTATTCTATTGACTATATCATCATCCAGTGTTCCACTTGAGTTAACTTTGCTGCCAAGATAATTAAAGTTCTTTACATACTTGAGATTATGTCCATCAACTTGAATTGGTATTTCGGGAAAAACGTGAACGGGTGGGTTTTGCTTGACGCCTCTTATTTGCTTTGGTGTGGGGGCTGGCTGGTGAACAACTTCAGTTTTTGTAATGCTAATTGTTAAACCGAATGCTTTGCAAGCAGCAGAGAATCTGTCCATCAGGCGCTGAGCTTCGTCAAAAGAAGTAGCCACAAGCGCAGCATCATCGGCAAACAGTAAGTCACGAATTATACTGGTTCGAGTTTTGGCTTTAAACCTCCGATGGTTGAAGAGGCCACCACTTGTCCTAAATGGAATTTTGACACCATCCTCGGTTTCAGCAAATGCGTGTTTCAGCATTACGGAAAAGTAGAGGGCAAACAGTACAGGGGCCATAACACATCCTTGCTTTGTGCCATTTGTGACACCAAAGGAATCAGATGTTTCACCATTTGAAACAACATTAGCCTTCATTCCCTCATGGAATGATATTATGACTTGCAACATGTTCTCGGGAATACCGAGCTTTCGCAAAACCTTCCACAAAGCAGCCCGGTTCACAGTGTCAAATGCTTTTGTGAGGTCTACAAAAAACATATACATCTCCCGATTTATTTCACGAACTTTCTCAACAACCTGTCTCAGGGAGAAAATCATCTCTCTCCCCCTCTCTCTCTCTCTCTCTATCTATTTTATCTATATATATATATATATATATATATATATATATATATATATATATATTATTCATCACCAGTAGCACGACTCGTAGTAGTTTACTCAGCACCTGAAGGCGGCATTGTGCATGAAACTCCGAGTCATGCTACCGGTGAGGAATAATATTTATATTTATTAATATATACTTAATAGCTCTGTTATATTATATAGAGCACTATTTTATTAACACCATCACTGAATGTGCGATATCTCATATATATATATATATATATATATATATATATATATATATATATATATATATATATATATATATATATATACGCAGACACACAGACACACACACACACACACATATATATATATGTGTGTGTGTGTGTGTGTGTCTGTGTCTCTGTGTGTGTGTGTACGTGTAATGTGTGAGTGTGCGTGTCTGTGTGTCAACTACTCGATCGTCAAAGAATGTCCAGTTGTCACTCCTTAAATGTCCAATAAAGTTCAATCAATATTTGAAAACGAGACTTTACTTTCTTTTATTACTGGGCATAAATCTGGTAGTAAAACTCATACTGCTCTCAGCAATAACCTTAATCATTTATGCATTTTCGATTTTTAAGAATTTGCCGGCGTAGCTCAGTGATTAGAATAATAGAATTGTGGTAGTGAGGTCTATTTTCCAGTAACTTGAAACACAGCGCTTGATATCTCACACCAAAAGATTTAATACATACATACCTATATGCATAAATACTACCTCTGTCCCCTGAGGGCTATTCCATTCAATGTATGAAATATATAGACAAATGTAACAAATATTTTATATAATAATTATTATTGCTGCCATCAAAATACTAGTTTTAATAATTCATTGGATAATGAATGATGTTTCCATCCATTTTTCTCTGTATATACCGAATGGTTCCACATCCAGAGACGGATATGCAATATGATTAGTCCTGATCTGGCATCCCGTCTACAGTCACTTTCTCACAGACGTGCCGTCACTTTCTTCTGTCCTTTCTACAAATCCTTTCACGATAACTGCTCCGACGAGCTACTTTCGCTGGTTGCCAAACTGCATGAATTTAAATGTGCTACTAGGTAGGCATCTCAGTCCAACCCTTTCACTGTCGAAACTGTTAAATGTAGCCGTCTCTTCTACTCCAATAGCTTCATGTCTCGCATTTCCCGTGTGTGGAACCCCCTTTCTCTTACTTGCTTCCCTGATAGCTATAATCTTTAATTATTCAAATGCAATGTCAATCGACATCTTCACATGCCTTGATCTAATGTGGAACGCCCTTTCTCTTACTTGCTTCCCTGATAGCTATAATCTTTAATTATTCAAATGCAATGTCAATCGACATCTTCACATGCCTTGATCTAATGTGGAACGCCCTTTCTCTTACTTGCTTACCTGATAGCTATAATCTTTAATTATTCAAATGCAATGTCAATCGACATCTTCACATGCCTTGATCTAATGTGGAACGCCCTTTCTCTTACTTGCTTACCTGATAGCTATAATCTTTAATTATTCAAATGAAATGTCAAGCGACATCTTCAGATATCTTGATCTAATTCCCCATCCTTCTCTTTATCTTTTCCTGAATCATGTATATTTACTCTTGCTTCCACTGTCTGTAACCCCTTGTATGTTAGTGACACTCCCGCCTTGCTTGGGGTGAAATGCTTAAAAATCTAACATCTTTTAATATAAGCAACTTTTACTGTTTTACAAAGAAATTACGTGATTAAAATTAGCTAACTTGAGTATATAATGAAATAATTAAAAAAAATAATGGGCAGTAATTAATGAAACATTTTAGGTCAAACCAAGACGTCCTTCCAGAAGAGAATCTGATATTGGTGCAAATTTCTTGAAACTGATCTGTCCAATGATTTTTCAGCACCTCCTCGTATATATAATGATATGATATACATGCATGTATAAATGGTTCTGTGTATGTATATGCATTGCATGTCGGCGTGTTTATGTGAAAGTGGCCATATGAGAATGCTCCTCGTTTCATTTTGTACATTTGTCGTTGTGTTCAATAAATACACACAAGAAAACACACAAACACGCATACATATGTACATACACGCGCGGGATTACGGACATATCAGGTTGAAACACCGGTTCTCGTATGTTCATCGTAGTTAAGCAACGCTGGACCCGGTCAATATTTAGATGAGTGACCACTTGGGAATACCAGGTGTTGTAAGCTTGGATGTGCGGTTGGTGTAATGGGAAACAGTACGAAATTGTAAGTCAAAAAGTCGAGTTCCAATTCCAGGTCGGTTCTTTATATTCACTTATGCGTAAATACCCTTGGAAAAGGTATGAATCCACCTCTTCTTCACCAGCTACGGGTTAATTAGTGGAACGTGTGTCAGCAAAATCATCATTCCCCTCTCTTAGAAAATGAAAAAAATTATTAGAATCTAAAATATATCATGGCTTTAAAAGATTAATAAGTAATAAAAAAAAACAAATCAATCATCATAAACACGCACACATACGTATATATACGTATATATACATATCCATATATCTATGGAGGCACGGTGGTTTAATGGATAGCAGCTCGGATTGAAGTATCAGAAAACGGACTCCGAATTCCAGTCGATTTCGTTACATTCACGTGCAAGTAAGGTTGGGAAATCCCCCCCCCCGTCCCCGCTACTAGCTATGTGTAAATAGCGAGACTGACTGGGTCATATAGGAGAAGGACAACTCTGAATACACAATTTTGGGAGGGTCGTTTGGGGACATTATGGCACACTATGTGTACAAGGTCTCGGTATTCGGATCTTTCAAAAGAAATGGTTGATTCTGCAAAACCCTTCACCACTATAATGAAATGGTAAGTGTGAAAAGTCTAGCTGTTCGGTTCTAAGAACTGAATTGCTGGGCCCTCATACGTTGCAATCGACGGGAGAGTCCTCCATATATATATATATACATATATATATATATATATATATATATGTATACGCTCTATCCATTTCAAAATGGGTTTGTTTACGTTTTGGATGCGAGACTGAGCAGGCATGAAGTGTTCGAGAAAATAATCTCGGATCAAATGGCGGTTTCTCCTACAAAGGAGGACGCATGCACCATTCCTGCCGGAGAGCACATATTCTTTATTTCTCCAAGGTGCATAACGATAAGCGTAACACACTGTTTAAAATAAAAATAGGGCACCTATTTCAAATACAAGCATCGACTATAATAACGTTTGAAGTAATAAAAATATCGGATTAAAAATAAATCCAGTAATTCTTTAGGAATATATATATATGCTCGACTTTTCCAAGTTACGAATAATCTTTCTCAGACAAGGAGGAAATTCCGTTATAAATTGTCCAAATTTCATTTCGGAAGAAAAATACAGAAAAAAATATGATCCCAGCTTTCGACTTTCTTAAGTCATCATCAGGGTAGATAGAGGTCATTGGTGTGTTTTGTAGAACTTATGAGTGTTGTGACGTAAGCGAGATGTGATATTTGTGTGTGTATTTTTTATATGCATTTATGGATTTCGGCTCTTAAGTTATAACTGTCATATTTATTGATAGTTGCTTTCGGTGTAGGAGTAATTGCTACAAGGATCAGAAATCTGGTTTTACTATTCTAATGTTACTATGACCTTTATGCTACTTATTAATGTGTTCTCTGATGGCACTCTGGTCAGATAGGTGGCAAGTGAGTCTCCGTGAAAGTGTGATTTGCCACCTATAGGAACATGGTAACCATCAGACATTACTCGTAAATTTTGAAAAGTTTATCATTAAAATTAATCGACACAAAATGTCTGTCATTTTTAATATCTATACATACATATTTATATATATATATATATATATATATATATATATATATATATATATATATATATATATATATATATACACACACACACAACCCATACACTCAATTAAAAAGCAAAATAAAATCATCCTTGATAATGGCTAAAAGTATAGACGAAAGCGCTCGGAATTACAGGACATTTGGACAGTTTCTACACACTCTGTGTCCAGAAAAGAAATCACTTGTTTGAACACAAGAAAAATTAAATAAAAATCTTCATCACAGTACCTTGTCTGTTGCCTTTAATGAAACATGTATAAATGAATGATTGCTGCCTAAATACACAACACACACACACACACACATATATATATATATATATTCAAGGACTTAGGAAATAAAAGTGATTCTCACTGTAACGGTGTATTTCTTCATTATTTAATTGTAATATACTAAAAAATATTCGTGAATATGAAAGGATTATGACAAAAATAAGCAGACAACGTTTGTAATTTATTCAGACATGCCTAAAAGAGAATTTGCTGTCTAAATACACACACACACACACACACATATATATATATATATAGAGAGAGAGAGAGAGAGAGAAAGAGAGAGATAGAGAGAAAGTGTGAGAGAGAGTTTTGTTGTTTCTGAATTATCGAGGATACACGTGCACATGTGCAGAGACATTCACGTTTCCAGCTGTGTAAATCCTTGTTATCAAATTTCACTCTTGTATTTTTCTTCCATTCAACCTTTCTGCACGTATCTGAAAAGTGAGCATTTTTACTTTTACACTCGGTTGCAAATTCCTGTCCGTTTTATTCAGCCCAATGGACGCACTGTCTGTCGTCGACATTTTTCTCTTGCTAATTTTCATGCCAACAAAATTCGACTCATCCTAAACATTACCTTACGCTCTGAGAAATTTGCTCAGTAATACGAATAAACTTTGCAGTCTGGGACATGTTTGTTCCGTTCAAGAGAAAGGGTACGGCTCATTTGCGTCAAACCTGTGTGAATGGATAGCAGAAGTTGGATTGGCCCTAGCAGAGAGAGAAAATCTACTGAGAGCCACACGAGATAGAAATTGTGGAGAACCATAATCAACTATGTCCTGAAAGGGATGCGGCAACAGTAGAAGAGTAAAGTGTGTAATACGTCTAGCAGCCTGCGTATTCGAGAAATCTCTCTCACTCTCCCGCTTTCTATATCCCCCTCTCTCTCTCTTTCTTTCCCTGTCTTTTTCTCTCTATATATATATATATATCTGTATATATCCCCCCTCTCTCTCTCTCTCTCTCTCTCTCTCTCTCTCTCTCTCTCTCTCTCTCTCTCTTTGTTTTGTTTTTTTAATAAACAGTTGATTTTATGATTTTGTTCAAATCTCGTACGGCATTGCTAAGGATTTTATCAACTTTTTTTTTACTCCACAATTCTGGGCTTTTGCCAGATTTAATTTAAATAAATACCAACATTGCTCATTAAGTCTCTGGCGGCATCCTTCCCCACTTAAAACTGAGACTAGCGTATTTTATGTAAATTGCCCCCCCCCCCAAAAAAAATGGTTGAATATTATTGCTGTATGTGATTCACCTCAGAAAATGCAAAATATCTCAATCGTCGAGTCGATCTATGGTGACCTCAATACATACTGGGGTCACCTTAACAAATACCAATGTAAGCTTTCTACTCAGTGTCTCCCCAGAATGTCAAAAAAGCCTAGGGCACATAGAAGTTGTGTTCAAAGCCACCAAATTGAGAATCGAGCCTCAAAGGATGTCGGTGAGTGCACCAACATAAAACAGAACGTGAACTCAAGTAAACTTAGGATATACATCCACAAGTGAAACGGACAAAAAGATGTTATATAAACGCCCGACCTCGGAGGAGAAATGCAGAGTCCCTCACATCCTCGTGAGGAGAAAATCAAACGGTCGAAAAAAAAATCTCCCAAACCACATATCCTCGATTCAGCCGACATTAATTTAATGGAGTTTTAGGAGTATTCTTATCAGATGTTACTAACATAATTTTACGCTATATTTCAGAGGCTTGCAGCCATGTCACGTTGAAACACCTGTACCGGGACGATCGCCGAAGTTAAGCAATGTTGAACCTGGTCAGGAAATAGATGGGTGACCGTTTGAGAATACCAGGTGATGTAAGCTTGGATGTGCGGTGGTGTAATGGATAATGGCTCGAAATTGGAGAGATGAGTTTCAAGTCCAGTCGGGTTCGTTATATACACTTAAACGCAAATATTCTTGTGAAAGATATGAATCACATCTCCCCCAGCTATGGGTTAATTAGTATAATGTGTGTTAGTAAATCATTATTATCTGAAAAAATGCAATCAAAAAATATTTTCTGGCTTTAAATAGTCTACAAAAAGTTGATAAACCGTATAAAAAAATCAATCAACAATCTATTTCAGGTCTTTATGTAAAGTTGGGTTATCTAGTAAACTAATGTTTGCCCTGATGCCGTAGACTAAAATTACTTGGGAGAAAAATTTTCCTTTAAAGGGGTTCATCAAAATCTGCTTCTTTTTTTTTCTTTTTTCTTTTTTTTTTTTTTTTTGAGAGGCCGAGAATGACTCATTTAAATCCCTTGAGAAAGGCAAATGGGAAAGATTAAATCAATTTAGCATCCATCTTAAAATATCAAATGACAAAGTCTTAGACATGGAAGCCATGTGCTTTGTTTCTCTAGCTTTTTTTTTTAAAATAAAGATTTAAAATATAAAAACAATTCATGAATTACTCTTCTGTTAACTTGAGCGCACCTGGCTACCTTTCAGGACGCATTAGTGTACCTGGGCGCACCGGTTGAGAAACTCTGCCATAAATAGTAACTCGGTTAAAAATGAACGCAAAGCAAACATTTTCATCTAGAAGATGTTATGTTTACCCTGCCATCTTTGACGCAATATATCTCCTGATCTAGGGCGCCTCTGTGTGGTTTAATGTTTAGCTAGCACGTCTAGTTGACTCTTACTACTACTGAGCAGTAAGTCTGATCCTCACTAGCCGCGTTGTTCTTGTAGTCTTGTACTTAACACAATAACAACACAAGATCTGTCACGATTTGGATTTAACATACTTACTCTTCTTCTTCTGCTTCTCCTATGTAGCGTGTCCCTTGAGGACGTTGATGATCATGGCTCTTCCCAATTTTCTCACAGATGAATAAGAGACTTGAGGCAACAGATTCTGTTATACAGAAGGATTCTGAGAATATCATGTGAGCAACGTCAAAGGTTTAGAAAAGGTGGACACAAAAAGGACACTTACGTGTAGCATCAGAAAGAGATAACTGAAATGTATGTTGTACATAGTAAGGAAAGAGGGCTTAGAAAATTTAATGCTCACAGTGCAGATTGAAGGTGAAAGGGCCAGAGGAAAGCAAAATGCAATTTTACCTGGCGGGCTTGAGCGAATGGGTGGCGGAGCAGAGTTTGGGAGCGATAACAAAAAGACAAAATTTATTAAGAGCTAGAAAGGAAGGAAATTGTGGAGAGCCACGATCGCCAACGTCCTCAAGGGACACGACACAGAAGAAGATTTTACAGCAATATTGAACGCAAGTACGGGGGCAGAGAAAAGCAGCACATAATTTACGTAAAGAGCCTGAATAAATGCTTGGCAGAAGAGAGATTAGACAGAAAAAAGACAAAAGTTCCTAAGAGATACAAAGACAGGAATCTTTGAAGAGTCATGACCGTTCACGTCCTGCAAGGACACAGCACATAAAATAAGCAGAAAATGAAAAAACGTATATTTTACAAAAATATAAAATGACACAGAGAAAGTGGAAGAGAGCAGGTTATACCGCAACCCAAATAGACCTCCCCTCCAACAAAAGGTTTGGTAAATGATTGCTTTCTTCTGGTTCATCAATTCGTTTTTTCCCCTGATTTGAATTCTTAAGAGTTTCTAGTTTCTTTGCACTGTTTTACTCAAATTAAAGGAGTCACCAAGACTAGCAACAGCTCGTCGAAATATTTCCATGAATTATTTTAATATTCCATGGAAATATTAAAATGAAATATTCTTTATTAAAATGAAATATTAATTATTAAATATTAAATTTATGAAAATGAAATATTTAATGAAATATTATTTTAATTAAAAATGCAGTTATGTTATCCAATCATTGAAAATCAGTTTATCTTTAGAGGCTTATTATTCACCAGACAGATTTAAACCAAACATGATATTCTAAAAATTACAAACCTGAACACTCTGCATGATTCACAGGTATTACTTCCATTTCACTTCAATTAAAATGACCTCATCACAAAGTCTTTGGCTTTTTTTTCCTTGATTTGAATTCTTAAGCGTTTCTAGTTTCTTTGCACTGTTTTACTCAAATTAAAGGAGTCACCAAGACTGGTAACAGCTAGTCGAAATATTTCCATGAAATAATTCATTCGTTTGGAACTACAAGTTTTTCTTTTAATTATGCAAATACCAACTGAGACAAGCATCCTAACTTTGTCTTCCGGTTCAGTTTGACTTGCTGCTAGTTAAAGTTACTATTAATTTTATTGTAAGGAGTTAGTGTTTAAATACAACTTTGAAGTAAAAGAAGCCCCATTCGATCAAACACAAAATGCGTGTTGTTCCATATTGATAATACACACTTACATACAGAAAAGATCACCTGTTCAAAGATCATTAAACCACCGTTGAGAAAAGAAAAGCTCATCCTCCTTATGCTCCAGTTCTTACTCCATATGATTATCATTAGTTCCTGAGATCATTTACCCATCATCTTGAGGAACTCGTTTTCAAATACATAAAAAAATTGCAAAATACTCTATATTTACATTCTTTCCTTCCAAATTAAAATACCAAATAGTATTATTATAAAAAGTTGTGAATCATTGTCAGTTGATTATTAATGATTATGTCACCTGTGTTAATAAATAAATTCTTATTATATATGAAATTTTATATTTTGCTGTCCCTAATTGGAGGATATTATTTATCGGATATTCTGAGGCATACAAGAAAAGAGTATCATAAACCGAAGATCAGAAGATCAGAAAAACGCCTGATGTGAGATTGAACCTTAGATTAAAAAATGTGCTTTTAAATTAACCCTTTGAGCCCTGCATTCCTGAACAATTTTAAACCTTCTGTCTGAGCTCCTGAGTCAAAATTCGCAAATAATTGGTGTGTAATGTTACACGGTAGATATAAAAATAGTTACAAATGTTTACTCACTGTTCAACCGATGGCTGGGCATTAAGTCATTTTTTTTCTACCACTGTTCAACCGGTGACTGGGTATTACGTCATTTTTTTTACCACCGGTAAAGCGGTGGTCAAGGCTCAAAGGGTTAAAGTCGTTTTTTATTAAAAAGAATTAACGAGAAATCAATGAAAAATCGAATACTCTTAAAATATTATTTTGAAGAAAATATTGATTGATAAATATGCTTCAAATAGAAAACAATGAAAGAAAACAGCAACAATAATAATAATAATAATAATAATAATAATAATAATAATAATAATAATAATAATAATAATGGGACATGCCAATTCAAACTGACAGAGAAATAAAAGCCAACATACCTGATATTATCATAAAAGACAAGAAATTCAGGAAGTCTATGCTTATTGACATAGCAGTGCCATCTGAGAGAAACACCTCCATGAAAATTATCGAGAAATTGTACCAATACAAAGAACTGGAGATCGAGATTAATAGGATGTAGGGAATGAAGACTGAGACTGTACCAATAGTAATCGGAACACTGGGCCTCGTGAGAAAAGGAATAGATAATTTTACTAAGAGTGTCCCAGGTACATCACCATACAAGTTGCCCAGAAGGTTGTCCTACTAGGAACATCCCATATACTGAGAAAAGTGATATCAGTTAAATGACAATTCTCCTATAAGACCTAAGGACCATTGTTTGGACCCGGCTCAACAGGATACAAAGTAGGAAACATAACATACACAAATAATAATAAGAATAAGAATAAGAATTGAGAAAGAAAGGGAGAAGGAAGAAAGTCTTTTGACTGATTCATTTTCTACGGTTAGAAGATATTTTTAGATTGTAATAATTCTTTTAGATAATACTATATTAAGGCGATTCTGAGTGCAAAAGTCCTACCAGGATTCATTGTTGGCGGCCACAATGTTAACAAAATAATATATACAGATATTGATAGCAGTAACAGCGGTGATAGTAGACATAGAAAGGAAATTACAAGACCTCTTCCAGAAGGTAGTGAAGAACAGCGAGAAAAAAAGATGAAACATCAACTGCAAGAAGACAGAATGCATAATTGTTAGTAAAAGAATGAGTGAATTGCAAATCGGAGATACAAAAATCAAACACGGGCGGAAATTTAAATATCTGAGAAATGTTTTAACAGAGACCGGAAGGAAGTGTGTCATTGGAATCCGAAGGCGCATTTGGGATAGTCAAAGTTGCCTTCCAAAAGCTAAGCAGAGTATTAAGAAATACAAAAACATCACTAGAAACAAGAAAAAGAGTACTACGCTGTTACATGATATCTGTGCTTAATTATGGCAGTGAGTGTTGAACAATCTCCTCAAAGATGAAGAAGAGACTTGACGCAACAAAAACGTGGTTCTACAGAAGGATGGTGAGAATACCATAGACCGAACATGTGAACAACGACGAAGTTTTAGACAAAATTGAAACAAAAAGGAAATTTATACTTAACATCAAGCAGAAGAAGAAGAAGAAGAAGAAGAAGAAGAAGAATGGTTTAGTGATACAAAACTCATAAATTAATTCAAAGCTGGAGTAGAAGAGGGCATTTGTAAGTCAGTAAATATAACGAACCGAACGGAAATTGGAACTCGGCTCTCCGATTTCCAATTCCTAGTCATTATCCATTACACCAACCGTGTATACAAGCTCACAGCACCAGGTATTCTCAAGCAGTCACCCATTTAATTACTGACCAAGTTCGACGGTGCGTAACTTCCGTGATCGTACAGGAAACGGTGTTTCAATGTGATGTGGCCGTATGCTCAGAGAAAAGACTTGAAGGCTTAAGATAGTGGAAGTTCTTGCTGTCGGTGTCTTTGGAACAATGACAGACAACATCCAAAATTATACACGAGATATAAAATTAGCGTATGTACTGCCGGCCCTGGCTACGCAGTTGACCAAACTATAGATCCATTTACAGTAGTCAAATTAGCTTTAAAATTAGGTCTTCAAAAAATCGCATGATAAGCGAATATATACGGTACTTCAGAAAACAGCACTGCCTGGAAGAGACATGTCTGAGAAAGCGTTTGTTCATACATGAAGAAATGATCATTTGTTATTACCCTTTCTTGATCCTTAACTGACAGTATAATATCAGTTTAAGAAAAAGAAGATGAAAATCATAAATAACGCCCTAATGCTATGCCAGGCATGGCTTTCATGGTTTCTGATCATAATTGACTGAGGTTTGCTTCAACATTTACATGATTTGATTACAATTAAAATGGGTCTGTCTATATGCAATATGAGATCTGGTAAAAACATGCAATGATAACAGCAAAAATTGCAATATGAGTACTGGTAAAAATGGTTGCTGAAAAATTAGGTTTATAATACTCAGAAATTCATTCCTCAAGGACACATGGCACAGTGGATAAAGGCGTTGGTTAGATCCAGTGACAGACCCAAAGAGTGTGAGTTCAATACCCGGTTCAGGCAGTGGAGAACTTTCAGAGAGATAACTGATAACTGACATCCATCAAATATCGCTCGTGGAACTAGAACAGTCTACCCCAGTGATCGCAATAAAGGGTTCGGTTCGAAATTCCAACCACCTGAAGAAGGCCGGAGCGTACAACGGCCGAAACGTTGTGACAAAAATGGCGACAAAGATGTGGACAATAGTCCGACTAATGTAAATACTGTACAATTAAAATGGGCTACAATAAATATCCCGCTCAATACCAGAGGACATGCTCAATTGGTGAAGGACAGGCAACTGGTGAGGCAACTGGTGAGTGGTATTGAGCAACGGGGTAGTGTCAATGACAGATGTCAAGAGAGATGTTTTTTCTTAATTTTGAAGGATGAAGCAGTCAAGGTGATTTGGGATTCGCATCTAAGTCCTTAGGAACATCTGAAGTCAGTGACTGGATTAAACGACATTAAGACAGACGTAAGGTTATGCACAGTTTTTATCCAAATCTGTCACATATTACTCATATTCACGGCTTACAGTTGAAACACCGAAATTAAGCAACGTCGAGCCTGGTCAGTACCTAGATGGGTGACCGCTTCGAAACACCAGGTGCTGTAAACTTGGATGTGCAGGTGGTGTAATGGATAATGTAATGGATATATTCACTTACGGGCAAATACCCTTGGGAAAGGTATGAATCCATCTCTTCTCTCCCAGCTATGGGTTAATTAGAAAGATTTTTATTATTAAATCATTATTATCTCTAAAAAAAAAAGATTTTACAATATAAAAATATTTTCTGGCTTTAAACAACATGCAATGGGTTGATAAACCGTAAAAAACGAATCAATCAATCAATACTCGCATTTTTCTGTGATGCATGTGGTTATCACACTGGGCGTCATGATGGCTATAATGGGCTTCGTATATTTGTACCCAAGCGTCACTTTGTTGACGTGCTGCTCTGATAGTCAATAATAATAATAATAATAATAATAATAAGAAGAAGAAGAAGAAGAAGAAGAAGAAGAAGAAGAAGAAGAAGAAGAAGAAGAAGAAGAACAGGCGTGTTATCATTGAAATCATTGCAGAAACAAATCGTGTTTTTAATCGTAAAAATACGTATCACAAATAAAAAGATGTTTTTCAAAGCTGGGAAAATAATGAATAATTATGTTGACATACAGTGTGCTTTTAAGAGGACATTTGATATGTTAGGAATATCTCACAATTGATATGTGTTGTATCTGGGCTGAAGGTAGGCAGAACTAGTCGTTGTCTTAACACCAAATATTTGCTAAGTTATGATTGTTTAAAGTCAATCAAAACTCGAACACGTTTAACCAATTAGAATCAATCATCAAAAAGATGACTAATTGTGGATAGCTGTTTTTTCTGCCTCTTTCTGCTAGAAAATTCATTGAAATCCTGTTGCAATGAATAACCAGGTTTAACTTGACACGCTTTCTCAAAAATGGCCTATATCAAGTAGATTTTGGAATTCTTCAACACAAAATCCAGTCAAATTAACAGTTTTGGGGTCCTTATTCTGTCCGTATTTTTGTTTCCGACCCCTAAATTTGAATAACGCTAACAAAAATACTCAAAACAAAATTGTTTTTTAGTGCAAGTTCCCAAAAATTAAAACAATATGAAATTTTGAAAAGTAAGAAAATTGACTCGCGAAGATATTCAAAATGCATTCAGCTCCTTTCATACGTTAAATTGATCATTACCCGCTTTCTTCCTCTTAAGTACAAATAACATTGATACAGTTCCAGAACTGAACTGAAAATAATTCGGGGCGGGGGCACAAGACCCACAAATGTCCATTTGGCTCCATTTCCGAGTTTACTGTGTAACAATATTAATAGATGTTATATACCTTAAACTGCTGTACGACATAAAAGAAAACTACTGATTTTCAAATGACTCATCTGATGCTGTCGGGCTATATTTATACATGAAGCGCGATTTGAAGCCTGGATCAGACATTTTGATTCTGACAGAAACTTATTTTTTCAAATAATTTAAAGAATATTTTTAATATCAAACTCTTTTTACAAATTTAATATTCCTTACTTATTCAATTTTATACTGAACTATTTTTCTTTCTTTTTTACCTAACGACGTTTTGCTTTTCAAAAACAAACTGCAATTCTAATTAATAAAATCATATTTGGAAATTCGAATTTTAATTTTATTGCTGAAGGATACATATTTTATAGTAAAACTACAACGATTATTTTTGTTCTATGCTTCCGTTGTCTTTAAACTTTCCACAAAGGACGTAAGTCGACTTTTTTTCTTTTTTTTTTCTTTGGCCAGGTAGTATCAAGTTAAAATCTGTCGTGAAGGAATAAACGATTAATTTTTACCACTAATGAGAAATGAGAACTCTTAATATTTTCTAATTCCTTATCGGACACACAAATTGCCGAATTTGTGATGAAAAAGTTAATCTACGTTTTAGAATATAGCATTATGTAGATAGATAGATAGATAGATAGATAGATAGATAGATAGATAGATATGGACAAACTGAGATAGATATGAACAGACCGACGTAGCTAGCGAGCTAGCGAGATAGATAGATAGATAGATAGATAGATAGATAGATAGATAGATAGATAGATAGATAGATGTGTCAAGTTTAAACTTGGTGCAAACTAATTAGATTGTTTAATTATTCATTGCCATGTACTTATTTCCTATCAGTTAATGTATGTATGTAAGTCACTCTCTCTCTCCATCTTTCTCTATCTCTCTATCTCTCTCTCTCATTCTGTGTGTATGTGTCTGTGTGTCTGTGTGTGTGTCTGCGTGTGTGTCTGTGTGTGTCTGTGTGTAGCATTTGGAACTGGTACCAAGTTAGTCAATTTGACGACTGTCAAACGGTAACGACTTTTCCAACGATTTCGTTATTGGATTCCTACACTGTTCCAAGTGTTATTTAACAAGATATTATGTATACAAGACGGATGACGGCGACAATATTTACGCACTCTTGCAAACGACAAGCTACCCAAAATAATGGCCCTCTATTCCGCCCCAAAGCATCCTTATAGTTGGTCAGAGTGCTTCCAATGACAAACGAAGCAGTTTCAGTTGTTCAGGGATCGCATTTCAACATACCCTACTTTGCTTATCATATGTAACTATTCGACATATACACGGTGTAACAGCAAAATTGTCCAAATCGTGTAAAAGCAAAATTCTCCAATTGTTAGATTAATCTTTGGACCGTTGTATCTTAGAAATGATTAAAGATATCGTACTGGAATTCTCCGGTATTTTTACCACACTATTGGTGTAACACTATTTAGCAACGGCAGGTTAATTAACCAATTAATTAACCACAGAAGTTAATTACGGGGATTACTTAAACCGATAGATAGAACGAAATACATACTGAGCGATAACTTAAACCGATAGGTAGAACGAAAGATGTACTGAGCGATATTCTTTTTGTTTTGTTATTTTCCCAAAACAAAGGATGGGTGAAAGGATTTTTCATTTTGTTATTTTCAAGTGCGAATCAAGATAATCATTTTTACTTTCTCGCGGAAGTTTGACGCTGAGATATGCCAAATGTTCCCAGAGTTTTGAATGGATACCCATTGACTGTGTTATAGTGACAACAGTGTTATCAGAGAATGATGAGAATTCTCTGCGAGGACAAAGGAAGGAAAAAGAGAAAGAAAAGAAAGAAAGTGAGGGACAAGACTTAACAACTTAGATGATAAAAGAAAAAAAAATCCACCCACAAAGCGATGTTATTTTGATAACAGGACGGCGAAAATTCTGATGGTCATTGTCGTAAAAATTAGTTGATGAATCCCAGAGTTTTGGGACAGATAAAACATTAACTGTGTCATGATAGCCAAAACTTATATTATCGGGAAAGGATTTAATAGGTCATCTGCCGACCGCACACAAAGCCCAACCCTGAGTTAAGGAGATGTCGGTTGGACAAGACATCTGTGTTCTGTTGAAATTCGTTTGTGATAACAAAAGCCATGTTATTGGATTTCTTTTTTAATTAACTCAATTTCGCCAAAATTCCAATTGAAGAATTCCATATGCCGTGACGTTGGATAAAAATTGAGATTACCACATTCACACTATTTTGACGCCTATTGGCCGAATAGCCAGGCAGAGGTGATCATGTGACGCAGGGAGGAGGCCTGCCACCGCCCATTGAGAGGATAGGTATGAGATGTTGCTGCGAGGAAGTGGGAAAACCGTTGACGCCCTCTAAAGTATGGTGAGATACCCATATGAGAGCAGAAGAGGGTGGGAGTGGAAGAAGATTTCCAAAAATGGAAAATGATAAATATTTCTGACCGAAAACAAAGAAAATGCTTATTGGGGATTTGAAATCAACGTGGTGGCCACACAACGTCCGACGCACGCCGGGTTTGATCGGCGTCCATATAAGCAAACGTCTTCGGGCGTTTGGCAGTTAAGTTAGTTTTTGGCAGTGCAGTCCAAGCAGAGTGCAGTTCGAGAAGCAGAGAGATCCAGGCGAGCCCAAGACACAGGGGACTCGGAAGATAACGCCTCGCACAGGTGACCGCACGATTCCATGCCTTCCGACTTAGACTTCTAACCAAGAACAAATTTGTTGAAGTCCGACTTTAGATTTCCCACCAAAGCAAGTTTCCGACTTAGACTTCTAACCAAGAACAAATTATAGAAGTCTGACTTATATTTTCCACCAGAGCCGACTTTATTGAAAAACAACCCAGATATCCAGAACTAGCTAAAAACGCAAAAGTGTTACAATCCACATTTTTTTTCTTCGGGCTGGGAGAGAAAGAGAGAGACGCACTCCTGTAACTCAACAAACCGACATAAAATTAATCGCTATTCCTAACCAGTCGCTCGCCTTGAAGTTGTTGCTTGTGCTTTTGTTTTTGTTTTTTTGTCTACATTTATTGTGCAGTATCACCTTGACCCGGATTCGGCTGGCACTACGGCCCGACGTTTGATTGATCTCGTCAACCTAAGATCAAATCACAACGTGGGTAGGTTGAATCGGGATCAAAGCAGTTGCTTCGGTGACCAGGCGTTGGAAGCGAGCCGAGTACGACAAGTTGGTACTAGAACCCAACAAGACTTCAACCGATGTCCCAGGGTTAGCCCGTCACAAAGGACCGGCGTCACATTTGGCGTCGTGACCAAAAGACGGGTGTCACATTGGACTCTACTTTGAGAAATAAGAATGTATAATTACTCTCCAAGCTTAACAGAAGAATCCTGATGAAATCGATCATAAACGAAAATGACATGTTCATAATTAATTAATCATAGCTAAGGATCGGAAGTTCATGACGGATTGAAATATATATATATATATATATATATATATATATATATATATATATATATATATTATTCCAGGATCATTTTCCAACTTATTCATGATGATCTTCGCCCTCTCTAACCTTCTAACTTTCAGTCCTGGAGTAACTAGGTTTCTCACGCGTTTCACGTACGATTTCATTATCAAAATCCTTTTCATAGCTCTTTGGATTTTCATAGGTGAATCTCCTCTCCCACATGCCAAACATCTTATGAATTGACCAAGATCTGAATAGTTGTATCTTAGAAATTAAAAAAAAAGATATCGTACTGGAATTCTCTAAGGTTTTTATAATACTACTGGAATCTGCTTTGAGTAATAAGAATGTTCATTAATTAATCATAGCTAAGGATCGGAAGTTCATGAAGGATTGAAATAAAGTTCATATATATATATATATAGAGAGAGAGAGAGATAGATAGATAGATAGATAGATAGATAGATAGATAGATAGATAGATAGATAGATAGATAGATTAAATTGTTTTTAAAATAGTGGGAGTATTTTGTATGTTAAAACATTTAATGTTTCCAAAAAAATTAATGAAAGTTTATTGTACTAAGTTACGCACCCTACTAAAACCAACTGTACTTTGTAACCCTTACCTGTTTGTACTTCTCCCCAAATTTGGTTTCAATAGGGTCAATGTATTGCTATTTTAGAGGGTGTGACGGACTGATGGATTAATGGAAATCAGAGAATTTTATACATAGATAGATTTCCACCGACAGAAACAACTAGCTGTGCAGTCAACGAATTCTAACTGGAAACAGTTAATATTGTCATTACGTCATTGTTATCATTTTTCTATTTTATTATTGCTTATTGTTGGTAATATCTTGTTGTGTCTCAAAAGATCTACGGTAAGAATGAATCCTATATCCGTCGCATAACTTGCAGTATATTTGTTAGAATCGCTCTACTGTGTTATTAGCTGTTGCTGTTCATTTTTTACGTGCCTAATTTATAAATTAAATTTGATGTATGTATGTATGTATGTACCCTAATCAGTTCAGGTTAATCTACGATTGTTACAGGTACCATGTAAGCCAGTGCTACCTGCTGCGTGTTCGGGTTACCGGATATAAGATCGGTTCCTTCATTAGGCTTTCTTTGGTGACGATGTGCAATGAACCCATCAGGATGGGGAAAAAAAGATCTGTCAAAGGACGGATTAATCTCCTTGCAGAACCAATGGTTATCTACACAACCCACTGGGTGTGTCTGACCTCTTAGCTATCGTTAAGTTAATCAACCAAGAGTAAGAATAATCTGATTTTTTTTTTATCAGTTCACCCGAAGCAAGACGGGAGTGTCACTGGTTCGCAGGGGGTTACATAGGGTGAAGGTAAAAGAAAAAAACTGTGTATAGTGGGGAAGAGGAAAGGATAAAAGTTGAACGGGGTTCAAGACATCGGAAGATGGCGACTGACGTTACATTTAAATTTTTGAATATTGTAATTATCAGGGAAGCAGGTGAACGGAAGGGATTTCCACGGGCAGGAATTGCGAGAAAAGAATCTATTGGAGTAAAAGTGGCGGTTACATTTAACTATTTCAGCGGTAAAAGGATACTAGGCTAGTAACACGTTTAAATTTATGTAGTCGGGGCACCAAGGTCAAAAGCGCGGCAGAACAGTAGCCATGTAAATATTTGTAGAAAAGACAGAGGGAAGCCACAAACGATGTGAGCCATTGACTGGGCAACCATTGACTGGGCAACCATTGACTGGGCAACCATTGACTGGGAAACCATTGTAGGGCAACTATGTAAGCCAAAGGATGCGAACCATTAGCTGGGAAAAAATATATATTCGGTCATAGCACCATTAAAAAGATTTTGATTAGTGTTTTACGATAGTCACAATTGCGACAGGGAAGCCAATATGTATGTATCTATGTATGTACGTGTGCCGGGACGGAATGGGTATGTGTCCAGGTGTGCAGTTAGCCCACTGAGAGTGATAGGACCCAATGCTTTGATAAGGAAAACTCTGATGCAACACTCGCTTCAGTACTAATCCGGATATCGCATCCGCTTGTCCCTGGAGTCCTTAGAATTGATGGTTTGAGTCATTGCGGTGTTGTGCAAGCCGTACTGGACTATAATAGCACGGAGTTTGCTAATATAGCATCTATTGTTTGAATGTGCGGGAGGTGTAATCGATAGCGGTTTTAAATGATATATCGGAGAATTGAGCTAGTTATGTTCACTTGCGCACGGATACCCTTCGGGTGGGGTGTTTATTAGCTCATCTCTCCTTCCCAATGCTATGAGTTAAATAGCAGCGCAGAATTGGCTCTTCTAGACATTAGCCTAGAAGGACAACTTTGAATTCAAAATCGTAAACATAGATTTCACTTGTCAGCAATGATCATGCTCATATAACGTTTCGACAGCCATTATGTATGGAAAAACATCGTAAAAAGAGGTTTCGATACTACCCACAGTTTCATACATTCGTCCTTGGAATATATACAAAGGGACGCTGAAAAGTTCTTGGCCAGAGCCGAAAACTCTCTAGTGTATAAGTATGTGGGGATAGGATATTGTTGCTTTTGCCAGATCTGTGTAAAGTTGAAAACGAAGATGAAACGGAAAGAAATAAAGAGAGAGTTGTGAGTTATGTACCTGTCTACAGTAGAGGTGAACAAAAACAAACTTGGAAACTTGAGTTACTAAAAGGAAATAACTAAAAATGAGAAAGGCATGACACGTGGAACTAGAATAATCTACCACGATGAACTAAAGGGTTTGCTTCAAAATTTCAGCGTATATAATCTGAAGAAGGCCGGGGCGTAAAAATGCCAAACGTCGTGAATATAATGAAAGGTGAAGATGAAGACAACATTCCAAGCAATGTAAATAGTGTAACTACACTATCTCATCTTAGAAATATAAACAGATCCTGAAGAAATTAGGAGCAAACAACGACCGAAATGTCGTGAATATGACAACAGAGATGAGGTCAACAACACGAACAATGTAAATAGTGAAAATAGTTACAATACCTCATCTTAGAAATATAAACAAATCCTGAAGAAAGCCAGAGCATACAATGGCCGAAACGTCGTGAATATGACAACAAAGATGAGGAAAACAGCACGAACAATGTAAATAGTGCAAACAGTTACAATAAATCATGTCAGAAATATCAACAGATCCTGAAGAAGGGCGGAACATACAACAGCCGAAACGTCGTGAATATGACACCAAAGATGAGGACAACAGCCCGAACAATGTAAATAGTGTAAAAGAAAGTGAGAGAATGATTTGCAGTTAACAAGTATAACATTTTGCTTGAATAACTCCAGATAATTAACTCTTGGCAAACGATTCGTTGGCGTAAAGTCGAGATAACGAATCAACAGAGCTCGAGAAAATCTATTTGCTTTCAACTCATCATTTTTAACGAAGGTTTTTGGCAGGCTTCTGTCTTTTGTAAACGTTTATATATTTATATATTTAAGCATTGCGTATCACGACATGCATTGCGATTGGTGTATTGTAAATATGAAAGATTTGACTTGAAGAAAATACTGGCTACAAGTTTACAAATAAGAAAAAGATTTGATATTTACTAGTTAAAAAAAAAAGACAAAAACGGGCGCAAATTGAATGAATCCAAATTTTATTAATGAAACAATCACCTTCATTTGCAATTAGATTAGTCCCTTCTTATCAGCACGCTATGAAAAGTTCTCGGCCCAACCTACTTCGTAAAATCTGACCAGGTAACACTTTATTTTGCATTTGTTTTGGACTACTTTCTTAGTCTGACCGAGAACTTTTCAGTGTCTCTTTATATATGCTCCAAGAATGCCTGAAACTGTTGACAGTATCGAAACCTCTTTTTACGATGTTTTTCCATACATAATGGCTGTCGACACGCTATATGAGTATGACCATTGCTGACAGGTGAAATCTATGTTTACGATTTTGAATTCAAAGTTGTCCTTCCAGACCATTGCAGCAATCTTAGTATTGAATTGGTTCATTCTTTATCTATCGTCTTTACTCTCATAATATTAATTTCCTACCATCTTCACTTTTTTTTTCATATCACACTTCATTCATTATAACTATTTTAACAGTAACGTTCTAGCTTGAGGGACTCTAGAGCTTTGCATTGGGAAACTTTAGTAATAATAAATACAGTAGCTTGCTAATCTCGCAACTTCTTGTTAGTAAAATTGATATTTACAGAGTGCTCCATATTCAGCCTTGATCCAGTCTGTTGTCTTTAATCTGCGGAAGGATAATATTTATTTATAATAAAATACAAAATGTGGCACAGGGCCAAAAAGGGTAATGGGGGAAAAGGACAGTCTTCTCCTGTCTTAATATTGCTGCCATATATAGTCTGGAGCCCCTGCTGTTTGCATCCAGAGACGGATATGCAATGTAATTGGCCCTGATCTGTCATCTCGTCTGCAGTCGCTCTCTCACAGACGCCACGTTGCCTCGCTCGGTCTTTTGTACAAATACTTTCACGGTAATTGCTCCGAAGAGCTGCTTTCTCTGGTCCCTAGGCCTCATGAATTTAAACGTCCTACGAGGCTGGCATCCCGTTCCCACCCCTTCACCGTTGAAACTGTTAGATGTAGACGTCTCTTCTACTCCAATAGCTTCATGTCTCGCACATCTCGCCTGTGGAACTCCCTTCCTTATTCCTGTTTCCCTGAAAAATACAATCTCCAACTATTTAAGTGTAACGTCAATCGACATCTCCAGTTGCCTTGATCTATCCACTTCCCTTCTCCACATCCTTTCACCTTTCATTCCTATCTGCTCTCACTCCAAATCTTCTGTAACCCCCTTGCCTTGATCGATCCACTATCTTTCTCCACATCCTTTCCTTTACCACTCCTATCTGCTCTTCCTCCAAACCTTCTGTAACCCCTTGCGTGCTAGTTGCCTCCAGCCTTGCTTGGGGTGATAAGCTTAAAAAAAAAAAAAAAAACACTGACCCAAACTTACAACAAGATTCCTTACACCAAAACAACGCATTATTACTTACCTTTCCTAGTACATCCACCGTAATACCTCTTGTCTCCATGAAAGTACTAACTAGTCCCCAAATGTACAATTCATTGTCTGTGGGAGGGGAGAGGAATAAAATAACAATTTAAAACTCTAAACCTCAATGAATATTTACAAAGTGTACAAAAACTATTTTTAAAAAAACTAAACAAAATTATATTAGTAATAACCACCCCCAATCCCTAAATGTGGCAAAAACGTTAATGAACTGAACGAAATCAATGCGGGACTTTGCTAATATAACGACATTCAATCAACCCAAGCATTCACACAAACCATACACTCATTCAAACACAACAACAAATACGAAATTCACGTCCGAAACTAAAGGCGCCGCGCATCCACCAAAGAACTGACATCACTGACCACCTAACGAGGAAGGGGATGGGGAATTAAACTAAAGAAAAATGGGGACAGAAATAAAAGGGGCCTATGAGCATACATCCCCTTGCTAAATTAACTGGAATGAAGAAACTAAACAGACAAATACAACCCTAAACTAACATAATCCGTGCGGGGTTAGCCTATGTTCAACACAGGGAGAACACAATCTGCGGAATGATTGCTAAAAACATTTCCCTCCCCAAATTTATAAATAAATCCTGCAGATGCATGCTGGGATTTCTTCCTAACCAATAAAATTCTCTGTCTCATCCGTCATATTGTTGCTCTTTCTTCTCTTGAAATCAGAACGCTATAATCACTTGACTGTATCACTTTTGCGTGTTAACACCATTCTCATTTTGTGAATGATAGCTGTTGCTATGCCTAGATCTGTCTTGCATATATATATATATATATATATATATATATATATATATATATATATATATATATATATATATATATATTGGTTGGTTAGTGTCATTTTGGCCTGGTTCTTTTCTTTCTTTTCCTATTGTTTAATGGAAACTTTGTTAATTACGTTTGTTGGGCATTTTTGATATTTAAGCTTAACCATTGTCCAATTACTCTCCAGAGACAAGCAGCAAACTTGGAAGAATTCTAGTTTTATCATTCTAATCTTGAACGCTTAAAAATTAATACCCCATGCCAAACGCGCTAAATATTCCATCTTGCTTTTTCAGATTTGATTTGGTTTGGTTTATTTTGTTTTACAACATATCAACCTCAATTAATACCGACAAGATTTTTAAAAGGATAGATTCGTATGTGATTGGTCCTGATCTGGCATCTCGTCTACAATCACTTTCTCACAGACGTACCGTCGCTTTCCTCTGTCTTTTCTACAAATACTTTCACGGTAACTACTCCGACGAGCTACTTTTGCTGGTTCCCAAACTGCATGAATTTAAATGTGTTACTAGTTTGGCATCTCAGTCCCACCCTTTCACTGTCGAAACGGTTAAATGTAGCCATCTCTTCTACTCCAATAGCTTCATGTCTCGCACTTCCGTCTGTGGAACTCACTTCCTCTTCCTTGCTTCCCTGATTAGCTATAATCTCCAACTATTAAAATGCAATGTCAATTGACATCTCCAGATGCCTTGATCTATTCCCCATCCTTCTCTTCATCCTTTCCTCTATCACGCCTCTTTACTCTTGCTCCCACTCCCTTGCGTGCTAGTGGCATTCCCGAAATGCTTCAAAAAATGTATTAATATTTTTTTCCAAAAATGTATTGCTGGTAATATTTTTTCTTTTTTTTTTTCTCCAAAAATGTATTACTGGTTATATTTTTTTCTTTCAAAAAATGTATTGCTGGTAATTTTTTTTTTTCCAAAAAATGTATTGCTGGTAATATTTTTTTCTTTCAAAAATGTATTGCTGGTAATATTTTTTTCTTTCAGAAATGTATTGCTGGTAATATTTTTTTCTTTCAAAAATGTATTGCTGGTAATATTTTTTCTTTCAAAAAATGTATTGCTGATAATATTTTTTCTTTCAAAAAATGTATTGCTGGTAATATTTTTTCTTTCAAAAAATGTATTGCTGGTAATATTTTTTCTTTCAAAAATGTATTGCTGGTAATATTTTTTCTTTCAAAAAATGTATTGCTGGTAATATTTTTTTCTTTCAAAAATGTATTGCTGGTAATATTTTTTTCTTTCAAAAATGTATTGCTGGTAATATTTTTTCTTTCAAAAAATGTATTGCTGATAATATTTTTTCTTTCAAAAAATGTATTGCTGGTAATATTTTTTCTTTCAAAAAATGTATTGCTGGTAAGATTTTTTCTTTCAAAAATGTATTGCTGGTAATATTTTTTCTTTCAAAACTGTATTGCTGGTAATATTTTTTCTTTCAAAAAATGTATTGCTGGTAATATTTTTTTCTTTCAAAAATGTATTGCTGGTAATATTTTTTCTTTCAAAAATGTATTGCTGGTAATATTTTTTCTTTCAAAAAATGTATTGCTGGTAAGATTTTTTCTTTCAAAAATGTATTGCTGGTAAGATTTTTTCTTTCAAAAATGTATTGCTGGTAATATTTTTTCTTTCAAAAAATGTATTGCTGGTAATATTTTTTTCTTTCAAAAATGTATTGCTGGTAATATTTTTTTCTTTCAAAAATGTATTGCTGGTAATATTTTTTCTTTCAAAAAATGTATTGCTGATAATATTTTTTCTTTCAAAAAATGTATTGCTGGTAATATTTTTTCTTTTAAAAAATGTATTGCTGGTAAGATTTTTTCTTTCAAAAATGTATTGCTGGTAATATTTTTTCTTTCAAAACTGTATTGCTGGTAATATTTTTTCTTTCAAAAAATGTATTGCTGGTAATATTTTTTTCTTTCAAAAATGTATTGCTGGTAATATTTTTTCTTTCAAAAATGTATTGCTGGTAATATTTTTTTCTTTCAAAAATGTATTGCTGGTAATATTTTTTCTTTCAAAAAATGTATTGCTGATAATATTTTTTCTTTCAAAAAATGTATTGCTGGTAATATTTTTTCTTTCAAAAATGTATTGCTGGTAAGATTTTTTCTTTCAAAAATGTATTGCTGGTAATATTTTTTCTTTCAAAAAATGTATTGCTGGTAATATTTTTTTCTTTCAAAAATGTATTGCTGGTAATATTTTTTTCTTTCAAAAATGTATTGCTGGTAATATTTTTTCTTTCAAAAAATGTATTGCTGATAATATTTTTTCTTTCAAAAAATGTATTGCTGGTAATATTTTTTCTTTTAAAAAATGTATTGCTGGTAAGATTTTTTCTTTCAAAAATGTATTGCTGGTAATATTTTTTCTTTCAAAACTGTATTGCTGGTAATATTTTTTCTTTCAAAAAATGTATTGCTGGTAATATTTTTTTCTTTCAAAAATGTATTGCTGGTAATATTTTTTCTTTCAAAAATGTATTGCTGGTAATATTTTTTTCTTTCAAAAATGTATTGCTGGTAATATTTTTTCTTTCAAAAAATGTATTGCTGATAATATTTTTTCTTTCAAAAAATGTATTGCTGGTAATATTTTTTCTTTCAAAAAATGTATTGCTGGTAAGATTTTTTCTTTCAAAAATGTATTGCTGGTAATATTTTTTCTTTCAAAAATGTATTGCTGGTAATATTTTTTCTTTCAAAAAATGTATTGCTGGTAATATTTTTATTCTTTCAAAAATGTATTGCTGGTAATATTTTTTTCTTAAAAAATGTATTGCTGGTATTCTTACTATAAAATCTATTTTTATACTTTCAAAGTGTTTTGACCGCAGTTTAGAGGTTAACTACATATTTTCCCGTAGCTGGGATCGTAACAAGTGCTACCGTCTCGGGTCAGGGCGAATGTGGGTACAACAGCAATTAACAGTTTGTTCCACGCTCCTCAAAACCTCCCCATCAGAGCCCTTGCTACCGGATGTAATTTATCGTCATACCCAGGACGCCTCATTGGTGATTTGTACCCCTCTGCAACAGGACGAACTTTTTTTCAGGGATAAAAAAAACATTATATTGCGGAGTAAACAATGCAAGACACTGATTCTGATTGCTATGCTTTTGTATAACCCTTGTCCATTCATCTTTCTTGTCTATCCTCCTAAGAGTGATGCCGTTGTGACGACTGGTGAAATAGCTGAAACGGTCGATGAGTAGCATTCATATGCGGCTTTCTCAGTGTTCACTATGAGGAGTGGTCAGTCCATCAAACAAAACCGACGTAGAAGCTGAGCCAGATCCTAGATGCGCCTACCCGATACACTAGATAACTGCGCAAATCCAGGCCACTTCCTTACCACCTGTCCTGATAAGTGTTCCTCTGCAATAGCACCCCCCTAAGTCCTTTCAGCCGACTCATCGATCAGAACCGGAGTCACAACGATCGACTGCTTCCTCAACGATGTCTACTGATTCGATCGTCTCCAAACCTCAAGTGGGTGACATATATACGATCCATTGCCAAAAGAAGCTTTGCATCAGCGCAGGTGACTGTTGTTGTTTATAGAATGAGCCTGTCATTTAACAGTGCTCAATTGAAATATATTTTCAAGAGATAAATTATTATTCATATATATATATATATATATATATATATATATATATATATATTATTTCTGTATATATATTATTTATATATACAGTGTAACCCGGATATAAGAGAGATTTTATCTGGTCCCAAATTAGAGCTATACTTACCTAAACAAAATAGACCAAACCCGGATATAAGATAAACCCTGATATAAGAGACTTCTTCTCCGGTCCCGACAACTCTCTTATATCCGGGTTACACTGTATATATTTATATATATATATATATATATATATATATATATATATATATATATATTTAATTATATATGTATATATTTAATTATATATATATATATATATATATATATATATATATATATGCTTTCTTAGCCTCTAAAAACCTTGTTTGGAAGCATTAATGATTATTCCCTGTTTGAAGCTTTTTTCTACCTTTGATGACACGGCCATATATATATATACACATATATACATATATATATAGAGAGAGATAGAGATAGATAGATAGAGAGAGAGAGAGAGAGAGAATGAGCTGAGAAGACTATGTTTACATTTAGACAGTTTTTAGCGGTGATTCCTCTTATTCGGCATTTTCTTTGCTGATAAGGGTTGACTGGTTCCAAGGTTGCCGGATTAACGAGGTCTGAATGTATAACTGTAATACCTGCGCTGAAGCTGCCAAATCTCCGCTCTCCAGCTTCGTTCAAGATGAGTTTTTCACTGCCTTGTGGGGGAAGATATGATTTCTATCCTGCAACTTTTATTTCGCCAGCCTGTCGCAAATCTATCGCTATTTCCATAGTAAATGTTTGGACAAGCTCATTTCCAATTCAGACCTTCAGAGCCAAAATCCGCCATGTTGTGTTCACGGAGTTGAACCCCCCCCCCCCCACGTTTCGTTCGTATCCCATTGGTAAGGAGGAAGTACAACTCAGACATCTTCTCCCCGAGAACCGCTGTTTTGTGGTACATACTTCGCTAGAGTCATAACCGCTTCAATCAAGAATGAGTCAACGCATGTTCAGATAAAGAAAAAAAGAAAAACTTGACCGGAGTGTAGAATAAATGGATGTATTCGGGTCTAGTTGGGAAAAGATAAATAACAGAAAATAGTGAGATAGTGGAAACCGAAAAAAGAAATTTACAAAAACAAAAATGCATTCCTTAAGCAGTTCTTATCATTAAACTCGGTTCTGGGGATGGTGGACAATCTCCAAAGCAATGTCACTCCGACGGTTAATCCCTAGCGCCTGAGACGTTATTAAACAGGAAAAGCCGAGTAGCTTGGACTATTCTTGGCCCTGGTACACATGGCTCTCTCACTTTATATTCAGCCTTGCACCATCTTCCTTCCGAGTCCGTGTGGTTTTGTGGAAAAATTTCAAAAATCAAAACTAAATGAAATTTTCGTACAGCTTTTATCAGTGCTGTTGGTACCAGGGAACCATTCCCACCTGCAATATTTCACCTACGGTTGAGGGGTGGTTAAAACATCCCCAGTGAGAAAAAGGCCATGGAACTGAACTATTCCCTGGCACCATGTTTATATGGAACTACTACTTTAAACTCTTCTTTTTGTTATATTCTGTTTGAGGAGAGGGGGTGCACCATGCAATCTTTGCACTCCGACAACTGTGTGAGTGGGCGATGGAATACGACCAAGATCTCCATCTGGTATTCGTGGATCACGAAAAAGCCTTCGAAAGAGTCAACAGAGATAAGCTATGGGAGGTTCTCGTGCAGTATGATTTTAAGGGACAGCTGCTAGACAACATCCGGGCCACGTACAGTAACAGCAGGAGCGCAGTCCTCACAGCAAGTGGAACGTCTGACTGGTTTCCAGTAACATCTGGGGTTAGGCAGGACTACAATCGCCCACTTCTACTGTTCGTGATCTGCATGGACTAAATTACAGAGGAGGCACTCAACGAAATCATGTTCGCCGATGATCAGGCAATGATGAACGAACACACTGACCAACCCAACTCAAATACGACATGAAGATCAGTGTCAGTAAGACCGAGGTCATGACCGTCAGCAAGAGACCAGAAAAACTGGACATTAACATAAATGGGACCCAGTTAAAGCAAACTAGTGAATTCAAATATCTGGGCAACATATTTACTGAAAACGGCAAACTAGACAGAGAAATGGAGACCAGATGTCAGAAAGCCAACACAGTCAGCTACCAAATTGCTCCTCTTCTAAAACATCCTAGCATTTCTATGAACACCAAGGCAAATCTCATCAACACTATTTTCCTACCAACGTTGACACACCAGTGCCAGACATGGCCCCTAACAAAGACCCTTGAGAAGAAACTTATCACTTGTGAGATGAAATGCCTGAGGAAAGCAGTGAACAAGAACAGGCGAGACAAAATCAGGAATGAGGCACTAAGAGACATGGTAAGAGCAATACCAATCATACTACACATCGAACGACAGAGGATCAAGTGGTTCGGACACCTCACTCGTATGCCTATCAACCAAACAGCCCTATGGACATACACCCTCAGGTACTCTGGCTGGAGAGTGAGAGGCAGACTAAGAAGACGTTGCGGCGACTTAGTGTCGGACAATCTCAGAGCCCACGAGATATTTCTCCTCCAGGCCACTCGCCTTGCCGCTGACAGACGACTGTGTCTCCCCGCGACGCCTAACAGCACAAGCGAAAGGAAAAACTAAGCTGTTTGCGGGCTAGTATTAACCCTAACCCCTCATCGTATGATTCCTAACATACATTCTTCAAATCCTCCGAGATGAGTTGTCAGTAAGGAAAACATCATTGACGATATATCTTGGAGCATTCGGAGAATGTAGGTTAGGAATCGCACAATGAGAGTGAAGGGGCTAGGGTTAATACTTGGCTACTGAAATATTTCTTGAGAAAAAAAAAGCCGAGGGAACTGGACTATTCTCTGAACCCATGCATACGTGGTACTACAGCTTTTAACTCGGTCTTTTGTTATATTCGGTTTTTGAGTGAGTGTGCCAATCAATCCCAACATGCAATTCTCAAATGTTCTCTGAAGTTCGTGTCGTTAGATTTATTAAAGCAAGTTTCGTTTCCGTTCTTTTTCAGCTACACGATTCGTAATAACCTATCATCAAGACTATTACAAGTAATCGCAAGCAGTTGGTGCATGCTTTCAGATTCACGTCGTTTTGTTTTTAATCTGGCTTTTTCTGTACTCATAAAAAAACTTGAACCTGACTTCCTACGCGTTTTCATTACTTTTGATAACAAGGCGAACTTTAGATGTTTTTAATCTCGAATTTGCAACGACAAATGAAAACGTCTCACTACACTGCTAGAACGGGAAGACTACAGTTTAATTATTTGTTCAAACATCTCTCAGCTTTTCAATTTGGAGGCATAGGCTTATATTTTAACGAACGCTTTATAGCTTGTGCCCTAAAGTGATAACACACACACAAGCACGCATATAAATCATGTTGCAGCATAAAGGAAAATTAACAATCAATCATCGAAGCGAAGAAATCTTTCCTTTCCATATGCATCTTCTCATAATGTATAACGATCGGCATCCAGTTTTCTCCTCGGCTGTTAATTCTGAGACCGCTGTGGGACTAATACAAGGATTGGGGCTGAATTCCGTTCTGACGGCCTGTTATTCATGATCGCACTTCCTGCATCAATTTGGCTCGCGGATGTAACGCACGCCATCTTTATTAGAGTGTAGGAAAGAAAATAATATGCATCTGTTGATCAAACCTGTTTCGCTTATCTGTCACTGCATTACTCTGTGCTCATGAAATGGAGTCATAATTTCGCGCCTATTTTCACCTTCTTCATAAGAACAGATATTCGATAACGAGGCTTGATCGTGAACTTCAACGAGATTTTTTTTTTCATAGACAGTAAAGAAACCGGTCTGTTTTAAGAATTAGAAAACTCGTTAATCTTGTCGCTTGTTCAACAAATGTGATCCCCGGAAATCTCAATTGAGATGAAAGGTGCCTCTAGTTGGGAAAAACGGTTAGTGGTGCTAGTCTGGCTTCTCATTAGTAGCGAGTTCGACCCTCAGGAGTTGTCTCAAACCGTTATAAAAAAAAAAAAGAAACAATGATGATAAGTTATCATTACTTATATTCGGATTATTATCTTCATCTTTGTTTTATTACAATGTTTCGGCCCTTGTGCACTCCGGGATTCGTCAGGTGTATATCGATCTGGGTAACCTACAGAGAATTCTGAACTGAACCCTTTCTTTAATCTAATCGGACAATGTGTACTTGCAATTATTGGAACCGGTGAACAATAAATGAACAGTACAAAATACAAATAACAACTGGACGAGATATCCCTAGATATGAACAGGGGAACGAGAAAAGTCTACCCTTGTAGATTAAATAAACGGTTCAGTTCGGGATTCCCTGTATGTTATCCAGATCTATATACACCTGAGGAAGGCTGGAGGGCACGACGGCCGAAACGTTGTCAGACCATATGGTACCCATCTCGGCCGTACCGAGAAAATCTAGAAATACACGTGAAAATAGGTATTTACATTTGCGGCCATCTTGGCTGTAACAGTTACCGGAAGTTTTCCATATATATATATATATATATATATATATATATATATATATATATATATATATATATATAGCATAATGAGAAGCCACGTATACTTTCTTGATATGTATATAATATATGGATAAAATAACTGAAAAAAAATTGGATGTTTTTTTGCGAAAGTATTTATTTATATGTTTTTATATATATTTAATATTTCAGACCACCTCGGTCCTTCCTTAGAAATTAATTGAATTACTGTATTACTGTATTTGGCAGTTTGTTTACATTTTTCAGCGTCCGTCGTTAGACGCGGACGTCACGTGATGTGGAATGCAACTATGTTTGAATTTTTTAACGTAAATCTAACGATAATATTTTAGATGTTGTTTAAAAAGGTTTTTTAACTATTTTTTTTCAGTTATTTTATCCATATATTATATATATATATAAAAGTGGACATGGAACAGTACAATCGTCAGGCAACTCTGAGTTGCCTGAGGATTGCACTAGCATGAAACAGACTGTCGCCTCTAAGTGCTGACTTCCATGTCCACTTTTATATTTACACACGCTCTATCTCTGATATTGAGCACTTTATCCCATAAATATAGCACACTTTAAGACTATATTTCTTCACACATATATATATATATATATATATATATATATATATACATATATATATGCTAGCTTGAAAGCCGCCCTGTCGGATTCGGATGGCATTTAAGCTAACTCTTGCGGAGGGTTTTTGATTGAAAGTCCGTAAGTCTTTGCATATTCTCAGCATTGAAAGGTCTCTTGGCTGCCGTTTGAGCTGGGTTTTCATTTGCACGGGACTTTCTTTTCCTCGCTGCAACCTTCGATCTTTTGATTGCAATCTGGTCCTCTGTTGCTGGAGATTTCCTTTTGCGAGGCATACTGCTGCCTTATACGATCGGCATCAATAAACGAGAGCATTTAAGTATGGCATTAATATTTAAGCTTACTTTTTAAAAGTTCAACGATAATTCTTCTGTTGCCACTTAATTTAAAGACTATTTGTTGTACGTAGGTCCTTACTTTCGGTACAAACAATTATTTTTATTTCATGGATGACTTTCGCTGGATTTGGCAATTAATCTCAATTATTCCCAAATTTATTTCCAAGTCATAGAAATTGATATCGTACAAAAGAATTCGTCGAAAAACAGACAGGAATGATTTCAATTTGCTCACGAAGTTGTTAGCCTGATTCCAAAATGGTATGATATGTTGGGCGACGGCCTCTAGGAGTAAAGTTGAAAAAGTGTGACACAGCGACACACTAACATTCAGATTTATATACATACATATATATATATATATATATATATATATGTGTGTATATCTGTGTGTGTGTGTATATATATATATATATATATATATATATATATATATATATATATATATATATATATATATATATATATATATATATATATCAACAGTTTGTATATTTCTTTTCCTAAGGACATCCTCTTCTATTTTCAGCCATTTTCATCTGTATATATATATATATGTGTGTAAGTGTGTGTGTGTGTGAGTGTGTATGTGTGTGTGTATATATATATATATATATATATATATATATATATATATGTGTGTGTGTGTGTGTGTGTGTGTGTGTGTGTGTGCGTGTGTACATATATCAACAGTTTGTATATCTCTTTTACTAAGTATATACTCTTCTATTGTCAGCCATTTTCATCTGTATATCGACTTGATATTCTGTGTCTGAACATAATTTGTCTGTTTTGTGCACTTTGGTGTTAGGGTTAACAAACTTGTTTCATTCGACTAATTGCAACTGAATTGTGACTTCGACCCTCGCTCGGTGCTCCATGTGTTTGGCCTTGTGTCACATCTAAACTACGCTTAGAAAATCACCATAATTTGTCTGATTTTATTTATTTGTCGATTTATTTTATAAAGCGAAGTTGTGATATAAGAAAAAATATCGACCGAGTTTTCCTTTCGACATAATAAGCCTCCAGCAAGAACTCGAAAAATGACTGACTTACTTGCTTTCAACCATTCATTCATTTTTCATTCATTTATTTTTCATTCATTCATTTTTTTTCTTTCTTTCATTTTCTAAGATATTCTTTTATCTTTTCTTCTTTTTTCTTTTACATGGAGGATGGAAAATGTGGCAATGCCACCTAAAACCGAACACAACTTTCAGCGGCGAAAGATACGATCACGGAAGTTCAGTAACGGCAAGCCTGGTCAATAGCTAGATGGACGACCGCTTTGGAATATCAGGTACTGTAAGCTTGGATGCGAGGGTGTACTATATATATATATATATATATATATATATATATATATATATATATATATATATATATATATATATACAGGGTGACTCAAAAAAACGGGAACTTTTTAACAATCCAATAAAACAAAGAGTGATGGAAGAAAAATATTTAATTCATAGTAATTGAAACCTTAAAACATGCCATATAAGAAACAATGATGGAATTTTCATTTTTTTTAAATTACGTCCTGTAGATGGCATCCTCCAGTACGAATGCATTCTTGAAATCTGCTGTTGAGATTCCTCATTCCCGTTACTAAAATGGCGAAATGTTTACTTGCTCAAGGTCACTGTCTCGCTGTGTTGCCACTTGCTCATGTCTGGCAATAGGCACTTCAAAAATTCCCGTTTTTTGGGGGTCACACTGTATATATATATATATATATATATATATATATATATACATTTATTTTTGACAGACTGTTTCGCAGCTCATCAGTGTGGCTAGACGCCCGGTTGCCTCTAGCTACGATCGAAACCCGACTGAATTTGCGTCAGTCCGAACTTCGCCCACTAAGCCGTCAGCGTACGGGATGAAGGTGAATTTTAGTGTGTTTATTTTTAGATTCAGATAAACACACAGTGACTGACAGTGACTCAATTCTGTCGAAGAGTCGTGCATATTAGCTTAAAGAGTCACTGTTTACAAATTCACACCTCATATATATATATATATATATATATATATATATATATATATATATATATATAGGTATAACTGCTCCGAATTGACACCATTTTTCGTAAGAATAAATGAAAAGCCTTTAGAGTTATTCAGCTAGAAAGCGAATAGGTTTAAATCTTTTTGTGTCAGCCCCACTGTCTTCAGAACTGAGCAATGGGGAAACGGAAAACCTCATTCAGGCCTTCAGTAATGGTACCAACATTCATACTCTGTCTTCCATCTTCAAAGTTTATTCAAGAACCGTCAAGAGAAAGGTGAATAAGTTTAAAAAGAGGGAACCGTAGAGAGAAAAACTGGATCAGATCACAACAGCAAGAGGGATCATCATTTCCACTTAGAGACAAATACATTGTTACTGTTTAAAGTAGAGTCCAATTGTGTTGTAAAAACCTCAGAGAATTCCAGTAAGATATCTTTAATCATTTCTAAGATACAACGGTTCAAAGCTTAATCTAGTAATTGGACAATTTTGCTGTTACACGATTTGGATAATTTTGTTGTTACACCCGGTATATACAATCTCTAACGGTTTAAGTGTAGCGTCAATCGACATCTCCAGTTGCCTTGATCTATCCACTTCCCTTCTCCACATCCTTTCACCTTTCATTCCTATCTGCTCTCGCTCCAAATTTTCTGTAACCCCCTTGCCTTGATCGACCCACTGTCTTTCTCTTTCTCCACATCCTCTCCTTTACCACTCCTATCTGCTCTTCCTCCAACCCTTCTATAACCCCTTGCGTAACAGTGGCCTCCAGCCTTGCTTGGGGTGATACGCTTAAATATATATATATATATATATATATATATATATATATATATATATATATATATATATATATGTGTGTGTATATATGTGTGTGGTGTGTGTGTGTGTGTTTGTGTGTGCTCCTAGGAAATCTGGTTGAGGTCTCTTGAGAAAAGGGTAATTTTAAAAACAGTGGCTCTTACAGCTATTAACGCATTGCTCATTAACTGAATTCAGTTCTCAAGGCCACTAGCAAATTTCGTATAGAAAACGTTAAATTACCCTTTCTCTCTACCGTGCGACGATAGCCTAGGGGTAGGGATTTGATGCCAGATCGGTCGGGTTTCGATTCCGGCTTGAAGCAATCGGACGTCCAGCTGCACTGAGGAGCTGTGATACTGTGTCTTTGGATGGTAATATATATATATATATATATATATATATATATATATATATATATATATATGATAAAAATGTAGTCTTAAGATAGGCTATATTTATGGCAAAAAGTGCTCAATATCAGAGATAGAGCGTATGTAAATATAAAAGTGGACAATTCAACTCAATATATATATGTTGTGCGTTCGCTCGACTATTTACATATGTTGGTCAGTGGTGCATTATGGGATTGCATTATCTTAACGGTCATTGCGTGTGCGGTAACGGTTATGTTTCAAATTATTCCAGAAGCTATTGAGCAGAAATAATTGTGAATCTGAATGCGGTTACTCTTCTAATAATTATATATATATATATATATATATATATATATATATATATATATATATATATATATATATATATATATATATATATATATATATATATATATATATATATATTCATTCTTTTATTCATTTATCGCTTTCACTTTCTTCACTCACTTTCCCAGTGTTTATCTTTCTTTATATCTACATTTATTTTATTTTATCTTCTTTTATCGATTCAAGAATCATTCTTTCTTTCTATATTTATTTTATTTTCATAATATTCTTGAGGCAATAAAATTGCCTCAAGATTATTATTTCTTTCTCTATATATTTTTCCCTTATTTATTTTTTCCTTTTTCTTTTTTTCTTTCTTTCGATCTATCATTTATTTTATGCTTTATTCACTGTTATTTCTTTCTCAATTTCTTTCTCCCTTCATTTGCTTTTCACTCTCTTTCTCATAATTTTATTCCTCTCTTTATCCCGAAATTCCTTTTCTTTGTTTCTTTTCAAACAATTTTACTGAATTTAGTTTCGTAGTTGGGAAAATTGTCTTGTGTTTATTTGCCAAGTAAGAAGATCTTGCCGACCTTGAAATCCATCATTCGAAATTATGGCGGTTTTTTTGGGGGGAGGGGTAATTAAATTGATCTTGAATCGTACCGACTGTAACTGATGGAAAACACCCAATGTCTTTTAACAACGATACAGCTCTTTGTTTTCTCAAAGTTCTTGGCGATTTGTGCTTGTTTTCACCTTAATTCTTCTCTATTTTTCTCTGCGATATACTCCATTCTCTTTTTTGTTCTTTCTCCCTCTCTCTTTCTCTCTCTATCTCACTTTCTCTCTCTCTCTCTCTCACTTCTATTCTCTCTCACTTTATCTCACTCACTTTCTCTCACTCTCTCTATTCATCTTCCCTTTGCACTCTCTTTCTCTTACTTTCACCCCCTCTTCTCGCTCTCCTACTTTCTTTCACATTCACTCTCTCTACCGTTCTCTCATTCTATCTGTTTCGCTTTATATTGCATTCTCTTTTACTCTTTCTTTCATTCACTCTCTTTCTTTATTTCTTTTTCTCTATTATTTTCTCTCGCATTATCTCTGTCACTTTCTCTCTATCTATCTCTCTCTTTCTATCTATCTCACTCACTCTCTTTCTCACTTTCTCTCTCTTTCGTTCTAACTCAATCTCTTTCGCATGTTTTCTCTTCCTCTCTCTTTTCATTTCTTTTATAACCACTCTCTTCTTTTTTCTTGTTTTTCTCGCTTTCTCTCTCGGACTCTATTTGTCTTTCTCATTCTCTATCTCTTGTCCGCTTTCTCTTTCTTTCCCTTTCTCTTTATTTCCCTTTCTCTTTCTCTTTCTCTTTCTTTCCCTCCCTCCCTTCCTCTCTCTCTCTCTCTCTCTCTCTCTCTTTCCCGACGTTTGTTGACTGAAGTTCGCCTCGCAGACCGATTTGCTTCCGTAGTGATTTCAATCCTTAATGGGTGTTTCACCGTTGTTGTTCTATACCAGAACAAGCTATATTAAGCAAATAACTACCCACGTTCATTGGGCTCCGCGGTCTGGGCTATTTACTTCAGTTGCCCATTACTACTGTGCAGTGAGAACGATCCTCGCTCAGTGTCATATACTTGTCGTCTTATAAGCTCAGTAAATTTCGGGCGGTTTGACATGGGATAAGATTTCATGAACTAATCTGCGTGACCGTTACAAGAAGTGAGTTCGATCCTCACTTGGTGACCCATATTTGTGGATTTGTGGCAAAAGGAACTTATTAAATATTAGGCACGTTAGAGTAAGAGAAGTGTTCGCGGGTTTGTCTGGTAGATCATTACTACTGAGCAATGAGTTCGATTCTCACTTGGTGACCCATATTTGTGGATTTGTGGCAAAAGGAACTTATTAAATATTAGGCACCTTAGAGTAAGATAAGTGTTCGCGGGTTTGTCTGGTAGATCATTACTACTGAGCAATGAGTTCGATTCTCACTTGGTGACCCATAATTGTGGATTTGTGGCAAAAGGAACTTATTAAATATTAGGCACCTTATAGTAAGATAAGTGTCCGCGGGTTTGTCTGGTAGATCATTACTACTGAGCAATGAGTTCGATTCTCACTTGGTGACCCATATTTGTGGATTTGTGGCAAAAGGAACTTATTAAATATTAGGCACCTTAGAGTAAGATAAGTGTTCGCGGGTTTGTTGTGCTAGATCATTACTACTGAGCAATGAGTTCGATTCTCACTTGGTGACCCATATTTGTGGATTTGTGGCAAAAGGAACTTATTAAATATTAGGCACCTTAGAGTAAGATAAGTGTTCGCGAGTTTGTCTGGTAGATCATTACTACTGAGTAATGAGTTCGATTCTCACTTGGTGACCCATATTTGTGGATTTGTGGCAAAAGGAACTTATTAAATATTAGGCATCTTAGAGTAAGATAAGTGTTCGCGGGTTTGTTGTGCTAGATCATTACTACTGAGCAATGAGTTCGATTCTCACTTGGTGACCCATATTTGTGGATTTGTGGCAAAAGGAACTTATTAAATATTAGGCACCTTACAGTAAGATAAGTGTTCGCGGGTTTGTCTCGTAGATCATTACTACTGAGCAATGAGTTCGATTCTCACTTGGTGACCCATATTTGTGGATTTGTGGCAAAAGGAACTTATTAAATATTAGGCACCTTAGAGTAAGATAAGTGTTCGCGGGTTTGTTGTGCTAGATCATTACTACTGAGCAATGAGTTCGATTCTCACTTGGTGACCCATATTTGTGGATTTGTGGCAAAAGGAACTTATTAAATATTAGGCAACTTAGAGTAAGATAAGTGTTCGCGAGTTTGTCTGGTAGATCATTACTACTGAGCAATGAGTTCGATTCTCACTTGGTGACCCATATTTGTGGATTTGTGGCAAAAGGAACTTATTAAATATTAGGCACCTTAGAGTAAGATAAGTGTTCGCGAGTTTGTCTGGTAGATCATTACTACTGAGCAATGAGTTCGATTCTCACTTGGTGACCCATATTTGTGGATTTGTGGCAAAAGGAACTTATTAAATATTAGGCACCTTAGAGTAAGATAAGTGTTCGCGAGTTTGTCTGGTAGATCATTACTACTGAGCAATGAGTTCGATTCTCACTTGGTGACCCATATTTGTGGATTTGTGGCAAAAGGAACTTATTAAATATTAGGCAACTTAGAGTAAGATAAGTGTTCGTGAGTTTGTCTGGTAGATCATTACTACTGAGCAATGAGTTCGATTCTCACTGGGGGACCCATGTTTGTGGATTTGTGGCAAAAGGAACTTATTAAATATTAGGCACCTTAGAGTATGATAAGTTTTCGTCAGTTTGTCTGGTAGATCATTAGTACTTATCAACGAGATCGATTTTCACTTGGGGACCCATATTTGTGGATTTGTGGCAAAAGGAACTTATTAAATATTAGGCACCTTAGAGTAAGATAAGTGTTCGCGGGTTTGTTGTGCTAGATCATTACTACTGAGCAATGAGTTCGATTCTCACTTGGTGACCCATATTTGTGGATTTGTGGCAAAAGGAACTTATTAAATATTAGGCACCTTAGAGTAAGATAAGTGTTCGCGAGTTTGTCTGGTAGATCATTACTACTGAGCAATGAGTTCGATTCTCACTTGCTGACCCATATTTGTGGATTTGTGGCAAAAGGAACTTATTAAATATTAGGCACCTTAGAGTAAGATAAGTGTTCGCGGGTTTGTCTGCTAGATCATTACTACTGAGCAATGAGTTCGATCCTCACTTGGTGACCCATATTTGTGGATTTGTGGCAAAAGGAACTTATTAAATATTAGGCACCTTAGAGTATGATAAGTTTTCGTCAGTTTGTCTGGTAGATCATTAGTACTTATCAAAGATCGATTTTCACTGGGGGACCCATGTTTGTGGATTTGTGGCAAAAGGAACTTATTAAATTTTAGGCAACTTAGAGTAAGATAAGTGTTCGCGGGTTTGTCTGGTAGATCATTACTACTGAGCAATGAGTTCGATTCTCACTTGGTGACCCATATTTGTGGATTTGTGGCAAAAGGAACTTATTAAATATTAGGCACCTTAGAGTAAGATAAGTGTTCGCGGGTTTGTTGTGCTAGATCATTACTACTGAGCAATGAGTTCGATTCTCACTTGGTGACCCATATTTGTGGATTTGTGGCAAAAGGAACTTATTAAATATTAGGCACCTTAGAGTAAGATAAGTGTTCGCGGGTTTGTCTGCTAGATCATTACTACTGAGCAATGAGTTCGATCCTCACTTGGTGACCCATATTTGTGGATTTGTGGCAAAAGGAACTTATTAAATACTAGGCACCTTAGAGTATGATAAGTTTTCGTCAGTTTGTCTGGTAGATCATTAGTACTTATCAACGAGTTCGATTCTCACTGGGGGACCCATGTTTGTGGATTTGTGGCAAAAGGAACTTATTAAATATTAGGCACCTTAGAGTATGATAAGTTTTCGTCAGTTTGTCTGGTAGATCATTAGTACTTATCAACGAGATCGATTTTCACTTGGGGACCCATATTTGTGGATTTGTGGCAAAAGGAACTTATTAAATATTAGGCACCTTAGAGTAAGATAAGTGTTCGCGGGTTTGTTGTGCTAGATCATTACTACTGAGCAATGAGTTCGATTCTCACTTGGTGACCCATATTTGTGGATTTGTGGCAAAAGGAACTTATTAAATATTAGGCACCTTAGAGTAAGATAAGTGTTCGCGAGTTTGTCTGGTAGATCATTACTACTGAGCAATGAGTTCGATTCTCACTTGCTGACCCATATTTGTGGATTTGTGGCAAAAGGAACTTATTAAATATTAGGCACCTTAGAGTAAGATAAGTGTTCGCGGGTTTGTCTGCTAGATCATTACTACTGAGCAATGAGTTCGATCCTCACTTGGTGACCCATATTTGTGGATTTGTGGCAAAAGGAACTTATTAAATACTAGGCACCTTAGAGTATGATAAGTTTTCGTCAGTTTGTCTGGTAGATCATTAGTACTTATCAAAGATCGATTTTCACTGGGGGACCCATGTTTGTGGATTTGTGGCAAAAGGAACTTATTAAATATTAGGCGACTTAGAGTAAGATAAGTGTTCGCAGGTTTGTCTGGTAGATCATTACTACTGAGCAATGAGTTCGATTCTCACTTGGTGACCCATATTTGTGGATTTGTGGCAAAAGGAACTTATTAAATATTAGGCACCTTAGAGTAAGATAAGTGTTCGCGGGTTTGTCTGCTAGATCATTACTACTGAGCAATGAGTTCGATCCTCACTTGGTGACCCATATTTGTGGATTTGTGGCAAAAGGAACTTATTAAATATTAGGCACCTTAGAGTATGATAAGTTTTCGTCAGTTTGTCTGGTAGATCATTAGTACTTATCAAAGATCGATTTTCACTGGGGGACCCATGTTTGTGGATTTGTGGCAAAAGGAACTTATTAAATTTTAGGCAACTTAGAGTAAGATAAGTGTTCGCGGGTTTGTCTGGTAGATCATTACTACTGAGCAATGAGTTCGATTCTCACTTGGTGACCCATATTTGTGGATTTGTGGCAAAAGGAACTTATTAAATATTAGGCACCTTAGAGTAAGATAAGTGTTCGCGGGTTTGTTGTGCTAGATCATTACTACTGAGCAATGAGTTCGATTCTCACTTGGTGACCCATATTTGTGGATTTGTGGCAAAAGGAACTTATTAAATATTAGGCACCTTAGAGTAAGATAAGTGTTCGCGGGTTTGTCTGCTAGATCATTACTACTGAGCAATGAGTTCGATCCTCACTTGGTGACCCATATTTGTGGATTTGTGGCAAAAGGAACTTATTAAATACTAGGCACCTTAGAGTATGATAAGTTTTCGTCAGTTTGTCTGGTAGATCATTAGTACTTATCAACGAGATCGATTTTCACTGGGGGACCCATGTTTGTGGATTTGTGGCAAAAGGAACTTATTAAATATTAGGCAACTTAGAGTAAGATAAGTGTTCGCGGGTTTGTCTGGTAGATCATTACTACTGAGCAATGAGTTCGATTCTCACTTGGTGACCCATATTTGTGGATTTGTGGCAAAAGGAACTTATTAAATATTAGGCACCTTAGAGTAAGATAAGTGTTCGCGGGTTTGTTGTGCTAGATCATTACTACTGAGCAATGAGTTCGATTCTCACTTGGTGACCCATATTTGTGGATTTGTGGCAAAAGGAACTTATTAAATATTAGGCACCTTAGAGTAAGATAAGTGTTCGCGGGTTTGTCTGGTAGATCATTACTACTGAGCAATGAGTTCGATTCTCACTTGCTGACCCATATTTGTGGATTTGTGGCAAAAGGAACTTATTAAATATTAGGCACCTTAGAGTAAGATAAGTGTTCGCGGGTTTTTTGTGCTAGATCATTACTACTGAGCAATGAGTTCGATCCTCACTTGGTGACCCATATTTGTGGATTTGTGGCAAAAGGAACTTATTAAATATTAGGCACCTTAGAGTAAGATAAGTGTTCGCGGGTTTGTTGTGCTAGATCATTACTACTGAGCAATGAGTTCGATTCTCACTTGGTGACCCATATTTGTGCATTTGTGGCAAAAGGAACTTATTAAATATTAGGCACCTTAGAGTAAGATAAGTGTTCGCGGGTTTGTCTGGTAGATCATTACTACTGAGCAATGAGTTCGATTCTCACTGGGGGACCCATATTTGTGGATTTGTGGCAAAAGGAACTTATTAAATATTAGGCACCTTAGAGTAAGATAAGTGTTCGCGGGTTTGTCTGGTAGATCATTACTACTGAGCAATGAGTTCGATCCTCACTGGGGGACCCATATTTGTGGATTTGTGGCAAAAGGAACTTATTAAATATTAGGCACCTTAGAGTAAGATAAGTGTTCGCGGGTTTGTTGTGCTAGATCATTACTACTGAGCAATGAGTTCGATCCTCACTTGGTGACCCATATTTGTGGATTTGTGGCAAAAGGAACTTATTAAATATTAGGCACCTTAGAGTAAGATAAGTGTTCGCGGGTTTGTCTGGTAGATCATTACTACTGAGCAATGAGTTCGATTCTCACTTGGTGACCCATATTTGTGGATTTGTGGCAAAAGGAACTTATTAAATATTAGGCACCTTAGAGTAAGATAAGTGTTCGCGGGTTTGTCTGGTAGATCATTACTACTGAGCAATGAGTTCGATTCTCACTTGGTGACCCATATTTGTGGATTTGTGGCAAAAGGAACTTATTAAATATTAGGCACCTTAGAGTAAGATAAGTGTTCGCGGGTTTGTCTGGTAGATCATTACTACTGAGCAATGAGTTCGATTCTCACTTGGTGACCCATATTTGTGGATTTGTGGCAAAAGGAACTTATTTAATATTAGGCACGTTAGAGTAAGATAAGTGTTCGCGGGTTTGTTGTGCTAGATCATTACTACTGAGCAATGAGTTTGATTCTCACTTGGTGACCCATATTTGTGGATTTGTGGCAAAAGGAACTTATTAAATATTAGGCACCTTAGAGTAAGATAAGTGTTCGCGGGTTTGTCTGGTAGATCATTACTACTGAGCAATGAGTTCGATCCTCACTTGGTGACCCATATTTGTGGATTTGTGGCAAAAGGAACTTATTAAATATTAGGCACCTTAGAGTAAGATAAGTGTTCGCGGGTTTGTCTGGTAGATCATTACTACTGGGCAATGAGTTCGATTCTCACTTGGTGACCCATATTTGTGGATTTGTGGCAAAAGGAACTTATTAAATATTAGGCACCTTAGAGTAAGATAAGTGTTCGCGGGTTTGTCTGGTAGATCATTACTACTGAGCAATGAGTTCGATTCTCACTTGGTGACCCATATTTGTGGATTTGTGGCAAAAGGAACTTATTTAATATTAGGCACGTTAGAGTAAGATAAGTGTTCGCGGGTTTGTCTGGTAGATCATTACTACTGAGCAATGAGTTCGATTCTCACTTGGTGACCCATATTTGTGGATTTGTGGCAAAAGGAACTTATTAAATATTAGGAACCTTAGAGTAAGATAAGTGTTCGCGAGTTTGTCTGGTAGATCATTACTACTGAGCAATGAGTTCGATTCTCACTTGGTGACCCATATTTCTGGATTTGTGGCAAAAGGAACTTATTAAATATTAGGCACCTTAGAGTAAGATAAGTGTTCGCGAGTTTGTCTGGTAGATCATTACTACTGAGCAATGAGTTCGATTCTCACTTGGTGACCCATATTTGTGGATTTGTGGCAAAAGGAACTTATTAAATATTAGGCACCTTAGGGTAAGATAAGTGTTCGCGGGTTTGTTGTGCTAGATCATTACTACTGAGCAATGAGTTCGATCCTCACTTGGTGACCCATATTTGTGGATTTGTGGCAAAAGGAACTTATTAAATATTAGGCACCTTAGAGTATGATAAGTTTTCGTCAGTTTGTCTGGTAGATCATTAGTACTTATCAACGAGATCGATTTTCACTGGGGGACCCATGTTTGTGGATTTGTGGCAAAAGGAACTTATTAAATATTAGGCAACTTAGAGTAAGATAAGTGTTCGCGAGTTTGTCTGGTAGATCATTACTACTGAGCAATGAGTTCGATTCTCACTTGGTGACCCATATTTGTGGATTTGTGGCAAAAGGAACTTATTAAATATTAGGCACCTTAGAGTAAGATAAATGTTCGCGGGTTTGTTGTGCTAGATAATTACTACTGGGCAATGAGTTCGATTCTCACTTGGTGACCCATATTTGTGGATTTGTGGCAAAAGGAACTTATTAAATATTAGGCACCTTAGAGTAAGATAAGTGTTCGCGGGTTTGTCTGGTAGATCATTACTACTGAGCAATGAATTCGATTCTCACTTGGTGACCCATATTTGTGGATTTGTGGCAAAAGGAACTTATTAAATATTAGGCACCTTAGAGTAAGAGAAGTGTTCGCCGGTTTGTCTGGTAGATCATTACTACTGAGCAATGAGTTCGATTCTCACTTGGTGACCCATATTTGTGGATTTGTGGCAAAAGGAACTTATTAAATATTAGGCACCTTAGAGTAAGATAAGTGTTCGCGGGTTTGTTGTGCTAGATCATTACTACTGAGCAATGAGTTCGATTCTCACTTGGTGACCCATATTTGTGGATTTGTGGCAAAAGGAACTTATTAAATATTAGGCACCTTAGAGTAAGATAAGTGTTCGCGGGTTTGTCTGGTAGATCATTACTACTGAGCAATGAGTTCGATTCTCACTTGGTGACCCATATTTTTGGATTTGTGGCAAAAGGAACATATTAAATATTAGGCACCTTAGAGTAAGATAAGTGTTCGCGGGTTTGTTGTGCTAGATCATTACTACTGAGCAATGAGTTCGATCCTCACTTGGTGACCCATATTTGTGGATTTGTGGCAAAAGGAACTTATTAAATATTAGGCACCTTAGAGTATGATAAGTTTTCGTCAGTTTGTCTGGTAGATCATTAGTACTTATCAACGAGATCGATTTTCACTGGGGGACCCATGTTTGTGGATTTGTGGCAAAAGGAACATATTAAATATTAGGCACCTTAGAGTAAGATAAGTGTTCGCGAGTTTGTTGTGCTAGATCATTACTACTGAGCAATGAGTTCGATTCTCACTTGGTGACCCATATTTGTGGATTTGTGGCAAAAGGAACTTATTAAATATTAGGCACCTTAGAGTAAGATAAATGTTCGCGGGTTTGTTGTGCTAGATAATTACTACTGGGCAATGAGTTCGATTCTCACTTGATGACCCATATTTGTGGATTTGTGGCAAAAGGAACTTATTAAATATTAGGCACCTTAGAGTAAGATAAGTGTTCGCGGGTTTGTCTGGTAGATCATTACTACTGAGCAATGAATTCGATTCTCACTTGGTGACCCATATTTGTGGATTTGTGGCAAAAGGAACTTATTAAATATTAGGCACCTTAGAGTAAGAGAAGTGTTCGCCGGTTTGTCTGGTAGATCATTACTACTGAGCAATGAGTTCGATTCTCACTTGGTGACCCATATTTGTGGATTTGTGGCAAAAGGAACTTATTAAATATTAGGCACCTTAGAGTAAGATAAGTGTTCGCGGGTTTGTTGTGCTAGATCATTACTACTGAGCAATGAGTTCGATTCTCACTTGGTGACCCATATTTGTGGATTTGTGGCAAAAGGAACTTATTAAATATTAGGCACCTTAGAGTAAGATAAGTGTTCGCGGGTTTGTTGTGCTAGATCATTACTACTGAGCAATGAGTTCGATCCTCACTTGGTGACCCATATTTGTGGATTTGTGGCAAAAGGAACTTATTAAATATTAGGCACCTTAGAGTATGATAAGTTTTCGTCAGTTTGTCTGGTAGATCATTAGTACTTATCAACGAGATCGATTTTCACTGGGGGACCCATGTTTGTGGATTTGTGGCAAAAGGAACATATTAAATATTAGGCACCTTAGAGTAAGATAACTGTTCGCGGGTTTGTTGTGCTAGATCATTACTACTGAGCAATGAGTTCGATTCTCACTTGGTGACCCATATTTGTGGATTTGTGGCAAAAGGAACTTATTAAATATTAGGCACCTTAGAGTAAGATAAGTGTTCGCGGGTTTGTTGTGCTAGATAATTACTACTGGGCAATGAGTTCGATTCTCACTTGGTGACCCATATTTGTGGATTTGTGGCAAAAGGAACTTATTAAATATTAGGCACCTTAGAGTAAGATAAGTGTTCGCGGGTTTGTTGTGCTAGATCATTACTACTGAGCAATGAGTTCGATTCTCACTTGGTGACCCATATTTGTGGATTTGTGGCAAAAGGAACTTATTAAATATTAGGCACCTTAGAGTAAGATAAGTGTTCGCGGGTTTGTCTGGTAGATCATTACTACTGAGCAATGAGTTCGATTCTCACTTGGTGACCCATATTTGTGGATTTGTGGCAAAAGGAACTTATTAAATATTAGGCACCTTAGAGTAAGATAAGTGTTCGCGGGTTTGTTGTGCTAGATCATTACTACTGAGCAATGAGTTCGATTCTCACTTGGTGACCCATATTTGTGGATTTGTGGCAAAAGGAACTTATTAAATATTAGGCACCTTAGAGTAAGATAAGTGTTCGCGGGTTTGTTGTGCTAGATCATTACTACTGAGCAATGAGTTCGATCCTCACTTGGTGACCCATATTTGTGGATTTGTGGCAAAAGGAACTTATTAAATATTAGGCACCTTAGAGTATGATAAGTTTTCGTCAGTTTGTCTGGTAGATCATTAGTACTTATCAACGAGATCGATTTTCACTGGGGGACCCATGTTTGTGGATTTGTGGCAAAAGGAACATATTAAATATTAGGCACCTTAGAGTAAGATAACTGTTCGCGGGTTTGTTGTGCTAGATCATTACTACTGAGCAATGAGTTCGATTCTCACTTGGTGACCCATATTTGTGGATTTGTGGCAAAAGGAACTTATTAAATATTAGGCACCTTAGAGTAAGATAAGTGTTCGCGGGTTTGTTGTGCTAGATAATTACTACTGGGCAATGAGTTCGATTCTCACTTGGTGACCCATATTTGTGGATTTGTGGCAAAAGGAACTTATTAAATATTAGGCACCTTAGAGTAAGATAAGTGTTCGCGGGTTTGTTGTGCTAGATCATTACTACTGAGCAATGAGTTCGATTCTCACTTGGTGACCCATATTTGTGGATTTGTGGCAAAAGGAACTTATTAAATATTAGGCACCTTAGAGTAAGATAAGTGTTCGCGGGTTTGTCTGGTAGATCATTACTACTGAGCAATGAGTTCGATTCTCACTTGGTGACCCATATTTGTGGATTTGTGGCAAAAGGAACTTATTAAATATTAGGCACCTTAGAGTAAGATAAGTGTTCGCGGGTTTGTTGTGCTAGATCATTACTACTGAGCAATGAGTTCGATTCTCACTTGGTGACCCATATTTGTGGATTTGTGGCAAAAGGAACTTATTAAATATTAGGCACCTTAGAGTAAGATAAGTGTTCGCGGGTTTGTCTGGTAGATCATTACTACTGAGCAATGAGTTCGATTCTCACTTGGTGACCCATATTTGTGGATTTGTGGCAAAAGGAACTTATTAAATATTAGGCACCTTAGAGTAAGATAAGTGTTCGCGGGTTTGTTGTGCTAGATCATTACTACTGAGCAATGAGTTCGATTCTCACTTGGTGACCCATATTTGTGGATTTGTGGCAAAAGGAACTTATTAAATATTAGGCACCTTAGAGTAAGAGAAGTGTTCGCCGGTTTGTCTGGTAGATCATTACTACTGAGCAATGAGTTCGATTCTCACTTGGTGACCCATATTTGTGGATTTGTGGCAAAAGGAACTTATTAAATATTAGGCACCTTAGAGTAAGATAAGTGTTCGCGGGTTTGTTGTGCTAGATCATTACTACTGAGCAATGAGTTCGATTCTCACTTGGTGACCCATATTTGTGGATTTGTGGCAAAAGGAACTTATTAAATATTAGGCACCTTAGAGTAAGATAAGTGTTCGCGGGTTTGTCTGGTAGATCATTACTACTGAGCAATGAGTTCGATTCTCACTTGGTGACCCATATTTTTGGATTTGTGGCAAAAGGAACATATTAAATATTAGGCACCTTAGAGTAAGATAAGTGTTCGCGGGTTTGTTGTGCTAGATCATTACTACTGAGCAATGAGTTCGATCCTCACTTGGTGACCCATATTTGTGGATTTGTGGCAAAAGGAACTTATTAAATATTAGGCACCTTAGAGTATGATAAGTTTTCGTCAGTTTGTCTGGTAGATCATTAGTACTTATCAACGAGATCGATTTTCACTGGGGGACCCATGTTTGTGGATTTGTGGCAAAAGGAACATATTAAATATTAGGCACCTTAGAGTAAGATAAGTGTTCGCGAGTTTGTTGTGCTAGATCATTACTACTGAGCAATGAGTTCGATTCTCACTTGGTGACCCATATTTGTGGATTTGTGGCAAAAGGAACTTATTAAATATTAGGCACCTTAGAGTAAGATAAATGTTCGCGGGTTTGTTGTGCTAGATAATTACTACTGGGCAATGAGTTCGATTCTCACTTGATGACCCATATTTGTGGATTTGTGGCAAAAGGAACTTATTAAATATTAGGCACCTTAGAGTAAGATAAGTGTTCGCGGGTTTGTCTGGTAGATCATTACTACTGAGCAATGAATTCGATTCTCACTTGGTGACCCATATTTGTGGATTTGTGGCAAAAGGAACTTATTAAATATTAGGCACCTTAGAGTAAGAGAAGTGTTCGCCGGTTTGTCTGGTAGATCATTACTACTGAGCAATGAGTTCGATTCTCACTTGGTGACCCATATTTGTGGATTTGTGGCAAAAGGAACTTATTAAATATTAGGCACCTTAGAGTAAGATAAGTGTTCGCGGGTTTGTTGTGCTAGATCATTACTACTGAGCAATGAGTTCGATTCTCACTTGGTGACCCATATTTGTGGATTTGTGGCAAAAGGAACTTATTAAATATTAGGCACCTTAGAGTAAGATAAGTGTTCGCGGGTTTGTTGTGCTAGATCATTACTACTGAGCAATGAGTTCGATCCTCACTTGGTGACCCATATTTGTGGATTTGTGGCAAAAGGAACTTATTAAATATTAGGCACCTTAGAGTATGATAAGTTTTCGTCAGTTTGTCTGGTAGATCATTAGTACTTATCAACGAGATCGATTTTCACTGGGGGACCCATGTTTGTGGATTTGTGGCAAAAGGAACATATTAAATATTAGGCACCTTAGAGTAAGATAAGTGTTCGCGGGTTTGTTGTGCTAGATCATTACTACTGAGCAATGAGTTCGATTCTCACTTGGTGACCCATATTTGTGGATTTGTGGCAAAAGGAACTTATTAAATATTAGGCACCTTAGAGTAAGATAAGTGTTCGCGGGTTTGTTGTGCTAGATAATTACTACTGGGCAATGAGTTCGATTCTCACTTGGTGACCCATATTTGTGGATTTGTGGCAAAAGGAACTTATTAAATATTAGGCACCTTAGAGTAAGATAAGTGTTCGCGGGTTTGTTGTGCTAGATCATTACTACTGAGCAATGAGTTCGATTCTCACTTGGTGACCCATATTTGTGGATTTGTGGCAAAAGGAACTTATTAAATATTAGGCACCTTAGAGTAAGATAAGTGTTCGCGGGTTTGTCTGGTAGATCATTACTACTGAGCAATGAGTTCGATTCTCACTTGGTGACCCATATTTGTGGATTTGTGGCAAAAGGAACTTATTAAATATTAGGCACCTTAGAGTAAGATAAGTGTTCGCGGGTTTGTTGTGCTAGATCATTACTACTGAGCAATGAGTTCGATTCTCACTTGGTGACCCATATTTGTGGATTTGTGGCAAAAGGAACTTATTAAATATTAGGCACCTTAGAGTAAGATAAGTGTTCGCGGGTTTGTCTGGTAGATCATTACTACTGAGCAATGAGTTCGATTCTCACTTGGTGACCCATATTTGTGGATTTGTGGCAAAAGGAACTTATTAAATATTAGGCACCTTAGAGTAAGATAAGTGTTCGCGGGTTTGTTGTGCTAGATCATTACTACTGAGCAATGAGTTCGATTCTCACTTGGTGACCCATATTTGTGGATTTGTGGCAAAAGGAACTTATTAAATATTAGGCACCTTAGAGTAAGAGAAGTGTTCGCCGGTTTGTCTTGTAGATCATTACTACTGAGCAATGAGTTCGATTCTCACTTGGTGACCCATATTTGTGGATTTGTGGCAAAAGGAACTTATTAAATATTAGGCACCTTAGAGTAAGATAAGTGTTCGCGGGTTTGTTGTGCTAGATCATTACTACTGAGCAATGAGTTCGATTCTCACTTGGTGACCCATATTTGTGGATTTGTGGCAAAAGGAACTTATTAAATATTAGGCACCTTAGAGTAAGATAAGTGTTCGCGGGTTTGTCTGGTAGATCATTACTACTGAGCAATGAGTTCGATTCTCACTTGGTGACCCATATTTTTGGATTTGTAGCAAAAGGAACATATTAAATATTAGGCACCTTAGAGTAAGATAAGTGTTCGCGGGTTTGTTGTGCTAGATCATTACTACTGAGCAATGAGTTCGATCCTCACTTGGTGACCCATATTTGTGGATTTGTGGCAAAAGGAACTTATTAAATATTAGGCACCTTAGAGTATGATAAGTTTTCGTCAGTTTGTCTGGTAGATCATTAGTACTTATCAACGAGATCGATTTTCACTGGGGGACCCATGTTTGTGGATTTGTGGCAAAAGGAACATATTAAATATTAGGCACCTTAGAGTAAGATAAGTGTTCGCGAGTTTGTTGTGCTAGATCATTACTACTGAGCAATGAGTTCGATTCTCACTTGGTGACCCATATTTGTGGATTTGTGGCAAAAGGAACTTATTAAATATTAGGCACCTTAGAGTAAGATAAATGTTCGCGGGTTTGTTGTGCTAGATAATTACTACTGGGCAATGAGTTCGATTCTCACTTGATGACCCATATTTGTGGATTTGTGGCAAAAGGAACTTATTAAATATTAGGCACCTTAGAGTAAGATAAGTGTTCGCGGGTTTGTCTGGTAGATCATTACTACTGAGCAATGAATTCGATTCTCACTTGGTGACCCATATTTGTGGATTTGTGGCAAAAGGAACTTATTAAATATTAGGCACCTTAGAGTAAGAGAAGTGTTCGCCGGTTTGTCTGGTAGATCATTACTACTGAGCAATGAGTTCGATTCTCACTTGGTGACCCATATTTGTGGATTTGTGGCAAAAGGAACTTATTAAATATTAGGCACCTTAGAGTAAGATAAGTGTTCGCGGGTTTGTTGTGCTAGATCATTACTACTGAGCAATGAGTTCGATTCTCACTTGGTGACCCATATTTGTGGATTTGTGGCAAAAGGAACTTAATAAATATTAGGCACCTTAGAGTAAGATAAGTGTTCGCGGGTTTGTCTGGTAGATCATTACTACTGAGCAATGAGTTCGATTCTCACTTGGTGACCCATATTTTTGGATTTGTGGCAAAAGGAACATATTAAATATTAGGCACCTTAGAGTAAGATAAGTGTTCGCGGGTTTGTTGTGCTAGATCATTACTACTGAGCAATGAGTTCGATCCTCACTTGGTGACCCATATTTGTGGATTTGTGGCAAAAGGAACTTATTAAATATTAGGCACCTTAGAGTATGATAAGTTTTCGTCAGTTTGTCTGGTAGATCATTAGTACTTATCAACGAGATCGATTTTCACTGGGGGACCCATGTTTGTGGATTTGTGGCAAAAGGAACATATTAAATATTAGGCACCTTAGAGTAAGATAAGTGTTCGCGGGTTTGTTGTGCTAGATCATTACTACTGAGCAATGAGTTCGATTCTCGCTTGGTGACCCATATTTGTGGATTTGTGGCAAAAGGAACTTATTAAATATTAGGCACCTTAGAGTAAGATAAGTGTTCGCGGGTTTGTTGTGCTAGATAATTACTACTGGGCAATGAGTTCGATTCTCACTTGGTGACCCATATTTGTGGATTTGTGGCAAAAGGAACTTATTAAATATTAGGCACCTTAGAGTAAGATAAGTGTTCGCGGGTTTGTTGTGCTAGATCATTACTACTGAGCAATGAGTTCGATTCTCACTTGGTGACCCATATTTGTGGATTTGTGGCAAAAGGAACTTATTAAATATTAGGCACCTTAGAGTAAGATAAGTGTTCGCGGGTTTGTCTGGTAGATCATTACTACTGAGCAATGAGTTCGATTCTCACTTGGTGACCCATATTTGTGGATTTGTGGCAAAAGGAACTTATTAAATATTAGGCACCTTAGAGTAAGATAAGTGTTCGCGGGTTTGTTGTGCTAGATCATTACTACTGAGCAATGAGTTCGATTCTCACTTGGTGACCCATATTTGTGGATTTGTGGCAAAAGGAACTTATTAAATATTAGGCACCTTAGAGTAAGATAAGTGTTCGCGGGTTTGTCTGGTAGATCATTACTACTGAGCAATGAGTTCGATTCTCACTTGGTGACCCATATTTGTGGATTTGTGGCAAAAGGAACTTATTAAATATTAGGCACCTTAGAGTAAGATAAGTGTTCGCGGGTTTATTGTGCTAGATCATTACTACTGAGCAATGAGTTCGATTCTCACTTGGTGACCCATATTTGTGGATTTGTGGCAAAAGGAACTTATTAAATATTAGGCACCTTAGAGTAAGATAAGTGTTCGCGGGTTTGTCTGGTAGATCATTACTACTGAGCAATGAGTTCGATTCTCACTTGGTGACCCATATTTGTGGATTTGTGGCAAAAGGAACTTATTAAATATTAGGCACCTTAGAGTATGATAAGTTTTCGTCAGTTTGTCTGGTAGATCATTAGTACTTATCAACGAGATCGATTTTCACTGGGGGACCCATATTTGTGGATTTGTGGCAAAAGGAACATATTAAATATTAGGCACCTTAGAGTAAGATAAGTGTTCGCGGGTTTGTTGTGCTAGATCATTACTACTGAGCAATGAGTTCGATTCTCACTTGGTGACCCATATTTGTGGATTTGTGGCAAAAGGAACTTATTAAATATTAGGCACCTTAGAGTAAGATAAGTGTTCGCGGGTTTGTTGTGCTAGATAATTACTACTGGGCAATGAGTTCGATTCTCACTTGGTGACCCATATTTGTGGATTTGTGGCAAAAGGAACTTATTAAATATTAGGCACCTTAGAGTAAGATAAGTGTTCGCGGGTTTGTTGTGCTAGATCATTACTACTGAGCAATGAGTTCGATTCTCACTTGGTGACCCATATTTGTGGATTTGTGGCAAAAGGAACTTATTAAATATTAGGCACCTTAGAGTATGATAAGTGTTCGCGGGTTTGTCTGGTAGATCATTACTACTGAGCAATGAGTTCGATTCTCACTTGGTGACCCATATTTGTGGATTTGTGGCAAAAGGAACTTATTAAATATTAGGCACCTTAGAGTAAGATAAGTGTTCGCGGGTTTGTTGTGCTAGATCATTACTACTGAGCAATGAGTTCGATTCTCACTTGGTGACCCATATTTGTGGATTTGTGGCAAAAGGAACTTATTAAATATTAGGCACCTTAGAGTAAGATAAGTGTTCGCGGGTTTGTCTGGTAGATCATTACTACTGAGCAATGAATTCGATTCTCACTTGGTGACCCATATTTGTGGATTTGTGGCAAAAGGAACTTATTAAATATTAGGCACCTTAGAGTAAGAGAAGTGTTCACCGGTTTGTCTGGTAGATCATTACTACTGAGCAATGAGTTCGATTCTCACTTGGTGACCCATATTTGTGGATTTGTGGCAAAAGGAACTTATTAAATATTAGGCACCTTAGAGTAAGATAAGTGTTCGCGGGTTTGTTGTGCTAGATCATTACTACTGAGCAATGAGTTCGATTCTCACTTGGTGACCCATATTTGTGGATTTGTGGCAAAAGGAACTTATTAAATATTAGGCACCTTAGAGTAAGATAAGTGTTCGCGGGTTTGTCTGGTAGATCATTACTACTGAGCAATGAGTTCGATTCTCACTTGGTGACCCATATTTGTGGATTTGTTGCAAAAGGAACATATTAAATATTAGGCACCTTAGAGTAAGATAAGTGTTCGCGGGTTTGTTGTGCTAGATCATTACTACTGAGCAATGAGTTCGATTCTCACTTGGTGACCCATATTTGTGGATTTGTGGCAAAAGGAACTTATTAAATATTAGGCACCTTAGAGTAAGATAAGTGTTCGCGGGTTTGTTGTGCTAGATCATTACTACTGAGCAATGAGTTCGATTCTCACTTGGTGACCCATATTTGTGGATTTGTGGCAAAAGGAACTTATTAAATATTAGGCACCTTAGAGTAAGAGAAGTGTTCGCCGTTTTGTCTGGTAGATCATTACTACTGAGCAATGAGTTCGATTCTCACTTGGTGACCCATATTTGTGGATTTGTGGCAAAAGGAACTTATTAAATATTAGGCACCTTAGAGTAAGATAAGTGTTCGCGGGTTTGTCTGGTAGATCATTACTACTGAGCAATGAGTTCGATTCTCACTTGGTGACCCATATTTGTGGATTTGTGGCAAAAGGAACTTATTAAATATTAGGCACCTTAGAGTAAGATAAGTGTTCGCGGGTTTGTCTGGTAGATCATTACTACTGAGCAATGAGTTCGATTCTCACTTGGTGACCCATATTTGTGGATTTGTGGCAAAAGGAACTTATTAAATATTAGGCACCTTAGAGTAAGATAAGTGTTCGCGGCTTTGTCTGGTAGATCATTACTACTGAGCAATGAATTCGATTCTCACTTGGTGACCCATATTTGTGGATTTGTGGCAAAAGGAACTTATTAAATATTAGGCACCTTAGAGTAAGAGAAGTGTTCGCCGGTTTGTCTGGTAGATCATTACTACTGAGCAATGAGTTCGATTCTCACTTGGTGACCCATATTTGTGGATTTGTGGCAAAAGGAACTTATTAAATATTAGGCACCTTAGAGTAAGATAAGTGTTCGCGGGTTTGTTGTGCTAGATCATTACTACTGAGCAATGAGTTCGATTCTCACTTGGTGACCCATATTTGTGGATTTGTGGCAAAAGGAACTTATTAAATATTAGGCACCTTAGAGTAAGATAAGTGTTCGCGGGTTTGTCTGGTAGATCATTACTACTGAGCAATGAGTTCGATTCTCACTTGGTGACCCATATTTGTGGATTTGTTGCAAAAGGAACATATTAAATATTAGGCACCTTAGAGTAAGATAAGTGTTCGCGAGTTTGTTGTGCTAGATCATTACTACTGAGCAATGAGTTCGATTCTCACTTGGTGACCCATATTTGTGGATTTGTGGCAAAAGGAACTTATTAAATATTAGGCACCTTAGAGTAAGATAAGTGTTCGCGGGTTTGTTGTGCTAGATCATTACTACTGAGCAATGAGTTCGATTCTCACTTGGTGACCCATATTTGTGGATTTTTGGCAAAAGGAACTTATTAAATATTAGGCACCTTAGAGTAAGAGAAGTGTTCGCCGGTTTGTCTGGTAGATCATTACTACTGAGCAATGAGTTCGATTCTCACTTGGTGACCCATATTTGTGGATTTGTGGCAAAAGGAACTTATTAAATATTAGGCACCTTAGAGTAAGAGAAGTGTTCGCCGGTTTGTCTGGTAGATCATTACTACTGAGCAATGAGTTCGATTCTCACTGGGGGACCCATATTTGTGGATTTGTGGCAAAAGGAACTTATTAAATATTAGGCACCTTAGAGTAAGATAAGTGTTCGCGGGTTTGTCTGGTAGATCATTACTACTGAGCAATGAGTTCGATTCTCACTTGGTGACACATATTTGTGGATTTGTGGCAAAAGGAACTTATTAAATATTAGGCACCTTAGAGTAAGATAAGTGTTCGCGGGTTTGTCTGGTAGATCATTACTACTGAGCAATGAGTTCGATTCTCACTTGGTGACCCATATTTGTGGATTTGTGGCAAAAGGAACTTATTAAATATTAGGCACCTTAGAGTAAGATAAGTGTTCCCGGGTTTGTCTGGTAGATCATTACTACTGAGCAATGAGTTCGATTCTCACTTGGTGACCCATATTTGTGGATTTGTGGCAAAAGGAACTTATTAAATATTAGGCACCTTAGAGTAAGATAAGTGTTCGCGGGTTTGTCTGGTAGATCATTACTACTGAGCAATGAGTTCGATTCTCACTTGGTGACCCATATTTGTGGATTTGTGGCAAAAGGAACTTATTAAATATTAGGCACCTTAGAGTAAGATAAGTGTTCGCGGGTTTGTCTGATAGATCATTACTACTGAGCAATGAGTTCGATTCTCACTTGGTGACCCATATTTGTGGATTTGTGGCAAAAGGAACTTATTAAATATTAGGCACCTTAGAGTAAGATAAGTGTTCGCGGGTTTGTATGGTAGATCATTACTACTGAGCAATGAGTTCGATTCTCACTTGGTGACCCATATTTGTGGATTTGTGGCAAAAGGAACTTATTAAATATTAGGCACCTTAGAGTAAGTTAAGTGTTCGCGGGTTTGTCTGGTAGATCATTACTACTGAGCAATGAGTTCGATTCTCACTGGGGGACCCATATTTGTGGATTTGTGGCAAAAGGAACTTATTAAATATTAGGCACCTTAGAGTAAGATAAGTGTTCGCGGGTTTGTCTGGTAGATCATTACTACTGAGCAATGAGTTCGATTCTCACTTGGTGACCCATATTTGTGGATTTGTGGCAAAAGGAACTTATTAAATATTAGGCACCTTAGAGTAAGATAAGTGTTCGCGGGTTTGTATGGTAGATCATTGCTACTGAGCAATGAGTTCGATTCTCACTTGGTGACCCATATTTGTGGATTTGTGGCAAAAGGAACTTATTAAATATTAGGCACCTTAGAGTAAGATAAGTGTTCGCGGGTTTGTCTGGTAGATCATTACTACTGAGCAATGAGTTCGATTCTCACTTGGTGACCCATATTTGTGGATTTGTGGCAAAAGGAACTTATTAAATATTACGCACCTTAGAGTAAGATAATTGTTCGCGGGTTTGTATGGTAGATCATTACTACTGAGCAATGAGTTCGATTCTCACTTGGTGACCCATATTTGTGGATTTGTGGCAAAAGGGACTTATTAAATATTAGGCACCTTAGAGTAAGATAAGTGTTCACGGGTTTGTCTGGTAGATCATTACTACTGAGCAATGAGTTCGATTCTCACTGGGTGACCCTTATTTTTGGTTTTGGGGCAAAAGGATTTTATTAAATATTAGGCACCTGAATGTGAGTGAGTTCGATCCTCATTAGATGCCTCATTGCTTTCGGCCTTGTGCCACATGTAAGCTACGCTAAAAAATCATTATATTTAGAGATCCTTGATAAAAATCCAAAGAAAAATGTATTTGGTTCTGATCTGGCATCTCGGCTTCAGTCACTTTCCCACCGCCATATTGTGTCCTTTCTATAAATACTTTCATGGTAATTGTTCTACTGAACTTTCTCCTACGGTACCTGGATTATATGCATTTAAGCGCAGTACTAGATTAGCTGCTAGCTCTCATCATTTTATAGTTGAATTGGCCAGATGCAACCGTAAGTTCTATGCTAACAGTTTCTTCTTTCGCACTTCACATTTCTTGAACGCTCTTCCGGTGTCTTGCTTTCCAATCAAGATTTTCAGAAATTTAAATGTAATGTCAGTCTTTACCGTCTGCCTTCTTAAACTTTTAATGTCTCGCTACTTAATACAGTTTTTGTTTCTTATATTCTTTCACATTCAGTAACCCCCCGCGCCTTGATGCCTTGCTTGGCGTGAAATGATTAAAAAAATAATTATGTGCGCTTCGGTGTAAGGTAATGGTTTACGGGCTAGTCTGGTTGACAGACTCATTGAATGCCTCATAATTGGGCCAAGACTAAGCTAATTTTAATAAATCACAACTTCATCATTCATTTTTCTTCTCTCCATTTCTCTCTGTTATTCTTTTCACCTTCTTCCGTCATTATCCGATTTTCTCTTTCTCTTTACCTGTCCATTTTCTTTGCTACTCTCCTTCTACTTTTATTCCCTCTTTCCATATCTCCTTCTTCTTTTTCTTCTTCTTCTTCTTTAACTTCTTTTTCTTCTTCTTCTTCTTCTTCTTCTTCTTCTTCTTCTTCTTCTTCTTCTTCTTCTTCTTCTTCTTCTTCTTCTTCTTTAACTTCTTCTTCTTCTTCTTCGTCCTAAATCAGCCATTTCTCAGTATTTACCCACCCATTTAATGTGCGGCGTCCATACACGTATATATGACAAAAAATGCCTAGTCGCCACGACCACTGTCACCCTAGCGTTAGGATCTACCAACCCTTCCGCTTCAGTATAATAGCAAAGGTTAGGATCCCTGGGACTAGGAATCCTTCATAACATATCTTTCTTTCTTTTTTTTTTACTTTCTTTCTTTCTTTCTTTCTTATGTATCTCTTTCTTGCCCCCTTGTCGTAGGGTAATGGCTACAGAGTTAATCATAACTTTCTTTTTCCCTTTCTTTCTTTCTTTCTTTCTGTCTGTCTGTCTGTACTTTCCTTCTCTTTCTACGTAGCTTTGTATATTTGATTCATTAATTTCTATTTCCCTACCACTTTCTTTCTTTCTTTCCTTCTTTCTTTCTTTCTTGCTTACGTTCTTTCTTTCTTCCCTCCCTGCTCTTTATACCCTTTTTTCTCTTTTCTTTCTTTTTGGTTATCTCTTTTTTATTGTCATTTTCTTCGTGTTTCCCGCTCTTAGCTCCCCTTTCTTTAAATAACTTTCACTCAAAAGGCGCTTTGTTTAATAAACCAGACAGTTTGATAAGTATAATTGTGATTACGATTGATTGCCCGATCGAAAGACTGCGATCAAAAGCGAAAAGTTCCACTCCAATTTTATAATCATGGCATTACTGAGAGTCAAGTGACTTGATTTTATTGATATCTTATCGATCTGTCTTTAGGTCTGTGCTTCTCACTCTAAGCGCAGCACTTAAAGAATTCCTTGACATCTAGCACTTGGCATCTCGGATAAGACGATTATCCCGATTTCTTTAAATAGGAAGAAGAAAGAAAGAAAGAAAGAAAGAAAGAAAGAAAGAAAGAAAGAAAGAAAGAGCTCGTTCACCATTACTCCACGGCGAAGCGATTGAAAATGAATATATATAACTGAGCACAAATAAAATGATACCCATACTGGAGTAGAGGTTTATCTCTTGTTTCCTGCTTGGGGTTGGGTTTCCGATTCCTTCTCGTAAAGTCTTCTCATTCTCCTTCACTCACAGTAGCCCCTTGGTGATATTGTGGCTATATTTTGGGGTGAAATGATTTTTAAAAAATATGACTAGCTCTTTCACCATTATGACACAATAAGGAACCGGAAAAGAAATATGACGGAGAAACAGACGAACGAAAGAAAGAAAGAAAGTACTAACTCTTTTAACTATCACTGCAAGACGAAAGGCTTGAAAAAGAAATATATTACGAAAGAAAGAATGAAATATATTACGAATGAAAGAATGAAAGTATTACCAAAGAGAGAATGTAATATATTACGAATTAAAGAAAGAAATATATTACGAAAGAATGAATGAAATATATGACGAAAGAAAGAATGAAATATATTACGAATTAAAGAAAGATATTACGAAAGAAAGAATATATTACGAAAGAAAGAATGAAATATATTGCGAATTAAAGAAAGAAAGATATTACGAAAGAAAGAATGAAATATATTACGAATGAAGGAATGAAATATATTACGAATGAAGGAATGAAATATATTACGAATTAAAGAAAGAAAGATATTACGAAAGAAAGAATGAAATATATTACGAATTAAAGAAAGATATTACGAAAGAAGGAATGAAATATATTACGAATTAAAGAAAGAAAGATATTACGAAAGAAAGAATGAAATATATTACGAATTAAAGAAAGAAAGATATTACGAAAGAAAGAATGAAATATATTACGAATTAAAGAAAGAAAGATATTACGAAAGAAAGAAAGGTATAATGAAAAAAAAGGAAAAAGAAAGAAGATATAATTAGCTTGTTCACCATTACTCCACGACAAATAGCATGAAAAGAATGAAACAAACAAACAAACAAGGAATGAATGTATAATTAGCTTTTCACCCTTATTCTCCGGCGAAAGACCTGAGAAAAAGAAAGAAAAAAGTGAAAAATGAAAGTGAAGGAGATTGTAAGTGTGCTAAAATACATGTCGTCAATAGCGAAATAAGAGATGAAAAGAGAGAGGGAACGAGTAAGAAACCTTTAGAAAGAAAAAGAGGAAAAGAAGAAACAATACGACGGGAAGAGTGATGCAAAAAGTGGGGTCGGAAATGGAAAAAAGAAAACAAAGAGAAAGATTTGGAAAAATTAAAAATAGAGAAAAAATCTCTGAAATCAAAAACGGTGACTTATCTTCTAATATTATTTTTGACTTTGTTCTTTAGCCTCCCCTTTCTTTTCCGCCACTCTCGCTCTCACATTCTCTGTCCATCTACCTGTTAGTTTATGATTATCAAAACTATTTTCATTTTTATACACTCTTTATAATATAACGAACTTAAAAGCCGCAGTCCGTGCGGACTTTTAAGCTAGCTCCTGCGAAGGGCTAATTGAGCCATCGTACCAAAACTAAAGGGACCCCTCTGCTCCAGCTTAGAAAACAGCAATGATAATTTTGAAGAAACAGTTTTGAATTCCACAATTCACTCCACGGAACGTCAAAAGCTCACTTCTGGCTTCTGGAAATCTCTTTCAAGTTCTTGCTTTCCAATCAAGTTGGATTTTCAGAAATTTAAATGTAATATCAGTCTTTAACGTCTGCCTTCTTAAACTTTTAATGTCTCGCTACTTAATACAGTTTTTGTTTCTTATATTCTTTCACACTCAATAACCTCCTGCGTATTAGTGGCTTTGTTGCCTTGCTTGGCGTGAAATGATTAAAAAATAATAACGTGCGCTTCGGTGTATGGTAATGGTTTACGGGCTAGTCTGGCTGACAGACTCGTTCAATGCCTCATAATTGTGACAAGACTAAGCTAATTTTAATAAATCACAACTTCATCATTCATTTTTACCTATCCATTTTCTTTGCTACTCTCCTTCTACTTTTATTCCTTCTTTCCATATCTCTTTCTTCTTCTTCTTCTTCTTCTTCTTCTTCTTCTTCTTAAATCAGCCATTTCTTAGTATTTACCCACCTCCCTGCAATAGCGGGATTTGTCACATTACCCATTTAATGTGCGGCGCTCATATGCGTATCTATGACAAAAACATGCCTAGTCCCCAGGACCACTGTCACCCTAGTGTTAGGATCTATCAACCCTTCCGCTTCTGTACAATCGCTCTGATTCGAGCTATGTCCAATTCCAACCAAAAGACCGATTTGGGCAGAAATTCTAATTCAGATGGAAAATTGAGTTCTTTAAATCACAAACTCCATGGAACTTCAATCGTTTTAAGTTCTTCAAATCACAAATTTTGCAGAACTTCAAAACTTTACGTCACGAAACCTTTCACTTTAACTCTGATTCCTTGGCATTTTGACAAAAAAAAAATAGAAAATTGATTTCCTCAATTCATAAAGTTTTGGAAATATTTTAAACTGAATTTAAAACTAAAAATTTTAAATTCGAAAAGTTTTTAAAGTCAATTGTAAAAAAAAAAAACTTTTAAAATCACTAATTTTTTTCCAGTTATTTTAAAATTTGAATTTTTAACTCTTTCCACCTCAGCCGGGCATAAAACTCAATGCTGGATGTTCAAGCGTCAGATGAAGGGCAGATTTACAATCACGGATTCATCCCGATTCCAAAAAGGTATAACGTTTAAGTAGAACAAGTGTAGCGCGTGTTAGAGAGGTTTCAGACACACAGAGACACGGACAGACAGAAATTGCCATTTATTTATTTAGAAGATTCCACATGTTTTTAAGTTTATACAATGACCCTCTATTCCGCGTACACCTGTCTATAAGAGAAGCTGTTGCATCCCCCCCCTAGTAGCAAGTTCTATGCTAACAACTTATCTCGCAATTCACGCTTGTGGAACACACATTCGTCTTGCTTTCCAGTCAAATTTGATCTTCAAAAATTTAAATGCAATGTCAATCATTATCTTCTGTTTCCTTAATTCCTTTTCTTTTATTGTTTTCTCTCATTAATAATATTTGTTTTTCTCGTATTCTCTCACTCTCAGTAACCACATTGCGTCGTAGTAGCTTTATTGCCTTGCTTGAGGTGAAATGATTAAAAAAAATCTACATCCTTAAAACTTGACACTTTGATAAAACTAACTTATTTCAGCAAATAGATTTTACTTCGTATTTTTACAATCGATTAGAAACTTTAATATTTCTGCTATGGAAAACCAAATACGTAATATCATAAAATTCACGCACATGATTTAATTTCCCAAGGGAAATAAAATGCTGTGTGGCTCTGAATTCAAATTTGAATGTTTACATCTTATTATATTTTAATAAACTCACAGAGCGACTAGACTGACGTCACACCGGAAAAAAAGAAAGTTCTGAAAGACAAATATTTTTTTAAATAAGCATTTCTTGAATTAATATAAATGAATTTCAAAATTGATCCGTTAGATGGTAATTATTGTTTTATTACAATTCTCTTTGCCCCTCCCCTAGTTTGAGCACCTGCATTACGTCCTGCCAAATAAGTGATGAGAAGGAGATCAAAAGTACTTTCGACTGTACATTCAATCATCTTCAGTACTTGCGTATTTAAGAAAGACCTTATACGGCTTATAATTTAAAAAAAAAACAAGGATCATAACATTCATCGAGTGATTGGTAGGTTAATGCACCTTTAAAATTTTGTTAGCGAAGGGATTTCGACATTTTATATCATTAACTTTACTAATTGACTTTTTGTATGAATGATTCATTGTAATATAAATTGAACTGCACCACATATTCTCACCAGTCGAGATGCCTTTACATCGAAACAAAAATGCATCTTTGTCGTCAATAATTGTTTTTGTCCGTATGTAAAAATTAATTATATATATATATATATATAACTTGAAGAAGACTGAACTACTACTACTACTACTACTCCTACTAGTAGTAGTACTGAAACTGTAAAAAGAATTATCGTAGCAAATTACCGGTGACGTTCCTCGGTACCGTTTGATCCATCACGCCTAAATATTCCTCAACACGCTCTGATCATTAACCAGGTGGAAACTATAGAAGAAAGAGTAGTACTTAAAAGGAAATACCAGCGATGGCAAAAAAAAAAATAGTCTGGGAAACATAACATTAAGGCCGAAGAGAAATATGACGAAGCTGCCAAAGGTGACGAGGCAGGCGTGTTTACATGTGGATAGTGCGTTCACAGGGCTTCTTGGTACCGATGAAAGCAACACATTTGTGTTTGTACCACGAAGCTTCCCTGTGGTGTATACTACAAATGACCTTCGTTACAGTTTTTACCATTAATATATAAAAGAACACGTCCACCGTAGTTTTTTTTTTTTAACTTTATTTATTTTTAGCATAATTAGTTTCTGGTTCGACCGTCTATTGACTGGACTGTACCGGAAATAGCGAGCTCTCGGTTTACAATCATAAAGCGTTTTGTAGTCAGCTGATAGAACGTTCGCTTAAATGCCCAGCGGTTTTTTAAGACATCGAATCTTTTGGTATTTCTACTGACGACCTGATAATTATTGTTGATTGGAACGCAGTTTCACATTTATTTCGCTTCGATTATCGGGGCAAAATACCTCGCCTTGCTGGCATTTACACTTCAGTTGTTTGGAGACGCCATGATGGAAAACTTGATATGCCGATTTATTTATTTATTTACTTTTTACTTTTTTCCAGACGTCTCGTAGAATTGGCAAAAACTGCTTTTCCTTAGCACCAACATTTTGGAGAGATTCCATTTCTTTTCTTTTTCTTCTTTCTTTTTTTTAGTTTGCAGTAATCTTAAAGAAATGTTAACCGTATGTCCAGTCCGCCATTTTCTGGGGAAGACTTCCAACTAACAGTTAAACATCATATCTCAATGTCGGGAAATATTAATTGGCTTGAAGACAGTAATATGTCATATAAAGCATTATGTTGGTCTTCTTGTCATTGTGCTATGAATTTAAAGGTCGACACGCATAATCAGTATTACAGATTTATTTTGGTTAATTTTTTTTATATTAACAATCTCGTGGGTCTGTAAAACGGAGCTGGCGAGAAAATGTGATTGCGAAATAATTATACAGTATTGAGTATGATGGTGATACTATAGGAACAGGACACCCACATAGTAAAGTAGATGGTAAATGGTTTTATCTGGGCCTGAAGTCTTATGACTACGTAGAAAATACAATGTGCATGCTGTAACTTCAACCGCAGCCAATTAAGTAAACAATTAAATGTAAACTTTCGGGATCAAGTGCCACTCAGACGGAAGGTAGTGAATTACGTTTGTCGACCTGTATAGTTAAGGTAAGAGAGTTACGTGACATTAACGAGTGACAAGACGTGGTGTTATTTCGTTTTCCGTTCCCTAGTGAGCTTACAGCCGATCTTTCTCTGTTTTCGTTCACAAATACACAAATGAGAAACGAAAAAATATCTAGTCGACGAAAGACTAACAGAACAGGTAAATATGCACATTACGCAGCCTTGAGATTAAATAACTTTAAAATAAAAATGTCTTATTGTAGAAAATACCTAAACCTGTTATAGTTGAGAAATAATTTTTATTAAGGAGGTGAAAGTGCAAGGATATACAAAAAATAATGCTGAATCGAAAATTATGTGTGTATGTGTGCGTATGTGTATGATAACTGGTTATCACTCCTCTTGCTTAAGCGCTATCTTTCCTCTCCAAGCAGAATGAGTGGTTACGGGATATAAACGTAATCTGTCCGTGATTTATATTACTGATTGTCTGGTAGTATTTTTTTTATTTTCCTCTCTTTTAGTTATTATGCACATATTTAAATGTTTTGTCCTTAATTGAGTTCTGAAGAGCGAGGAGCAATAAACGATTAGCTCTTTTTGGTTCTTTCTTTTTTTATTTTTGGTATATTTTCAGATTAATATTTTTTCTTGCTCGTCATTCACATTTGTTTTAATATATTCTTATATGAAAAATCTCTCAGAGTTAACCTGTAGAAAAAGACAATATGTATGAAGGTAAAAGACAATAGGAAAACTGTATTATTAGCTGAGATGTTTCGTCAATTGTGGAATTTTTCAAGGCAAAAACGAAATGAATTTATTGAAAATAAAATAACTATTAACAACAAACAAAATGCCCTTAGCAACTAAAAGAATTTAGAATATGAATACAATAACGTTTATAAATTCTTTTATTTGCTCAGGACATTTTGTTTGTTGTTAATAGTTACTTTGTTTTCAATAAATTCATTTCGTTTTTTGCCTTGAAAAAGTCTACATAGTTTTCCTATTGTCTTTTATCTGTATACATATTCTTATATATTAATATATACTTTTAAAATGGCAGTTTTTAAAGCCATGGAAAAATCAATGATTGAAAAATATTACGGAAGGTTTTATAGTATTACGGAACTATAAAACTGAAAACGTTTTTGGTTTAATCTGACGCTTGCAAAACTAAAATAGTTCATTTCTGTGTTGCCAAATCTCTGACCAGTGAACAAGAGTATAAACATCTACTTGCACCGCCCGAGCCAGGATTTGAACTCACGATCCTATGGGTTCAATAGTCCCTGTAATGGTAATTTTACTTTTTCTTCCACTGAAACAAAACATATGCTTTTTCCCTGCATAGCCAAGATTCAGTTAAACCTAGTTCTCTCTCCTAGTTCATTGACGTCTGGGACAATCAGGCGGTGGAAATTTCGTTAATGATTAAGTGCTAATTATTATTGATATTCTTTTCGGAAATCCAGACTTGGCGTTTCGACTTCACTCACTTTCTTATCGCCGTGATATGGCTTCCCTCTGTCAATTAATTGCCAGAAAAATATTCGTAGAAAAGACAGAGGGAAGCCATATCACGGCGATAAGAAAGTGAGGGAAGTCAAAACGCCAAGTCTGGATTTCCGAAAAGAATATCAATAATAATTAGCACTTGATCATTAACGAAATTTCCAGCTTTCCTTTCTGGTGTCTCAACCGCATGAATTTAAGGGTACTGCTAGATTGGCAGCTAGGTCTCACCGTTTTTCTGCTGAACTATGTAGATGCAAACGTAACTTCTATTCTGTTTCTTTTCTCGCACTTCTCGCCTGTGGAACTCGTTTCCGGTGTCTTATTTCCCTGTCACCTAAAATCGTCAAAAATTTAAATACAACATGAATCGTCATCTTCTGTCTTCCTGATATCTATTCTTTTATTGTCCTTTTTTTCTCACTAAAGTTTTCTCACCGAAGTTAAGCAACGTCAAACCTGGTCAAAATCTAGATGGATGACTGCTTGGGAATACCAGACGCTGTAAACATGGATGTGGAGGGGGTGTAAGGGATAATTGTTAATCGAAAAGCCGAGTTTCAATTCTCGTTGGGTTCGTTATATTCACTTACGCGCAGAGGCCATTGGGGAAGGCATGAATCCACCTCTACTTTTCCCCAGCTATGGGTTAATTAGTAAGATTTGTGTCACTAAACCATTATTATCTCAAAAACAATTTTTACAATCTAAAAATATTTTCTGGCTTTAAATAACAATAAAAATAAAAAGTGTTGATAAGCCTTACAAAACAAATCAATCAATTCTCTTTCACTCCAGGTAATCTCTTGCGTCTTAGTGACTTTATCATCTTTCTTGTAGTGAAATGATTTTAAAAAAATAATCTGTTTATGTATTTTATTTATTGTCCCTTTTTTGAAAAATATGAAATTTGATATAAAAATATTCATACTTGAAAGAGAACGAGAATTATATAATTAATTCGATTTTACCTTTTCTAATCGCCAGCTATGGGTTATATAGCAAGGCTGACAGTTCTCTCTAGCTGTAATTTTTTTTAAAAAGCATTTTACCCCAAGCAAGGCGGGAGTGCCACTAGCACGCAAGGGGTTACAGAGAGTGGGAGCAAGAGTAAAGAGGCTTGATAAAGGAAAGGATGAAGAGAAGGACGGGGAATAGATCAAGGCAACTAAAGATGTCGATTGACATTGCATTTGAATAGTTGGAGATTATAGATATCAGGGAAGCAAATAAGAGGGAGTTCCACACACGGAAAGTGCGAGACATGAAGCTATTGGAGTTGGCAACCATTTTAAGAAAAAGATCACTGATGCGAAAACCGTATATCATTAGAAGATGGCTACAGAAAAAGACAGTCACTTGAGGCTTTACAAAGATGGTTAGGCATGGGAGAAAGATAGTAATTTTGTAACAAACTATGGAGAGTGATTATTCATAATGCAGTTGATGCCAAAGATGTTAATGATGATGAGGAATGATCATCAGCTACCAAGAATGTTAATGATGATGATGAATGATCATCAGCTACCAATTTCCGATAACAATGTTCGATGGAAATGGTTGTTTATACTTTTGAATTAAGAACGCAGTCTGAACGCGAGTTTTCTCACTTCCCGCGTATTTTTGCGTGGGCGGAGTTTTTTGTTTTATTTTTTATTTTTTTATTTTTTATTTTTTTTATTTATTTATTTTTTTATTATATATATTTTTTTTTTTTTTTTTGTGGTACACGTCTTCCTCGGGGTGGTTCAATTTTAGAATCGCACTAATAACTCCGACATGTTTTCTCCAGGCTATCACGCATGCCGATGTATTCATTTTCCAAGTTCTGTTTTATTCTCGTTTAGACGCCCCCCTCCAACCCTAAGATGTTTACAACCTCAAAAGCCTCGTGCGTATGTTCGGTATGAAAAGATTGAAACATATTTCTGCCACCCGACGTCCGTTTGAGCCCCGCCCACGATAGTGCGACTGACCTATCGCCCTATCGCTTTTCTTGGTATATGCTAACGTTATAGAAGTAAATCGATAAAAACATTAGCTCAACTGAAGCAACCGGTATTCTTTTCAGTAAATAGCAACACAGTCTGGCGAAATATCTGCATGTGAAATTTCATATATATATATAATCATATATATATATATATATAATCATAAAGATATATATATTATATATATATATATAATCATATATATATATATATAATCATATATATATATATATATATATATATATATATATATAATCATATATATATATATATAATCATATATATATATATATAATCATATATATATATATATAATCATATATATATATATATATAATCATATATATATATATATAATCATATATATATATATAATCATATATATATATATATAATCATATATATATATATATATATATATGTAATCATAAAGAAACAATTTATATAAAGAATTAAATACAAATGTTAATGTGATTAATAGCGAAATCACTTCGCTAACATGACTTAATGAGACATTAACGTACTATCAATTCCTTCAATAATAAGATCCTTATATTCTAGCTGTTGTCAGATGGAAGACACATACCAAGTACTTTCGATAATTTCAAATTGTCATCTTCAGGGTGCAATTTTCCCATCCCTAGGCAAACACTAAGACGAAATGTGTAGACTGAAATTGAAGAAATTATTGAATCAGTTATTCAAGGAATTGATAGTAAGTTAATATCCCATTAAGTCCTGTTAGCGAAGTGATTTCGCCATTAATCGCTTTAACATAGCTATTTAATTCTTTGTATAAATCGTTTCTTTATGATATAATCTCAACACACATATATATATATATATATATATATATATATATATATATATATATATATATATATATATATATATAGGGTGTAGCAAAAGAGTAACGACATTTATTTATTAATTTTTATTGAACAAAAATATGTTACAATAGTTTAAGATGACTTAGGCATGGTTAAATCTTAATTTCGAGCTAAGGTGGATAGGATGACGTAGGGCAGTTGATTGATTGATTCGTTTTCTAGGGTTTATCAACCTTTTACAGGTTATTTAAAGCCAGAAAATATTTTTGGATTGTAAGAATTTTTTTTTATTATTTTTATTTTTTTGAGATTACTGATTATTTGATACAAGTCTTACTAATTACGCCATAGCTGACGGGAAGAATGTACGTCTTGGTATGAGTGTATGTGTGTGTGTGTGTGCGTGTGTGTGTGTGAATGAGTGCGTATTTGTCGACGGAACAGGAAACACATTTCATTATTTTAATCACAAAACGTACGTTCCAAGTCGGTTAAAGATTTGGGCCGCCAAAATTAGTGAATCAACAATGCACCTGAAGCTGGGACATAGATTGCCAGCAAAAGCACAAGAAATATATAGGAGAGATTTCTAGACCCGCATTTATGAACAGATGTGAGAACTCCGGTGGGATACTATATTCAATTCCTTCTTCTGTGTACCGAGCCCTCCCAGGACGTTGGTGATCATGGCTCTCCACAATGTCCTGTCTCCTTTGTAGCACTTAATAAATTTTATCTTTTTGCTATCTTTCCCAAATCTTGCTTCGCCATCCATTCACTCAAGCTCGCCAGGTAGATTATACTATCACCACAATCTCTTCACACATATATATATATATATATATATATATATATATATATATATATATATATATATATATATATATATATATGTCGTTTTTATCTGTGCATATATCTCCTCTCTTTCGATATTTATCAATCTTTTTATCTCACTTTTGTTATCTACCTACGTGTTAGTGATTTCTATCTATCTATCTATCTATCTATCTATCTCTTTCTCTCTCTTTCTCTCTCTCTCTCTCCCTCTCTCTCTCTCTCTATATATATATATATATATATATATATATATATATATGGGTGTGTGTGTGTGTTAGGTGTTGGTGTGTGTACATGAGTGTGTGTGTTAATTTTTAGATCTGTTTATATGTTTATATATCTGTCACTTTTTCATATTTATCACTCTATCTCACTTTAGCCATCTATAGTGTATTCGTATCTATCTATCTATCTATCTATCTATCTATCTATCTATCTATATATATCTGTTTTTATATCTACGATATTGGAAAAGTCGTTGATAAAGATAAGAAGAAAACCTTAGGCCCAAGGTTAGAGAACTGGCGAGGGTGGGGGGGCAGGAAAACTGGTAAACAAAGCAACTATTGAATCTATGTCATTTTTTGGATCTGTTTATGTATATGCCTATCTTTTGATATTTATCAATCTATTTATCTCACTTTCGTTATCTATCCCTGTGTATTCGTAGCTATCTATCTATCTATCTCATTCTGATTCTATCTATATGTTTGTATACGTACAAACTTATTAGCGTTTTGATTGTCAAATTTCTTTCATGAGTGTCTGGAGGCTGTCGATATTTATTTACATTATATCTTAGTTCATTTTCCAAAGGCCATACATACAATATATACAGGAATAAATTCAAAGAAACAATTTCCTTCGACAAGATTTCCTTTGGTGTTTAGATAAGACACATTCCTTCCGAATATCAAGTTGTCTTCCAATTCCAACAATACAAATATCCGGATATACGTTTAACCAAGGCATGCGCACGAAAATATCGACTCATAGTAAATAGTTTTTCTGTGATTTTAATGTTTTTTTTTCAAGCGTTTCAATTTCTTTTTATTTTGATAGGAACAGAACAAGATAGATAAATAGATAGATAGATAGATAGATAGATAGATAGATAGATAGATAGATAGATAGATAGATAGAACAGACTGAGATAGATAGAACAGACTGAGATAGATAGATAGATATAGATAGATAGAAAAGACTGAGATAGATAGATAGATAGATAGATAGATAGATAGATAGATAGATAGATAGATAGATAGATAGATATGAAAAAGAAGATACAGAAAGATTGATAGATATTAACAGAGTGATATATAGATAGATATAAAAAGGAAGAGAGAAAGTTTGAAAGATATTAACAGAGATAGATAGATAGATAGAATGAGAGGATGTGAAAAGAATGTGATATATATATATATATATATATATATATATATATATATATATTAATACATGTTTCATTAAATAATATAGATAAGTGTTGTCTATATATTTTATGTAAGTTCTTTTCATATAGTCTGATAAGCTTAATAACATTATCATTAAACAATGAAAGAAAATCACAATATTGATACATATTTTTTTTAATCCAATCTAAGCTTTCGGCTTACATAAGCCATTATCAAAGATGACAATTACACAATATATTTAAGCAATACACGAACAAGAAATTGATGATAGTCTGTTTTTGTTTACATGGATGATTTCCAAGCAACGATAAACACGTGCATATAAAAAGCTGAAAGCGAAAATCGCACAACAGCTCATGACGTCACACATGACCACGCGAGAGTGAATCCGATGAGTATTGAGTATGGAAAGCCGTTGGTATGAACCAATGACTTCTGTTACTAATTATAGGCATTTAAGGATATTTTTGGAGATTTCATAGTTTATTTTGTTCAGGTTAGGTTTCAACTGTTTTATGTATATAGCTTCAAGAATTTTTTGTTTTTGTTTATTGTTGTCATGTTTAAGTATAGTTATGTTTTCGACGAGGATTTTCCGGAATTGTGTATGCGGCCAGGCATGTTGTTTTAAATGCCTAAAAATGTTAGAGTTATCATTCAAATGTAGTGTCAAGCGTCGTGAAAGCGAGTTTGTGGTGTGACCAACATAGATATTATTTAGTTCGTTGGAGATACAATCTCCCAAAGGGCACCTGAATTTGTAAACTATGTTGGTTTTTTTCAAATCGCTAACCGGGGGAGAAGAATCATTGCGAATAATTGAGTTGGATATACTAGATTTAGTGTAGTATATAATTAACTTAATTTTTTTGCTAGGATCTGTTGTAGATATGTTAGTATTTACTAATTTTTTTAGTATATTTTCATCTTGTTTATAATTAGTATGCATTTGATTACGATATAGGAGATTAATATGTTTGAGATTAGTAGAAGCAGTATTATGTACTATTTGCTTAGTATTGAGATTTCTAAGAAAGCATCTTATTTGTTCATCAATTATATAGTTTGGAAAACTATTATTAACAAGTGTTTGTTTTATATTCTTTAGTTCACTATAAAAAATCTGTTTTGTGGATGAAAAAACTTACATAAAATATATAGACAACACTTATCTATATTATTTAATGAAACATGTATTAATGAAAAAATGCTGCCTAAATACACACAATATATATATATATATATATATATATATATATATATATAGAGAGAGAGAGAGAGAGAGAGAGAGAGATAGATAGATAGATAGATAGATAGATAGATAGATATGGAACAGAAAGTTTTAGATAGATAGATAGATAGAATGAGAGAGAGATGTGAAAAGAATGTGATATATATATATATATATATATATATATATATATAGAGAGAGAGAGAGAGAGAGAGAGAGAGATAGATAGATAGATAGATAGATAGATAGAAATGGAACTGATAGATAGATAGATAGATAGATAGATAGATAGATAGATAGATTAACGGCTTAAAATTGTCAGTAAATTCACGCTGTTTTTCATATGTTTTATGTTATTGTCCCGATGGACAATCCTGAGTGTAGAACTTGTATCCTTAAACCTTATCTGCCTGCTGCTGAGACTACCGGCGCTTTTCGCGTTTGACTATAACTACAAAGATTTCTTTTTCTTACTGCAGCAGCAGCAGCAGCTGTCTCAACCTCAGTCTCAACCTCAGTCTCAACAAGCATCTGAAGAAAGCCAGATTGTACAACCGTTCAAACAATTGTGATAACAAAAACCACAAAGACGAGGACAATAGTCCGAATATAGTGTACGTACCATTAGTAATATTCCGCAAAACAAGCTCATCTACGGTATGGTACTCCAGACGCTTAGTCTACCTTTACTTTCTTGTATTAGTAACATTTAATATAGTTCCTTTGTTTGGTATAAGATTACAAGTATAAAGCACTTAATAAGAATAGTTCTCTCTTCAGTAATAACCTTTTGTGTGACTACCTTACTATAACTGCCCGCCGAGGTGCCTAAGTTATTTACTAACTTTAACCGACACAGTGGATAAATACGTTGGTAGAAGTAAGCCAACAAGTGACTTAACCCAAAGAGTTGTGTGTTCGATACCTGGCTACTGCAGTGGGGAAAAACTTAGAGAGTTGAGAACTAAACTTGGAGATTATTTATCGGGTGCCCAAAAACGTTTTTGCCGATTTTTATAAAGGAAATTAAAGATGCATATTCAAAGTCTTAAAAGCATTTATTCGTCAAAATATGAACCATCACATTCTATGACTTTCTCCCAACCGTTCAACAACTCAGTAATGCCATTTTTGTAAAAGTCCTTAGTTTTACTTTAAAAGTTATGCACTTCTGTTTTCAAGTCACCTTCATTATTAAATGTCCTGTTCTTCATATGATTATCTAAGTCTAAAAACAAGTGGAAATTTGTTGGGGGGACTCTGGTGAATACAATGGATGAAGCATAATCTCCCACTTTAGCTCATATATCTTGGAAATGGTCATTTTTGCAATGTGTGGGCGAGTATTGTCCTGGAGAAATAAAACTTGTTTTCTGTTTACTAATGCAGGCTGTTTCTCCAACAAATTTTCCTGAACTTGTTCAAATTGCTTGCAATATTTGTTAGCAGTAATGGTTTCACCCGTTTGTAAAAACTCATAGTGAATTATTACTTGACATGTCCGCCAAATACACAGCAAAAGTTGATTTTTTTTTGTTGTTTTTTTCTTTTTTGGAGTAGTGGTGCCTTTGAAGTTTGTGGCAAAGGATCACCCGGCGATAACCAATGATGTTATTTCTTAGAGTTTGTATATATGATACACTTTTCATCACATGTCATAATTCGATCAAAAATAGGTTCTTTTATTAGTCTACTGCGATGAGAAGAGCATATGGTAAGCCTCTGCAATTTGTTTGCTGGTGTTAAGTCGTATGGCACCCATCCGCTTAATTTCCATTTCTTCCCCAGCTGGTGCAATTACAGTCTTATAGTTTCATCGCTTACATTAAACCTCGAAGCTAGTTCATGACATGTTAAACCTGAACCTGATTCTATGGCTGCCTATAAATCCTCATTGTTTAGGGATATTGGTCATCCAACTCGAAGTTCATCTTCGAGGGTTTTATTGCCACAAAGTAACTTCTGAAATCAATTACGTGCAGTTCGTTCACTTACTACACCTTCGCCAAAGGCTGTACATAGCTCACGAGAAGCACATGATGCACTTGTACCAAGTTTAAACTCATACAACAGACAAGCACGAATTACCAATTCTTTATAAGTCATTTTGAAAGCTCTGAAATGAGAAATAAAATACTAACTGAATCATTCAACAATGTACTTGTAAATACAAGTTGCAACCTGTATACATATGCTTATTAGTAACTAAACAACTGGGCCAGAATTAAGTTAACAAAAATCGGCAAAAACATTATTGGGCACCTGATACATTGTTCGGACTGTTTTCATCGACTTTATTGTTATATTCACGACGTTTCGGTTCCAACCTTCTTGAGGTGATTGGAAACGTCGTGAATATGGCAATAAAGATGAGGACAGCAGTCCGAACAATGTAAAAAGTGTAAATAATTACAATACATCATCTCAGAAATATAGAAATATCCCGAAGAAGGCCGGAAACACCGTGAATATGGCAATAAAGATGAGGGCAACAGACAGAACAATGTAAATAGTGTAAGTAATTACAATACCTCATCTCATAAATATAGAAATATCCCGAAGAAGGACGGAAACATCGGGAATATGGCAATAAAGATGACTGAACAATGTAAATGTATTGTTCTTTCACCCCACTAGCGTCTTCTCTTTCTTTAACATTTGTTTTAATTTGTAAATATTAATAGTCTCTTCAACATCTGTCTATATTTCTGAGATGAGGTATTGTAATTATTTACATTGTTCGGACTGTTGTTCTCATCTTTATTGCCATATCATTTCGAAAATCATTTCGACAACATTTCGAACAATGTAAATAGTGTGAATAATAGCAATACCTCATCTCAGAACTATAGAAATATCCTGAAGAAGGCCGGGATCATCGTGAATATGGCAATAAAGATGAGGACAACAGTCTGAACAATGTAAATAGTGTAAAAAATTACAATACCTCATCTCAGAAATATAGAAAGATCCAGAAGGAGCCGGAAACATCGTGAATATGGCAATAAAGATGACTGAACAATGTAAATGTATTGTTCTTTCACCCCACTAGCGTCTTCTCTTTCTTTAACATTTGTTTTAATTTGTAAATATTAATAGTCTCTTCCACATCTGTCTATATTTTTGAGATGAGGTATTGTAATTATTTACATTGTTCGGACTGTTGTTCTCATCTTTATTGCCATATCACGACATTTCGGTCGTTGTACACTCCGGCCTTCTTCGGGATCTTTCTATATTTCTGAGATGAGGTATTGTAATTATTTACATTGTTCGGACTGTTGTCCTTATCTTTATTGCCATATCACGACGTTTCGGTCGTTGTACACTCCGGCCTTCTTTGGGATCTTTCTCTATTTCTGAGATGGGGTATTGTAATTATTTACATTGTTCGGACTGTTGTCCTCATGATCGTTGCCATATTCACGACGTTTCGGTCGTTGTACACTCCGGCCTGGTTGGAATCAGAAATCTGATAAGCGCAGAGAAAATGATGGAAAGAAGGAAGGTCACTGAAAGTGACCTAACGGTTAATGTGCTTAGTCTAAACTCCAACTGGAACAGTTTGTCTGCACTACCTATTAATACCCTATGAAAAGTCATGAACCTATTTCTCCCTATAACTATTGATAAATAATAGAACAGCTGAAGACCTTTATCGCCTTGTAGAACATTTCATTTTTTTGGCCTCTTAAAATTTCACAGCTATTACAATAACTGAATTATGGTTCATTCGAGCAATTTGAGATAAAAATCATTATTTCATCCGTCGTGCGACATGGTGCGGGATTTCGATTTAATTTTTATGAAAAATTTCAAAAGATAAAAAAAATATCAATATTTTTGTTTACATTCAAAACACGTTTGAGTATTTCTTGACACTTGTCATCAATCCTACTGTCGCTTGTGTCACATCAATATGACAATGTTGGCAAACATGGCGTTTATTTAATTCATTGACATTCGACAGTGATCGATCGGCCACCGATACTCAATCACAATAATCCCAATGGCTGTACACAATTTACATATTTAGTCGTTTGTATTCATTTGCACTTACATTTTCGGCATTAATCTCACATATAGAGAATTTATTCGACTTCTGAAGTTCCCTACATCCACGCAAATGTTAGCAATACCATACCAGAATCGTACATTTCTCCTTTGGTCATGGCCGTTCTCTATTTCTGGATTTAATCGAGTATCAATGAGACCCTTTTTTATACATAACCCCCTGGAGTCAGTTTAAACTGACGTCCTCCTTTTTTCCCTATGTCTTAACTATAATTATGAACAATTTTTGGAAAGGATAAATTTCACTGAAACATGATGGAAAATTTTCTACTTTTTGGTTTGGTTTGGTTTGGTTTGTTTAGTTTTACGGCATATCAACCTCAATGGGTCATTTAATGCCAACAGCTTTTTTTTTCTGGTAATATTTTTGTTTTGTCAAAAATCTATTTCTGGTAATATTTTTTTCCTCAAAAATGTATAGCTGGTAATATTATTTTTTCAAAAACGCATAGCTGGCAACATTATTTTTTCAAGAACGTATTATCAGAGGCCTTGCTGTTGGACGTAGTTTATCGTCTTACCCAGGACTCGGATGTAGTTTATCGTCATACCCAGGACGCGGATGTAGTCTGGGTGTTAACTATTTGCCCATAGTTGGGACCCTAACAGGTGCTACCACCCCGGCTCAGGGTGGATCTGAGAACACCAACAATTAAGAGGTGGTTCCACTCCCCTTAAAACCTCCTGATCGGAGGCCTTGCTGTCGGACGTATTTTATCGTCTTAACCAGGACAAACACAGAAAGGAAACTACAAGAACTCCTACAGAATGTAGTGAGAGAAAGCCAGAAGAAAGGACTAAATATTAATTCAAAGAAGACAAAATGCATGTTTGTTGACAAAAGAAACGGCCCAACAAGCAAATTACAAATTGGGGATACCAAGACCAAAACCAAGTACAAATATTTTAATATCTGGGAAGTGTTTTAAAAGAGGACGGAAAGTGCGACACTAATATCCGAAGGCGCATTGGATAGCGAAAGATGCCTTTCAAAAGCTAAGCAAAGTATTAAGAAACAGAAAAATTTCGTCAGAAACTAAGAAAAGAGAACTTAAATGTTATGCAATATCAGTCCTCCTATATGGGAATGAATGCTGGGCAATCTTCTCACAGATGGAGAATAGACTTGAAGCAACATAAATGTAGTTCTACAGAAGAATGCAGGAGATAACATGGATGACCGAACATGTGAGCAATTTGTAATTTGCACGTTGGGCTGTTTCTTTTGCTAACAACCATGCATTCTGTCTTCTTGCAGTCGACCTTAGTCCTTTCTTCTCGCCTTCCTTCACTATCTTCTGTATTCGGTAATTTTAATGTCTTTTTTTGTAAATTTAAGGCGGCGTACGAATCTTTGTCGTTTGTATCTGCGATATGAAGATTGTCAAAAAGAAAAATGAACATTACTGGATTACATATACACCTGAAGGCCTGAGAGTCTACAGGCGAAATGTACTGAACAAAGGGTCAAGATGCTTCCTCTTCTCTGAGCCTTGCCCATTCGTGGCGGGGGCGATCATTACCCTCCACAAATTCATATACTTTGCAGCTCTTAGCGGTGTTGTCTTTTTATTATCCCTCTCACTCCGTTACAAGCTGTTTCTCTCCTGACTTTTGACTTTGATATATCCTGTGAGTGTCAAATTTTCTATGCCTTCTTTCCTCATAAGGTGTCCCAAAATTTCAACTGTCTCTTTCTGCTTTTATGTATTTCCATTTTCCTTAAATTTTTCTCTTTGCTTCTATGCTTTAGCCATGGCATTCTCTGCATCTTCCTATAAAACACATCTGTTGTCTCTCATCTTCTCTTCTTCTGCGATAGAATTGTCCAGAATCCACTGTCATCAAGATTCTGGCGTTACGAATTCATTGAATAATGAACGCCGTTTACCACACGCACACATTTATCGATTCCCAACTACTTTTGAACTTCTGGTTCTACATCTAACACCTCTTAATATAAGTAACTTTCAATGGTTTACAAAGTCATTTCTTGAAATACATCTATTTGATGCTTTGACACAAATCATCAGTGACGTTTTTGGGCACCTCGAGGCGTTAGCAAGCTTATCTCGCTAGATCAGTTATGATTGAAAAGTGAGTTCGATCTACACTAGGTACCCCATACTTTCGGCCTTGTGCCACATCTAAGCTACGCTTGGAAAATAACCATCAATAATGTCTTTAGCCGATAATATTAATATTGGTGGATTTGTGTGAAAAGCGGAACGATTAAAATATGGCTGTCGCAATTTGTTTGAAAGATTTTGGCGGGAAATTAATGAGCGGAAGATTTATTTTGTTCCAAGAATATTTTAAAATGGCCAATTGCTAATTCAATGAACAAAAATAACAAATATAAACAAGACTTGCTATATTACTTTAGGCAGATTATTTCTTGCAAGAGAGAGAGAGAGAGAGAGGCGGGGAGATAACTAGAGAGATACGGGGCCGCTTGTGTCCCCAGGCTTGCTGGTGTATTTCTATTTTTAATTTCTCCTTGTAAATTCTTTACGACCTGGAAAGCGTCCAATTTCCATCATTGGTACAAGCTTGTCTAGTCTATCAGTAAATGAACGCTGAACGAAACAAAGTAATAAGTGAATGAGTAAGAAAGGGAAAAAAATAGAACGGGAAAAAAAAGAATAGAAGTGGAAAGTGCGACAAGAAGAAGAAGAAGAAGAAAAAGAAGAAGAAGAAGACAGGAGAGAAAAATTCTAACGTATAAAGGTAACGTGAAAGAAAGGAAAAAGTGGAAGAATTATTAACTCAAGATGTTGATGGCGATAAATTACAAATAATAATAATAATAATAATAATTATTATTATTATTATTATTATTATTATTATTATGAGCTAATCAGTATTAACTATGGATAAAACAAAGAAACTGTTTAATCACCTATTCTACATCTATGACATCAAACTCTTTGCCAAAGACGACATTGAGTTGAAGGGTATCCTCAATACGACAGCATCTTTCTGGGATAACATCAGTATGGATTTCGGATTAGCTAAATGTGCAAAAGTAACATGCAAGATAGCGAGAATTATAGAAACACACTCAATAGATCTAGATTTTGACACAAAAATTAGGGAACTGGAACAAGAAGAAGCCTATGTGTCAGCGAAGGAGACGGCGTACGGCATACCCAAACGAAAGAGAAAGTAAAAAAAGAATAAAAAGGGCGTGTGCGTCTGGTGTTAAATACTGAGTAGAATTGACAAAACAGAATGTCAGCCATAAACACTTTGGCTATCGCTGCGGTGCCATATAATATTTGGACCATAGCGAATGGATGTCAAAACGAGAAAGCTTCTCACTTGACACCGCATGCATCATCCTAAGGCAAATGTTGATCGTCTGTATGTGTCTAGATCGGAAAATGGCAGTGGTTTAGTTCAACTAGAAATGTCTTACAAAACCATAACATTCGGTCTTCAAAGATACCTGGAAGCTACAGACGATTGGGTGATGATCATCCTAAGGCAGATGTTGATCGTCTGTATGTGTCGAGATCGGAAAATGGCAGTGGTTTAGTTCAACTAGAAATGTCTTACAAAACCATAACATTCGGTCTTCAAAGATACCTGGAAGCTACAGACGATTGGGTGATGATCATCCTAAGGCAAATGTTGATCGTCTGTATGTGCCTAGATCGGAAAATGGCAGTGGTTTAGTTCAACTAGAAATGTCTTACAAAACCATAACATTCGGTCTTCAAAGATACCTGGAAGCTACAGACGATTGGGTGATGATCATCCTAAGGCAGATGTTGATCGTCTGTATGTGCCTAGATCGGAAAATGGCAGTGGTTTAGTTCAACTAGAAATATCTTACAAAACCATAACATTCGGTCTTCAAAGATACCTGGAAGCTACAGACGATTGGGTGATGATCATCCTAAGGCAGATGTTGATCGTCTGTATGTGTCGAGATCGAAAAATGGCAGTGGTTTAGTTCAACTAGAAATGTCTTACAAAACCATAACATTCGGTCTTCAAAGATACCTGGAAGCTACAGACGATTGGGTGATGATCTGTGTCAAAGAATATGAAAGAAATGAGAAAATCTTTTCAGTAATAAAAGAAAGCAAATAATTCAAAACGGAATTGCAAGTGGGTAAAGAAATGCAAAAAAATCCTAATACACCAACTGCAGCGGCAAATAATCTAAAAAAAGAAGGCAAAATCAAATGCAATGAACCAAATGCAGAAAGGGTGGCAAGATAAGCCTCTTCGTGGGCAATACTCTGTCCGTACCAAAGAAGCTTATGTAGACAAACCCCGTACCCATCAGTGTCTACATAGTGCAGGGTTAAAAGCTGAAATCGAAGGTTTTATTCTTGCTGCACAGGACCAATACTTAATAACTAGAAATTACCAAGCACACATACTTAAAAATTGTGTTAACTCCAAATCCAGATTCTATGATAAATATCCAGAAACAATTAACTATCTTGTATCAGGTTGCACCCACTGAATATAAAACTCGGTATGATCGGGTGGCGATATCTGCACTTGAAAATATGCAACTTTTTCGGGAAAGAAGCTGCAAGAAATTGATATGAACATCTCCCAGATCCGGTTACATAGATAGGACTTGTAACAATTTTATGGTACTTTATAATACACACAGACAGAACAATCAAAGATAATCGCCCAGACATCAAAGCCCACAAAAACAGAATGTGCTTTCTTATTGACATGACAGTCCTTGCAGATTGTAATGAATATCTGAAGATACAGTATTTACATTACTCGGACTATTGTCCTCATCTTTGTCGCCATATTTGTCAAAACGTTGTACGCTCCGGCCTTCTTCATGTGGTTGGAATTTCGAACTGAACCCTTTATTTGTTGGTGACAGGAGCGAAACATCATCCAGGTGCTCATCACCCAACCTTGTTCTTAAATGACTTTTATTATAAGTCATTTTCGAAAAAGGTTGTTCACAAGCATACATACTTTCAAATAATGATCCCATCATTTTCACATTATTCAATAGGCTTTTATATTTTCCGTTTGGCAAAACATATTTCTTGTAGAAATCAGCAGTGGAATCAGAATTAAATTTTAATTTAATTAACGTTAAAGTCAATTAACGCCAATTGATATTTTTCTGCCACTTGCTCCACAAATTAATTAGATAATTAGTGTCCAGGTGTTAAGTTGTCGGGCCGGACAAAAATGCTTCGCGTGCCCTGATCTAGAGTTATGGAGGTGTATACATGGAGCACCGATAAACATTGGTATCATCTACATAGATATTTACTAGAAATCCGAGAATATACATGGGCTAATATAAAGCGAAAAGAGGACGAGATCGAAGTTAGAGGCTTGAGAGACACCTGCATTGATTTCATGAGCTTCAGATAACTGGACAATTAACGACGACCTTCATGGATCTCCGCTGTAGGAAGGACTTGATTATTGCAAAGACTCTTCTAAAGATGCTATAGCTGGACAGTTTATGGAGCAACCCCTATACAAAGTAAAAACCTTTAAAATATCTAGGGTCAAGAAAATAGTATTGAACAGTTATGCAATATCAGTCCTCCATATATGGCGCTGAATGCTAGACAATATCCTTCCAGATGAAGAAGTGGATTGAATCAACAGAAGGATGCTGAGAATACGATAGACCGAACACGTTAGCAACGTCGAAATTTTAGAGAAAATGGAGACAAACAGGGTACTTATACTTAACATCAGAACGAGGGCACATAATGAGGAAAGTGGGCTTGGAAAATTTGATACTCAAAGACCAGATCGAAGGTAAGAGTGTCAGAGTAAAACAACGCAAACCTGCGTAACGATTTTGATTAAATGGATGGCAGAACAGAGTTTGGAGGAGATAACAAGAAGAAACATTTATTAAAAGCTACAAAGGACATGAAGATGTGGAGAGCGATAAACGCCAACGCCTTGACACGGCATACAGAAGAAGATGAATTTATTATCGTGTGCATCACTGATTCTGTGTGTAATGACAGTTAATACATCAGCAGTGGAGCTAGAGGAGTGAAATCGATACTGTTTGTCGCTCGGGGGGGGGGGTTCTGTTGAGATTCTATATTATATTCTATCATAGGAAACACTGTGCTGCCCTGGACAAAATGCTAAAAAACATATTGCTTTAGACAGCCAGTTTAAACTCGAATTCACAAAACACGGACGAATTCCATTGAAAACGAAAGATTTTATTCTGTGAATCAGGTAAAAAATCTGAAAGAAAAATAAACAAAAACAGGTGAGTCCACTGCGACGGAAGAGACAGAAAATAACAAGAGGAAAGGCAGCTCAGCGTTGAGAGCTAGAAAGAGGCAATTCACAGAGGGAGACATGGTAAAAGAGCAGGACCAAACGTCCGAGCAAATTCAGCATAGAAAAGTCCTATATAACTTCCTAAATATCAATAATTCAGGGCTAGAAAGTACAAGCTGGTTGAATGAGCAACCTAGAAACAAAGAGGCGACAAACTACTTGTCGTGCTACGATCAAACATTTCAATACAAAGGCGATGAAAGGCTAAAGAAGAATTAAATAAACATACCAAAGTTATATGGAAAGGCGGAGCAGCGAGCAAGGGTGCGTGCATGCAGGGACCGAATCAGGAAGAACTCTGAAGATCCCGCCAAAAGACAAACTCTATTCTCGTGGCTTATCGCGTTGCCGAAAGTAGATAATAACGGCAATGCGTGATAAAAAAGGGAATTAAAGCTAAAGAAGCATAGTCTATGCTAGAAAACACAAAGGAAAGAGAAAGGAAAAGATAAAAAATAAAAAACAGTAACAAGAAAAGACGTCGCAGCGAGACGAGAGGTAAAAAGGTAAACAAAGAAACGGTGTCCGGTGAATTTGTCCCTGTTGACGGAAGGTCCACGTCACAAACGTGATAAACACAGCACATAAAAGAAGAAATAAAATGAGCAAAATATTCAGAGACTGCAACACACACGATATTCTACGATTTATAAATATTCAATGCTATTTTTTAAAACGTTAAATTGAAGTTGTACTTGTTGACGTTTGTGCGTCGATCTATAGATGTGCGAATTTCTAGATGATGATTTGTCCGAGCGTGTTTCTGTATGCATGTCTGTTTGTGTCTGTACACACGCGTGTGTCATCAAAGAATCGGAGACAGTGGAAACGTGACTGATATTCGGAAAATCAAAATAGATTTACTTATCAAATTTGTTTCCTCAGGAAAATGGCTACTCAATAAGGAAGTGTCGAACCCGGCGAGTTGACTCGCGTCTCCAAAATTAACGTCTACGAGACGAGACGCAACGAGATTAACTAAATGTCCGAGAATTCTACTTCTTACAATTTGTAAGAAGTGGTCTCTTCAGCGTCTGGGCGTCTGTAAAATGATCACACACAGACACACACAGACACACACACACACAGACACACACACACACAGACACACACACACACACAGACACACACACACACACACACACACACACACACAGATATGTAAATAAATGACAATGTGGGAAAAATGTTGTGTAATGCCTTTCCTCCTCGAGAAGGACCTCATCAGATGAAAGTAATGTTTTTGTTGATGGAATTATGTATGTGTAAGAAAAACATATGTCCAATGAAGTCTTTCGAGTAGATGAAATGCGTTATATAGAATTTTGTCAAATTTCTTATTCACTTGCATAACATTGCTCTGCATATAAAAAAATTATTTAATTTCCCTATGTATATATTAAATTAAAATCCAGGAAGGCAGTAACCGGCTACGACTGCTAGTTTCATGCGTTCACACGCAATGTAGTTTGTAGAATGGGTACTCAACAGGCGAGTTAAGTACGGCGGATCAACCAAACCCGCCCGGGGGGGGGGGGGATAAACCATCCGGCCAATATCAAAAATAGCCGAAAACTAAAAAAATAAATAAGTTCCACCAGAAAGGTATAATGATATTGTTATGGGTACTTGGCATTCGCTCCAATACGAACACTTCAGAGTGTTTGGGCGTCTATATGAAGACAGTAATATTTTAGATATATCTAAAAAAAATTTTTTGTTTAACTATTGAAATATTTATAAAGATTTAAAATACCCAAGTCTTTATTTAACCCTAGTTTATATGTATTTAATTTTAAAATCCAGTATTTTTCTTTTTCTGCGTGTGTATGTGGAACTGAAATCAGAATCTATCAATACACATTTACAGTTTTCTAATAAGTGTCCTGGTTGATTAAAATGTTCAGCTATGGGGGAATAAAGATTGTTTTGGCGTATGGTTAGTTTATGAATGTGAGAGCTTTGAATGAACGCTCCTTTTTCAAAAACAATATAAACATAATTTACAACGTAATAGTCAATACATTTTTAAACAACATCTAAAATATTACTACAGTTAGATTTACGTTAGAAATATTCAAACACAGTTGCATTCCATATCACGTGACGTCCACGTCTCGCGACGGACGCTACTTAATGTAAACAAACTTCTGAAAACAGTCATTTCTGATGAAAGATCGGGGCCGATCTGAAATATCAAATATATATATATAAAAAAAATATAAATAAATACTTTCACAAAAAAAACATTCAATTTTTTTTAATTTTCAACTTTTCAGTTGTTTTTTCTATATTATATGCATATGAAGAAAGTATACGTGGCTTCTCATTATGCTATATATATATATATATATATATATATATATATATATATATATATATATATATATATATATATATATATATATATATATCGTGGATAGAGCGTGAGTTAAATAATAGTTTAGCAAACTATTATGTTTAAGGCAAATGGTATCTCAGCTCGAACTTCCTGAGGTTGACCTTTGAAGTCAGATGGAAGACAAAATAATGAAGTCAAAGTTGATTGGCTGAGCCAGCATGGGAATGAGAGAGAGATAGAAAGGTTTTTCAGTGAGTTGTTTCTGAACCGTTGAGCAATGTAGACGTGTTCTCTTTCGTATCTGAAACGACTCCCCAGTGGAGGGGTGAGATGACCCCACTGCATAGTTTGAAAATGTAAACGTCAGCGAGATTAATAAAATAGTTATGTTTACAATTATCTATGTGAAATTCTTTTATCTCTGAACTCAAAACAACCTGCGATTACCTGCCGCGAGAGAAGAATGAAAATTTATTATCGAATTGACGCCGTCGGCTAAGACCACCCCATCAAGAAGCTATGAAACACTTGTCTAAATATAAAAGTTACCATTGAAGTCAACACCTAGATATATATATATATATCAGGAGGAAGTCAGGAGGATGATACAGTTATTAATTATATCTGTCTGGACCGGGAATTTCGACTATATAATATTCAACCTATACAATATTCAACCATGAATTAAGGGTATAGACAAGAAACGAGGTTATGTTGCAAAACATAATTGTTCTCTAAAAATGACTCCCATTATTACTAAACACACAAGTACGCACACACGCACGCACACACGCACGCACACACACACACACACACACATAGATAGATAGATAGATAGATAGATAGATAGATAGATAGATAGATAGATAGATCGTATGTTGGATTTGGCTTCTTCAGGTCAGAATGAAAGACAAATCTGTGTGTAATGAAAATTCATTGGTATTTTTTAGGATAAGAGGGACAATAAATAAAATTACTTTATCAGATCTGAAGACCAAAGACAAGAAATTGCTTATGCGACTTTCGCTGCTTCTTGGCCAGTAGTAAATATCAATTTCACTGTTTGTCAAAAAATGTGAACGTCTACTCAAATAAAAATAATATTTATGAAAATAAGGAATTGCTTGTGTGTGTGTGTGTGTGTGTGTGCGCGTGCGCGCCCGAGTGAATATTTATATATATAAATATTTCTAAATGCAGACTACGGCATTTCTCAGTTCACTTGTATTCATTTATGTGCAGTGTCTCTTCAGGATTTTGGCGATCATGGTTCTTCACAATTTCCTATCTCTTATAGATCTAAGCAACGCTTTCCCCCTTACTAACGCTCCCCTGCTTGTTCTATTCATTTACACAAGCTCGTTATGTAGGTTATTCACTGTTTCCCCTATGATTCCTCTTACATTGAATATGTCCTGTGAGTGTCAAATTCTCCAAACTCTCTTTCCTCATTATCTCTCCCAGAAATTTCAACTGTCTCTTTCTAATTTAAAGTGCACGTGTCCTTTTTACGGTAGCTTTTCTCATAAAGCAGATATGAGACCTCGTGAAAAATTGGAAAAGGTGTGTCTTTCAAAGCAGTAATTAGAGCTTTACTAAACCGAAAGTACTCTGTGGCTGAACAGTCATAGCACATCAGGCCAAATGAGGCTTTCGTATAGGATACAGGTTCGATTCCCGTCGGCGGATGCACATTTCCTACGAAATTTCTCGAACATTCAGGCAGGTAAATGTAATTGATACTGTTTAATTAAAAAAAAAACAGAGCATTTACTCAAATAAGTGTATTCATAATAAACATATAAGCAGAAAATATATTTAAATATTTGTCTGATTTAATCCATTTCATGGGATATAGATAGTTATGTGAGATAACGATACATATTTTTATATATCAATAATGGCGAAAATGTATGACAAAGTGGAAAAATTTACTTGTGACGCGTTTCGTCCTTCAGTACGTCACCGGACTAAATTTGTTATGTTGGTACGACTACACATACGCACAAACGAGAGGTGCTGGGGATTTCAGAATTTTTTTAGAAAAAGTTTTTTTATATCAAGCCGAAGTCATTTAGAGTCATTTAATTTTTCTTCCATACCTATATATATATATATATATATATATATATATATATATATATATATATATTAAAAAGAAGAGAGGTACCGCAAACTTTTTTGGTTGTAATGTGGGATTTTTAAAAAAAAATATTATTCTTTATTTTTCATAGTTTTACAACACGTGTTTCTGGTCTCACGACCGTCTTCAGGTAAAGGGTGGAGATTTCCACATATTATTAAAAATAATTATTAAAAATAATTAATTTTTTTCCTTTATGTTTTTCAATGTTAAATCTTCTCTCATTTAAAGAAAGACATTGGAATGACCAACACAAAAACAGAGAATGTCTCATATAGAGAAGATTTAACATTGAAAAAAATAAAGAAAAAAAATTAATTATTTTTAATAATTATTTTTAATAATATGTGGAAATCTCCACCCTTTACCTGAAGACGGTCGTGAGACCAGAAACACGTGTTGTAAAACTATGAAACATAAAGAATAATATTTTTTTTAAAAAACCCACATTACAACCAAAAAAGTTTGCGGTACCGCTCTTCTTTTTAATATACACACTTTTCTCTCGTTGGAACCATTATAACCTCTTCATTGTATATATATATATATATATATATATATATATATATATATATATATATTAAACACGTTGTATTAAACGCCAAAGACAACTTAGTCCTGCTGATTTTCTTCTGTATTTTCTCATATTTTCGAATGAGACTTCTATTTCAAAATTATATTGATATATATATTTTCCAAAAGACAACCGAGTACTTTCGAACATCATCGTTCATCATCAGGGTCAAATTTTTTAACTTTAGCCAACTGCCTTGCAGCGGAATCGTATTGCTACATTTATAAGAACCAAATAAACGTTACGAATTATTTTTAATTCAAGAGACGCATTAATGTTATCACGTGCAGGCGAAGCCATGTGATCGTATGAAGAGGTGAAAAAGATTTTTAATTGTAAATACCTAAAGAACAAAAATACGTTATGGAATTTTAAAATTTACAGAAGACAAATACACAGACAATACAGTATGGATGAAAAGGCCCTTAAGTCTATAATACACCATAATGTGTTCCCTGTTGATTCTAACAAAGCCTTAAAACTTAATATATATTATAGTAAATTTAAAACCTCTAACCTGGTAATGAGCAATAACCCTTCTCCAGTTGCTGCTGTGGTTGATAGAACTAATGTTGTGTATGAGTTTAAATGTCCTTTGGAAGAATGCTCTTCTAATCCACATACATACATTGGATTTACAACCACCCGGCTCTCCAGACGATTAACTATGCATTTAAATAATTCTAGTGCTATTAAACAACATCTTATGTCACATACTCTTTCCCTTCTGCATTCTGACATTCGTAAAATCCTTATAGACAATACTAAAATTATTAATCAACATACAGACATTAGACGCCTTAAAATTTTAGAGGCACTACATATTAAAAGCAATAGACCTCTTATTAATCGCACAGCTTATAATATTTCTGGAAACATCCTTCAATGTCTATAATATATTTCTACGTAATTAGATAATCACATAATCATTTCCCTTGAATTTTTTTTAAGTACTCGATTGTCTTTTGGAAAATATATATATCAATATAATTTTGAAATAAAAAGTCTCATTCGAAAATATGAGAAAATACAAAAGAAAATCAGCAGGACTAAGTTGTCTTTGGCGTTTAATACAACGTGTTTAAAAGAAAGGATGCTGCCTAAGTACACACACACACACACACACACACACACACATACATATATATATATATATATATATATATATATATATATATATATATATATATATATTTATATACACATATGTAAAGTTCATACGCAAATACGAATTATGTGAATAAGTAAATAAAATCTTACATATGCGTTCGTATACATATGTATGTATGTGTCTATGCATGTATTCTTGTGTGCATGTTTATGTGTGTGTGTATGTATGCATGTATGTGAGTGTATGTATGTATGTATGTATGTATGTGTATTTTTGCGATTTGTCTTCTGATGGAGAATGGTTCCAAATGAAGTGACATGGTGCCAAGTTAATCATCGCCTCTAATTCGTTTTGTTTTCCGACCAGCAAAATGAAAAAGACAGGCGACAACAAAGTCAAGTGGTCGTTGGCAGAAACTGAAAAGGGGGAAAAAGACACAAGGCGTATAATGGAGGAATGGGGAAAATACGTGTAAATCAATAATTTCGGGAAATTGTCTGAAAAGTTTTCCTATCATCTAGTATTCACTTTTCAGACCAAAAGAAAAGTGAAACAAAGCGAAACTACCTAAGAATGAAAACGAAATGATTGCAGCAAAAAACACGTAAATCGAAAATCAAAGCAAAGATCGTTTTGTTCACTTGAAAAATAGGATTGCTATTAGCAAACGATGCAAAACATTCCTACATTAACAAATGATAGTTCTTGTTTTAGCTCGTATATATATATATATATATATATATATATATAGGTAAGGAAAAGTTTGGTAATCCGTATGGATAATTTAAAGGAGGATATAATCCAGAGAGCTCAATGTCAAACCAGACCAACTATTAATTTAATTATAAAACAGACAACTTAAGATTGTCTGTTTGCTAATTAAATTATATTAATATTAATAAAAGTTTTTCTAATTAAATTAATATATATATATATATATGTGTGTGTGTGTGTGTGTGTGTGTGTGTGTGTGTGTGTGTGTGTGTGTGTGTGTGTATATTGTTGTAAAGAAATGTCCCAGACTCACTATCGTCTATGTGGACGGACTATATCATTAGCTATATATTGTGAGCACAGGATATATCTGGCGGACTTGCATCGGCAATTAGTTGGAGATTCGTCTCCAGCTAAGCTAGTCGAACCCTCTGCCTTCGGCCAGAGAGTAAACCAGACAAGGCTATGCCAAAGGGCAGAGTCTCGTCTGGGGTGGTACACAGCTACTCGACCCCGGGTCTACGGGGAATTTTTGCCCGAGTCTACGGACTAGGTTATGACCCCGAATTAAAAACGGCCTTGTGCGACATCCTGCCTCACGAGGAGGTAAAGTAAATAACCTTGCTTCGACAATTAGTTGGAGATTTGTTTCCGGCTGTTCTAGTCGAACACTCTGCCTTCGGACAGAGAGGAATCCCAGACGAGGCTATGCCAAAGGGCAGATTCTGGTCTGGGGTTTTAGACGTTTACAATGATGTTCACCCTGCACAAGACCCAAGAGCCAGTCGAGGTAGAGGGTTACACAGTAAGAGGCGCAGTTTATGGGAATGTTTGGGGAAGATAACAGTTAATCCTAGAAGTGAACAAGTTAAGATTGTGGTGATTAGGGAACATCTTCTTGGGAGTCGATTCTACAAAGCAGCAGTTTGTGTAATGAAGCTGTTCGAGTGGGACTTACATCTCACCAGTGGAATATGAAGGTAATGTGGATGGTTCGCTACAATATGCCTGGTATGGCGGGTCTTAGCCGTGAAGGTTAGAATTGGTGGAACTAAGGAATGTAATTCATCTGAACGCTTTACATGCATATAGCAAAAGAGTAGCAAAAGGCTTGCGATACTTCATCTGTTGGAAAGTGGTTGTAGGGTGTAAAATAATTCCTCAGCCACAAGAACGTGAAGAAACTTTTGGAGTCTATTGAGCGTGGAATATGAAGACTGGGTAGCTCCTGGACATATATGGCAACAGTACTTCATTTTCTGTATGAGCTGGCTTTTGTAAATATAAGCGACAACAGGCGGAACTACTTACTGCAGTGTTACAAGGAACCGACTATTTTCCCATTATCTTTAGCGATGAATCGAGTGTACGAGTTCCACTTGAGGTCTGCGTTGAGTTTAAATCTCAACAGGTGCTCAAGGCGCAATAGGTGAAAATTTAGGATCCGTTCGGCGTGGGGAATTCGACGACGTTGAATGGGGACGAATTATGGCGGCTTGTGAAAGCCAATACCATGCTAACCAGCCGAAAAATAATGTAGCTGTTAAACTTCATCTATCCACCATCCATTTAGATGCAGCTAACATATCCAAAGCTTGGAAAGTGTGCGAATCGCATTCAGTAAAAAACGACAACCGAAATCAGCGTTTTGGATTCGGGGTTTATATTTCTACGAAATAGTCGCATACATGTTTGGGCACCCTCACCCTATGCGGTGAAAAGAGACGTGTATACGAATTTTAAAGGTCATGGGAGCTGCGACTATATCCATGCGAAATGTACCTTTGTTATGTCTTGTTTAGTTGGGGGAGGCATCGTTTTAAACGTTGTCTAGAACACGCGATCAGTGCCTGATTGCCTCTACCGAAATGTCCTACAAAGCATGGTTGATGCATTCTACCAGGCATCAACAATTCTGCAAAATAGATTTGCACGACAATGCCAGATCAGATATTGAAAACCTGTCTGTTGTTTTCGATTGTTCCGATTCCGAACACTTGATTGATTTTTGTTGTATCGATTGCATATAGCTTGTGAAGGCCTGCCACATTCGCCTTATCTATCGCCCTCTTGACACTTTCCAATTACCACCTTTTTTTTCGCTTCATGCTAAACTTCCTAAGGGACTTCTGAAATGACAACAACGTCGGAATTTCCCTGCAGACTTCTTTTCAAAACCGAATGTAATTCTATCGCAAAGTTATCGATGATTTGTTTACAGCTTCACCTGTGGGCTGCTTTTTGGAAAACATAAGACTATTCTGAAATCAATAAGAGTACTAATCCACACCAAAACAAATATATACCGTATATATACTCTCCCAGTTGTCTTATATGGTTTACATTTTCTGACATGGACTCAAAAACAGGTTCACAGTAACACAACTATAAAGAATACGGAAGGCAGAATGGGTGAGACAATTTGAATTTCATTTAATTGGGATGGGTAATGTCGTATTACCAGATATATTAGCAAAATGTCTCTAACAGATATACTGACAAAAACATTACTGGTATACCACAATAGTTAGCAGAGTACAGACTGGATGGATGAGCCCAAGGGCAAATTCACAGCTCACGCAATAGTAACGTAAAACACTTACCACGATAGAAAACTTTGCCATGGTGCAGTCATAGCATTAGTTTAGCAGATACTATACCTGATCTGGCAAACGCAAAAGATATAGGCCGTGAATTAAAAGTTAAGTAGAGTATTTCAATGGCAACAGATACAGAAAGCACCTAACACCCAGATAAACAAAACAAAATTGATCCAGTAACTAATTTTGTAGATCTTGGTCACAAACTCTCTTGCAAGAATGATCAAGAAATTACAGTAAAACAAACGACAAAATTTAGGTGAGTAGTTTTTGAAAGTAAAGTTATGCTAAAATCAACAAGAATACCAATCTACACTAAAACCAAGAAATACCGTATATATATACTACCAGTTGTTTTATATGGTCTAGATAGCGTGAATGGGTTTAAAAACATAAGGTATGCTAAAATCAGCAAGAATACCAATCTACACTAAAACCAAGATATACCGTATATACATACTACCAGTTGTTTTATATGCTTTAGATAGTGTGGCATGGGCTTAAAAACATAAGGTATGCTAAAATCAAAAAGAGTACCAATCCACACTAAAACCAAGACATACTATATATACATATTCCCAGTTGTTTTATATGGTCCAGATTGTGTGGCATGCAGTCAAAAGCATAAGGTATGCTAAAATCAACAAGAGTACCAATCTACACTAAAATCTACACTAAAACCAAGATATACCGTACATCCATTCCCCCAGTTGTTTTATATGGTTTACATGGAGTCAAAAACTTTCAGATCAAATTAAAACAATCCCTAACCATATGATGCACCTTATCACAGGTCATAAGTTGACAGACAAAATTGAACTAACCACTCTTAGAAATGTATCCAGTTTGTCTTCACTCTTCGATAACAGTCGTAGCAAATCATTCAAACTATTTGAATATCTTAAAATATAATTTATATCTGAAATTCCCAATCTTTGTAGTTATTGACATATGTTTCAAATGTTTCGACCGTTGTATGTTCCGGCCTTCTTCTGGTGCCTGTCGATCCAGGTAACCTTCTTGGAAAGTGATCAACTCAATGCATTGCTTAGATCAAATACAAAGAACAGCGTTAAAATAATTTTTTAGGAGAAATTTAAACATCTCGCACGTCAAAAAAAAAAACAGACAACTTTGTTTATGACATTTTGAATCATCTGCCTTATTCAGCAGATATCATTCCAACAGATTCTTACTTATTTAAACACTTTGTGCTTTCCTTATACAAAAAAGGAATCTCTCATTGTGATGAAGTATTCGAAGCATTTTGAACAAGTAAAAAATGAATAATTTGTTTTTTAATGGGACAAACAGCTTAAAGTTACTTTGGAAGAAAATGATTGAATAAAATTGCTATGTTGCCAATTTATGTTTATTTGTGTCAAATAAGAACGAACACAGAATTCGAGCCCTTATACGTTTTATTTACTATTGCATGACAATAGATGTAAAACATGACCAGTGATTACCGGTAGATTGATAGTTCAGTATGCGACATGTGAGGATGCGTGACCACCATCTTAAATCACTTTTCTTCTCTGTTGTCCTAAAGAGTTCCGATCAAGGGGCATAACTTGGTTCCCATTTAGGGAGTGAGTTAGCTCCACTTGTTGTGACAACAGTCCTAACAAAACCGAATTTTATTTTGATGAAAAATAATTTACTTTCATTAAATAAAAATGTTTCTTGTCATTCATAAACATTCGACATTTCATATAATTGATTTGTTTCTTACGGTTTATCAACCCCTTGCATATTATTCAAAGCCAAAATAATATTTTTTTAGATTTCCAATTCTATGCCGTTCATCATCCATTACACTACTCGCACATTTAAACTTATAGTACCTCGTTTTCCCAAGCGGTCATCCATCTAAGTACTGACCAAACTCGACGTTGCTTAACTTCAAGAACAGCTTAATATTCCTTTAAATGCTTCGTCTGGTTACTAACCTATTCTTTTTTAAATAAAAAAATATCTCAATGTTCATATTTCTCTATTTTCTATGGATGTCAAGGATAAATCTATAGGCATATATGCGTATTTAGATCTATAGCCTTATATGCGTATTTAAATCTATAGCCATATATGCGTATTTAAATCTATACCCATATATGAGTATTTAAATTTATACCACATATATGCTCATTTAAATCTATAGCCATATATGCGTATTTAAATCTATAGCCATATGTGCGCATTTAAATCTATAGCCATATGTGCACATTTAAATCTATAGCCATATGTGCGCATTTAAATCTATAGCCATATATGCGCATTTAAATCTATAGCTATATATGAGTATTTCAATCTATAGCCATATATGAGTATTTCAATCTATAGCCATATATGCGCATTTAAATCTATAGCCATATGTGCGCATTTAAATCTATAGCCATATATGCGCATTTAAATCTATAGCTATATATGAGTATTTCAATCTATAGCCATATATGAGTATTTCAATCTATAGCCATATATGAGTATTTCAATCTATAGCCATATATGCGCATTTAAATCTATAGCCATATGTGCGCATTTAAATCTATAGCCATATATGAGTATTTCAATCTATAGCCATATATGCGTATTTAAATCTATAGCCATATATGCGTATTTAAATCTATAGTCATATATGAGTAATTGTTTCATGAAAGTTCCTTTCTTGAGGAAGGGAGAGGGATTTTAGAATTTGTTGTTATTTGATTAGTTTTGGAGAACAAATTTCTGACTGCAAGATGTCGTCCTGTGCTTATTTCTGTTCAAAATGTATCACGTACACCCGCTCATATTGGTTAGAATATTGTCTCTTCCTTATGCCCGATGAATAGATTGTGCAGAACATTATTCAATCAGTTTTGCTTCCCATTCTGAATAGGACTGTGCTCTGATGAAAATGTTGTCTTACTTCCAAACACCGGATTATTAGATTGCAAATAGCCAAAAAGGTGGTTCTGGCCCCTTTTGTGCAAGAGAAAATTGTGAAATTTAAGAGATGCATGGCAGATTGAACCAGAATTCACAAGGAAAGCGACTGGTTTCATTTTCTCCATTTTCAAAGTTGGTTCTGTCCTTGTTTGTTTGTTTGTTTGTGTTTTGTCTTGTGTTGTTTTTTCTAAATGTAAAGAGGACGACTTAAATCGCCTTTTGATTATTTAAAATACACATTCTGCTTTGAATTCATATCAAGTCCATTAAGAACAGGAAATATCTTATCGTAGAGCGGTGCCTCCCAAGCGATGCGGCGCGCCAAAGACGTGCAGCAGGTGAGGCGGAAGTATTGAAAAACAATCAAAGATTTAGAAGCATTTTCAAAAAAATTCATTTGCCAAAAATAAATATGATTTCAAAATTTAAAACATTATTATGGATTACTTGTAATTGCGTGCATGAGTCCCAGCATAAATAGTTATAAATAATTATTGAACGGTTTTATTATTGCGATATTTTTGCCGCATATTAAGAATATAGTGACTAGGGTCCGCAGATTGAAGGAGAGAGTTATCAGTAATAATGTTCTGACTTTGAATCCGCGGTTATCTCCCTTTAACCCTCCGTTTATTACATAGAATTTGGTGACGCACCACCAAATTTTTCATTCCGAAAATGCGGCCCAGAGAAAAGATTTGGGAAGTTTGTTTTTTTTTTTGTCTTTTTTTTTCTTTTCTTTTTTTTTTACTTGCTTTCGTTTGGTTTGTTTAAGAGCATATTATCTCCTTATGAGTCATTTAATGCTGAAATTTAATTTTCTTTATAGCTTTGGTTAATCTTTTAATGCACGCCGTAATTTTTTCTTCCTTTTACAATAATGTATTGCTGGTAATTTCTTTTTACTATAAAAATATCTTGCTCGTATTCTTACTGCAAAGATGTATTTTTATATTTTCATAATGCTCTGATCTCAGTTTGGAGTATTCACTATTTGCCCATAGCTGGGACCCTAACAGGTGCTACCACCCCGAGTCAGGGTGAACCTGGGAACAACACCATTTAAGAGGTGATGTCACGCTCCTCAAGACCTCCCAATCAGAAGCCTTGTTGCCGGATGTAGTTTAACATCATACCCCAGGATAAAAAAAAAACTTTGACCTCCAACCTAAATCCAAAATGGGTGTGGGGCTGACTATTTTAAGATTATTTTAGTGTTTTAGTCATTTCGTTGTTTTTATCTCTTCATAAGCGGACAACAACTTTACTGTTTAAAAAACGCACGGGGATATCTACCCAAATATGAGGGCATATTAAGCATTATATCAATTGTAATAAAAATAATAATGGATTTAAAAAAAAAATCTATTAATTGCTCATACATGATAAGCATTAGCGAGTATGACTATTGTTAATAAGTTTCATCCATAGTTTTAGTTCTCGTGAGAACAATAGTTCTTGATCCAGCAAGTGGCTTACAATGCTTATAATGCGGTTAAGTTGTTCTGTACAGAGCCTAGCCAGTTTTGTAAATTATGTTCAACTAATTTGTGGGTTAATGTTTTCATGTGACGGGATGGATCGGAGCGGTTTTTGCTGATCTTCTAACACACCCGATATGTTAAGTTATTCCGAGTGTAGTATTGATCGTAATAGCAGGACGCTTCTTGTGGCTATCGTGGCCACATTGGAAAGACTAACTCTGCCACATTCATCACATGTAAATTAATGGAATGCTAGATCAATGATTTCCCCTTTCCTAGCTGCACGCTCGACATTTGCCCAACTCATTGCATGTTCATGGAAGATCTTAGTACCTTCTGTCCTTGAAGTACTTCTTTGGTTTATCACGAGGTTGATTTCTATAGAACATTTATTTGAGTATTCCGCTGAATGATATAGCCTATCCAGCGAAACCTGTGGTTCTGAATGCACCCTTTTGTGCTAACTGAATTGACCTTTGCGTGGACCACGGTATATGGCGTGTAGGTTATCCAGGAGCTACCTAGAATCGATTTTAAACAGCGTTGGTGGGCGTCCCGGGTAAGACAATAAACTAGTTCCAGCAGGAAGGCCTCTAATCAGGAGGTTTTGAGTATCATGGAATCACCTCTTAATTACTGGTGTTCCCAGGTCCACCCTGACCCGGGTGGTAGAGACTGTTAGGGTCCCAGCTATAGGCAAATAGTTAATCCCCAAACTTGAGTTAAAATACAATGTAAGTGTAAAAAATAGGTTTTAATAGCAGAAATACTTTGTAAAAAAATTATTACCAGCAATAATTTTTGAAGGAAAAAATTATTACCAGCAATAATTTTTGAAGGAAAAAATTATTACCAGCAATAATTTTTGAAGGAAAAAATTATTACCAGCAATAATTTTTGAAGGAAAAAATTATTACCAGCAATAATTTTTGAAGGAAAAATTATTACCAGCAATAATTTTTGAAGGAAAAAATTATTACCAGCAATAATTTTTGAAGGAAAAAATTATTACCAGCAATAATTTTTGAAGGAAAAAATTATTACCAGCAATAATTTTTGAAGGAAAAAATTATTACCAGCAATAATTTTTGAAGGAAAAAATTATTACCAGCATTACTTTAAAACAAAATAATTAACAACGATATATTTTGGGGAAAGAAAATAAAAATATTACCAGCAATACATTTTTTTTGAAAAAATATTACTAGAAATAAATATTTCACTATATACATTATGGGTAGACTGTTCTAGTTCCACGTGTCATGTTTAATGGACGTCAGTTATCAGTTATCTTTTGTTAATTCCCCTCTGAAAGTTCTCCACTGCCTTAAATGGGTATTGAACTCAAACTCTTTGGGTCCTGTCACTGGATCTAACTAACGCCTTTATCCAGTGTGCCATATGTCCTCATGTGTCGGTTAAGGCAGTGGAGAACTTGGAGAGGTGAATTAACAGGAGATAACTGATAACTGACATCCATTAAACATGACACATGGAACTAGAACAATCTACCCCAGTGAGCGAAATAAAGGGTTCAGTTCGACATTCCAATCACCTGAAAAAGGCCGGAGCGTACAACGGCCGAAACGTTATAATAAATATGGCGACAAAGATGAAACAATAGTCCGAATAATGTAAATAGTATACATAATACCTCATCTCAGAAATATAGACAAAAGAATATTAGCAGCAATACTTTTTTGGAAAAAAAAATATTATCAGCAATAAAAATTGTCGGCATTAAATCAGTGTTGGTGAAATCTCCGCAATTATTCTTAAAACCAGAAAGGCTTTTAAAATTTCTAGTACAAGAGGGCAAGAGGGGCAGCGAAGGCAGCGGACAACCTACCGAACGAGCTAGTGCAAATGAATGGCAATTCAGTTATTTTCCATAAGTTTTGTTTAAAAATCTGAGCCTTACTTAATGCTTAAAATAATTATAAGCGTCATACTAATAACAAAATGTAAACCAAAGTAGTAGTAGCAGTAGTAGTAGCAGTAGTAGTATTCGAAAGCCGTTTACAATCGCTACTAACAAAATCCCAAGCTCTCATGACTTCTATGTATCCTGTCCTTTCAGAACATGGCTCTTCACAACATCCTATCCCTTGTGACCCTTCCATGTCTGTCTTGCCTTCGATAAGCCCTGTCAGGGTCAAGTTCCCCAAACCCTCCTTCCTCATTATGTGTCCCATAAATTACTACTTTCTCTTTCTGATTCTAGATATAAATGTTCTTTTTTGTTACCATTTTTATCAAGACCTCGCTGCCTACTCACCTCGTCCATAGAATTCTCAGTATGCTTCTGTAGAACCAGATTTCTCTTGCCTCGATCTAAAATGAGTAAA
>OZ038511.1:36286495-36301495 GCA_964036315.1 Acanthosepion esculentum | reverse complement strand
TTCTAAGCACGGACGAATAGTAGACCATTATATATGTAAGATAGATTCGGGTGAGAAAAGTTTGCAGATTTTCAAATCCCAAACACTCAACATCAATATGACTGCTACCAACTTTTTTCAGTTATAAACTCCTCACTGTTCTTCATTCGAACCCAACCTACAAGTAATAATGTGTTGCCGTTCTTACGTTATTGTTACTATTACAAATATTCAATTTTATCTTCAGCTTAGCCGGCTGCAACAAAGTCAAAGGAGTGCCTTAACTGTCAGTACTAATCATTGTACCGATCTCAGTTGGTGATCTAATTACTGTTATTCTACAGTTACCGTTATATACACTTCGAAACTCATTATTATTATTATTATTATTATTATTATTTCTCTTCTTCTTCTTCTTTTTCTTCTTCTTCTTCTTCTTCTTCTTCTTCTATGCGCCTTGTCCATCCATTCAGGACTCGCCACAATTCCCTCTCCTTTGTAGCTCTTAGTACATTTTCTTTTCTTTTGTTGTTCTTTGTTTTTGCGATCTCTCTTAATCCCGCTACTGCCAAGCATTTGCACAAGTGTGTTAGTTAGCTTATGCGCTGTTTTTCTCTCTCCATTGTTCTGGGTATGACGATAAACTACATCTGGCAGCAATCGGGAGAGTGGAGAGTTTGAGGACCCTCCAACCACCTCTTAACTGATGTTGTTCCCAGGTTCACCCTGAGCCGGGGTGGTAGCACCTGTTAGGGTCCTAGCTACGGGCAAATAGTGAATCTCCAAGCAGAAATCAACAATACATTTTCATAGCAAAATTTACAGTCAATACAACACTAAAAATGTATAAAAATACATTTTATAGTAAAATTACCGGCAATACATTTTTATAAAAAAAAAATACCAACAATACATTTTTGTATTGAAAATACCAGCAATGAATGTTTTAATGTACAAGTTTTATATATATATATATATATGTGTGTGTGTGTGTGTGTGTGTGTGTGTGAGAGAGAGAGAGAGAGAGAGAGAGGAGGCACGGTGGAGTAATGGATAACGGCTTGGATTGAGGAGAGCCGAGTTCGAATTCCAGTGAATTCCATTCACTTACGTGCTAATACCCTTGGGAAAGGTGTGAACCTCTTCTTCTCCCTCCAACTATGGGTAAATAGCAGGACAGACTGGGTTCTATAGCCTTGGATGGCAACTGGTCTAGGAGAAGGACAACTCTGAATTCAAAACCTGCGGAGGGTCGTTTGGGGAGCTTGTGGCATTCGCTGCACCAGGTCCCTGTATTCGTCCCTCCAAAATGTGTGGATGGTCCTGCATGAAACCTTCACCACTATAATCAAATCTCATGTGTCGGCGTCGAGCTCTCAGTTTCTAGGAACTGATCTGCTTGTCTGCTTGACCCTCATACGTCCAATTCGACGGGAGAGTCGATGATATATATATATATATATATATATATATATATATATATATATAACCCATATAGATAACCCATATAGATGTTGATATGCCACTAAACAAAATCATCCAGCCAACAAATATTCCGCTCGTTCGGTTCTGTGAGTCTCAACTTCTCCAAGACCTCTTTCCTCATTATGTGACTTGGAAATTTCAACAATCTCTTTCTTATTCTACGTATTAGTGTCCTTTTTGTTTTCATTTTCTCTAAAACTTCGACGCTACTCACATATTAAGTCCATGGTATCCTCAGCATCCTTCTGTAGTACTACATATCTGTTACCTCAGGTCTCTTCTTCATCTGTGAGGAGATTGTCTAGTATTCACAGTTATATAGGAGGACCGATATTACATAACAGTTCAGTACTCTTTTCTTTATTTCTAACAAAATTTTCATGTTTCTTAATACTTTGTCTAGGTTTTGGAAGGCATCTACGCTAATGACACAACCATTTACTCCTTCCTCGATAGTAAGGTTGATCAGTCCGAATGCTCTCCGATGTCTAAAACGACCTCAAGTCAGTCGTTAACTGGAACAAAAGATGCCTTGTTAATATTAACACCTCCAAATCTACACTTCTCTCGATTAATCATCTGATGGACCCCTCTCTGCTTTCCATCAGCATGGCTGATGTTAACCCCTCTAGGAAAGTGACTTGTTACACCTTTTCGGGCTAATGTTCTCAGCAGACAAGTAGTACAAAGACTATATTGAATCCATTGCTAGGTTAGTTGCCGAGAAAGTCGATTCACTGCGCCGTGCGAGACAAATTTTCTCTCCAGAATCGATCTTACATATTTATAAGTCTACCATTCATCCATGATTAGAAAATTGCTGCCACATATGATTCGGTGCTCCTGCTATTTGCCTTTCGCTACTTGATAAGATCCCAAAAAGAATCTGCAATATTATTGGTCCTGTTTTGGCGGCTCGGCTTCATTCACTTTCCCACCGCAGTAAGGTTGCCTCTCTGTGTCTTTTCTATGAATACTTTCATGGTAATTGTCCAGATGATCTTCGCTATGGTACCTAGACTTTTTTAATTTAAGCGCAGTACTAGACGGACATCGAGATTTCATTAATTTACAGTTGACTTGGCTAGATGTAACCGCAAGTTCTATGTAAACAGTTTCTTTTCTCGCACTTCTCGCTTGTGGAACTCACTTCCGGCTTCATGCTTTCCAGTCAACTTCCCTGAAGATCCGTTTAGGTGAAACCTAGGTAGGTTTGCCTGGCTCCTTAGGATTATTTTAGGTTTTTGCTCTACATAGTATATTGACCACTTTACGTAGTTATCTTTTTACTCGTTTTGTTTTTTTTTTCTTTGGACTTGCAGCTTAAACACTTGACGATTGTTTTCGACTTGTTTTATGTTCTTGGTTCTTTCTTTTTTTTTATTCCCCATTTTTTTTCGGGTACCGATTTGTTCTACTACAAGTTGATCTATCCGAGGTTTTTCCAAACGAGTACCACCATTTATATAGATAGATAGATAGATAGATAGATAGATAGAGTTTAATGTTTTTTGTGAGCCTACAAGCTGCTCCGTAGCTTCTGATAATCATCGCATTCTAGATTTGATCAGTAAACCAATGGTCCGCCCATCTGTAAGAGATGAATCTACAAATTTCGAGTAGTGAGTCTCTTTTCTCTGGCAAAATAAATACCAAAAGATCCAGTATTGTTCTAGAATTCCATCTTGCATTACTTAAGTTAGGCGTTATTTTCCCTTTAGGAAATCTTCCAGTTTCTTCGAAAAAGCAGAAAACTCGAGTTAAATGAAATAGAAATTTCATATCATCACGCCATCTTGCTATTTCAGTAATCTCTTCTTTGCCATTCCTGAAATTCTTCTTGGGCTGTTCGTAGTTATTTACAAGTTCAGTCATAAACGGATATTCGATATTCGGTGATGTGCTGTTTCTTCCAAGTTCATCATCCATTATTTTTGTGATGTCAACGAACACTCGTTGCCACTTTTGTGATACCAACGAATACTCGTTGTTGCTTTTGTAATGCTCGTTATAGTAGAGACTTTATAATCGCAGATACCACTATAGTACAACGTTGAAAGATACTGGTGTCAGGCGCCTTCGATTAACACTCGCACTAATAGTACTTGCTCGATAATACTCGCTCGAATAGTAATACATATCGTGACCCGAATAGAGAAATAGTATAGTGAATAGAGTGGAGAATAGTGGTCCGAATAGTAATAGAGGATAGAATAATAGTAATAGCGATCCGTATAGTATAGAGGATACACTTGAAAATAGCGATCATTTAGACGTTACACGACTTCCTATATATGCGTTTCCTCACTAGGTGCTACATACTTTCGGCCTTGTGTCACATCTAAGCTACGCTTAGAAAATAACTATATGCGTTTCCTCTATGGTCACGTGGTCTACTTAATTCAATAATGGGATCGCCTATGTTTACTCACTGGCAATCTATGTTCAGACTCAAGTGTCGGCAGCGACACTTTATACCTATATAACAATTATGCAAAGCACTCGGTCAAGAACATGATGTTGATCATACTTATTATAAAACCCAGGTTGTGTGTGTGTGTGTGTGTGTGTGTGTGCGTGCGTGCGTGCGTGCGTGCGTGCGTGCGTGTGTGTTTTCGTTTATATATGGGATCGGATTTCCTACAGTTTTCAACCTATTTCAACAAAACTTCACAGGACTACGTAAAATTACCCGGCGGCGGTTCTGACAGCGCCAAAAAATGTTTTTGCACGAAATCAATATGAAAGCACGGGTAAGGGCCATTTATGCAGATTTTTAGCAGTCTTTGGATGATGTTTTGTTTCCGAGCCACCAAAACAAAGCAAATGGTCCAGTTTCTGAAAGCACTAACGCTTGGCTATCTAACACGTACCAAATTGTTTGCAAGACTGTCAAAGCCGATTGACCAGGGAACCATAAACAGTGTTACCAAGGGACAGGATTTAGCCCTCTGAACACATATCCACTGGCACAGTATGTACAGTTTTGGTTTGATTCAAATGAAATTTACGACACACTTGCGGCTTACTATCGCCTTTATGTGTGTCAAATTTCAGAATTTTTCGGCAAAAATAACCGTAGCTGCACGCGGATCAATCAATTTTGTAACTTCCTTACACACACACAGCTGCGTACAACCCAGTCCGCGTGTCGATACCGAGACTGCTGCAAGCCCATTGGTCGCTTTCACAGAGCTTGACCTTGGGGCTTGTCCAATCATCGCGCAGGAATTCTCACACGTTATAGCACCCGCGTGATCGCGCGTCTGCTTATGTGTAAGTGCGCTCAAGGTCAACCACCTCTATTGCGTGACTCGGGCGTGCTTTCACACTTTTGCGTTTATTGTTGCCCACGTGCACGCACTTGGCTTACTTTATTCGCCTACTTCGGACACCGCAAGTTGTTGATTACGTGTTCTAGCTGCTTTTTTGTTTTATAGTTCCAACCCAACCCCACACACGTTAGCCAATTGTACTAAAAACCCATTTCCTTTTGGATTTACCCTTGGTTTACCTTTTTAAATTTCCACTTTTTTAGTTTCGAGTTCCCCTTTAGAAATATCTGAACTCATTTTACTGGGTGTTCCCCTTTTTGTGACTACTTTGGCAGTGCACGTTTTTTCGTTTTGGATTTGTAGAAATCTCTTTTTAAGCTTTAGCCTCTTTGACGTTTTTACTGTTTGGATGCCACCTAAAAGGAGGAAACTTTTGGGACGGCACACGGCAGCTGCCTCCGCTGCTAGAGCAGTGAGGGCGAGTGAAACCCCTGAACAGACTTCTTTGCGTCTTTCACGGATGGCCCCGAGCTCAGCTGCTTGCTTATCTACGGAAAGCTGCGCGGACTGAAATGTTGGCTTCAGCGGCTTCAACCATGTCCGCACGCCGCGCCAGGCTTTCAGTTGAAGAATGTTCACTTCAGAATTTACAAGACGCAGTCCGCGTGGCTAGGTTGAGGGCTTCACAGTCCCCAGCACAGAAAACCCTTCGTCGTTTGAGGGATGCCACTGCCAAAGCTTGCTCAAGGGGTTTAGAAAGCCTCGAACAAACAACTTCACGTCGTCTTAGGAATACTAGGGCTACAGCCGCCTCTAGGGCTTCGGAACAACCCCAAGAAACCGCTCATCGTCGCTTTAGAAATGCCCTATCCACCGCGTCTGCCATAGCCTTAGAAAGCCCTGCACAAACCACTGTTCGTCGCGTTAGAAATGCCCAGTCTACTGCGTCTGCCAGGGCTGCAGAAAACTCTGAAGTACGCCGTCAACGGCTCGAAAACATTAGCCAACTTCGATCTTCTTTAAATGTCATAACTTCGCCGTCTGAGTCATTTTGGTCAAATGCCGTATACAATTATGACTGCACTGTCAACTATTCCGCTAGGAGAGACGTACAAATAGGGGCCATGGATAAAGTTTGCATTTTTGCAACGCAAAAAATTGGGCCGGTGAGCAACCTGGGCTTTGTTGCTCTGGGGGTAAAATCAAACTCCATTCTTTAGACGAACCTCCCCAGCCGCTTAGGGACCTCCTTCTGGGTACAACTTCGGAGTCAACGCATTTTCTTGAAGCAATACGGAAGTACAACTGTTGCTTCCAGATGAGGTCTTTTGGTGCGAAGGCTATTAGTGAGGGGGGATGGATGCCTACTTTCAAAGTGCAAGGCCAGATTTACCACTTAATGGGATCACTTTTGGCTGATCAGGGAGAGCCACCTCAGTTCCTACAAATTTACTTTCTCGCTGACTACAACGAGCAGGTTGATGCGCGTCTCGGCATTCTGCCTAGCGATATTTCCCTCGGTCCCCGTAGAGACATTCTGTTCCGTCTACAAGACACGCTTCACGAAACTAAAAGTTACATCCGAAGCTTAAAGTTTGCGTTGCAAAACAACTCTTCGCCCTCTTTCAGCGTTGTCATCGATGCAGACAGACGGCCTCACGGTGAACATGAGCGTCGCTTCAATGCTCCTGCATGTAATGCAGTCGCCGCAGTCAGCATAACAGCCGTGACATTGTCATAAGGTACCGGGGAGGTGGTCTGCGCCGCATCAGTGAAACCCACCGTACATACGACTGTCTCCAGTACCCCCTTCTTTTTCCATACGGAAGCGATGGGTACCACTTCAAAATCCCAATATACCAGACAAGCAAAGATTCCATGTCGACCTCAAAGACGGCCGACCGTAGGGCTTACTACGGCTACATGTTTATGGTTAGGGAGGGTGAATTTAACCACTTACACAGGTGCCTTCAACTATTTCTTCAATTCGCTGTTTACATAGCTGCAGGGAGTCGGAGAGGTTAGGATTCATCAAGTTAAACCAATCCAAACTTAGAACCGACTCCTACATTCACCTTCGTGATGGTCTGCGTTCTGATGGTGGCTCACGCAATCTCGGCAAACCGTGCATTTTGCCTTCCTCTTACACTGGTGGCCCTCGATACATGCATGAAAGGGCACAAGACGCAATGACCTATGTCCGTCATTACGGGAGGCCTGATTTGTTCACCATGTTCACATGCAATCCGAAATGGGTTGAAATCACACGCGAACCTTTTCCAGGTCAGCAGTACTCACACCACCCTGACCTAATTGCCCGCGTTTTCCGATTACAGCTGTGTAAGCTTATAGATTTAATCCTTAAAGGACAAGTCTTCGGACGCGTTAAGTGTCATATGTATACAGTGGAATGGCAGAAACGCTGTTTTACCTCATGCCCACATTCTGCTGTGGCTCAACGATAAGGTTGACGCAAACAATATAAAGGATTTTATTTCTGCTGAAATTCCGGATCCTCCGCTGGATCCTTTGCTCCACGAAATCATTAAAAGCAATATGATACACGGCCCCTGTGGCGCGAATTACGAAAAAAGGTCATGTTGGTCAAGCGGCTCCACCTGCGCAAAGGGTTACCCCGTAAGTTTATCTCAGAAACGCAGACTGCGACGGATGGTTATCCACTGTACAGACGTAGAAGCCCCGCTGAGGACGGCTGAACTGTGACAGTTAAGGGGCACACTCTGGAAAATCGTTGGGTGGTGCCTTATTGCCCGCTGCTGTCCAAGACTTTTGGAGCCCACATAAACGTTTAATACTGCCACTCGGTTAAGCCAATAAAGTATATCTGCAAGTACGTTAATAAAGGCAGCGATGCCGCCGTTTTCGGTATCCAGCGCGACAATTGCGTTGACGAGGTGGCCGATTACGTGGCTGGACGCTACCCCAGCAGTAGCGAGGCCTTTTGGCGAATTTTCGGATTCCCCATACACTAAAGGGCTCCAGCCATTGTGCAGCTTGCTGTTCACTTAGAAAATGGACAGAGGATGTACTTCACCGAACAAAACGCCCAGAAGGTTGCGAAAAACCCTAGACACAACACTAATGACTTTCTTTAAATTATGCTCAACAGATGCTTTTGCCAAAACATTGATATACCCCCAAGTCCCGTCCTACTACGTGTGGTCAAACAACCGGTGGGTTCGGCGAAAGGCTGGCGACCCTGTGGAGGGTTATCCCGATGTAAGGTCTAACTCTTGCCTTGGACGCGTTTATACTGTGCCCCCCCCCCCAGCCAGCAGGAGTGCTTTTACCTCCGCCTTCTACTTCATGAAATTGCTGGACCAACGAGTTTCACAGATATTCGCACTGTCAACGGCATAGAGTGCATGCTTCCGTTTGGGATTGCTTGAAGACGACTCCCAATGGGATACAGCTATGGCGGAGGGTGAACTTATCAGAACGCCATCACGGCTTCGAACGCTGTTCGCTATTTTGCTTTTGCGATGCGAACTATGCGATCCTCTGTCGCTCTGGCTAAAGTACAGAGAATCCATGTCAGAGGATGTGCTGTTCTCCATTCAGCGTAACAGCCCAGGAGTTGAATGCGGTTTCACTGACTTCATATTCAACAGAGCGCTGGTGGCCCTAGAAGAAGATGTTTTCGAACTGGGAGGTGCCTCTTTACCAACTTACGGTTTACCACAACCGCTCAGAGACGGTTTTGACACTGTACCAACTGAGTTATTGCAGGAAATATCCTACTCCATCGAGGGGCTGAACGCATACATTACCGAAAATGAGCCCAAACTTCTACCTGATCAGAGGGTTGCTTTTCACTACCATAACAGGGCAAACGGCTCCAGTATTCAGTTGCAACACAAGCTGCTAGACACATGAACACCGGCATTAGACATGATTGCTCCACTAAAATTCCGGTTTCATTAACAGTTGATCGGAGCACCTGCAGTTCGTACCAGTGCATACAAGCACATTCACACTTGAGAAGCTTTGGAGTTCGTTTAATTGTCACAAAAGTCGAGTGCGTCTACGAAATTCAGGTTTCTGCTTCCATATACACTTTACGGCTGCCATGGGTGAAACATGTCAGCCATACGGCTCTATTGTTTTGTTTTTAGTCATGTAAAAAAAACTAAAAATACACGCCAAGTACGGCGACCCCGGTCGGTTTTTCATAAGCTCTCAGCCGTGATGTTGACTGCGACTGAAGAGAAGGCACTTCGCCATTGCAATTGAGGCGCTCGGCCGTACGGCGACCCCGGTCCGGTTCCATGAGCTCTCAACGTGATGTTGACTGCGACTGAAGAGATGGCACTTCTCCATTGCAATTACGATGCTCGGCCTTACGACTACCCCCGTTGCGATTTTAAGGGCTCTCAGCCGCGATGTAGATAGTGACAGATCAGAATAAAGGAAGTTATATCACAGAAATTTTCTTACCATGACACCCCGTCACTGTTCGCTCTTCTCTCGATTTTACGGTTCTGCTTTGTGGTCGTGGCAGCGCCGTCTTTTTGGCATAAGACGCGTCTTTTAGTTAGACAAGCGGTTTGTTTGTTATTGCGCACGGCACATACTTTATGTCTATGGCTTCCTCACTGCACGTTTTCCCTTCAATCCCTATGTATGTTGCAACTGAATCGTGGTTTCTTGACTACTTACCACAAGTGCTTCCAGTAATGCTTAACGGTCCAATTGGTTAAAGCAGTAACTGCTGCCAGCTTTTACTCACAGATGTCTTAGTAATGGCAAATGACTGATGCTACAACGGCTTTCCGTTACTTCCTTCGATACCTTCGAATACTTAGGCCTGCATGATGTCTGCTTAAACTTTGTGTGCATTGCGTTTCAACGTTTTGTAGAAACTTAGTTCCTGTCGACTTACAAAGCACATCTTTCAAAGCAACAGCCGTCCCCAACTCTTACTGTTACATCTCCGGGCAACGCCGGGCTCTACTTCTAGTAGTCAATAAATTATTTCTTTTTAGCAAATAGTCTTTGTAACTGAATGACAATCCCATTCCTGCTTCCAGTGTTCACACTCGTACTGTCCGTAACAATCATTTTTACTCTCTTCCATAAATTGTATTCATCCAGAAAAATTGTTATTCCATTGACAACAGAATCCATTTTTCCAGTTGGTAGATTTAATGGTTCTAAATTAACTTCTCTTCTTTCATTCTTCAAAACGAACACTTGATATTCTTGGTCATCAATTCGTTTACCATCAAAATGCAATGACCAATTTTCTAAGTGTAGCGTTTGTCTTCATTTCTTCTTTAAGTTTAGCAGTTTCTTTAATAGTGGGTCTGTAAATACCAGATTGAGAAGGTGTCTCAACGTCAGTCAGTTGCTTCTTTGCTGGTCATAAGGTTGAAGATGTTACTAATTTAGTTGTAGTATTTCGTTTTGCTATACTTCTTCCTTTTTCTTACGGATTGTTCTTCATAACTTTCGAACCCTTCACATTCACACTCTGACTTGATCTCTGATTCAGTTTCTGATTCGAAAGTTGTTTTTGTTACTGTTGTTGAAGTTCGCTCCAAGGTCACTTTTCTTCTTTTAGATGACTGAATAGTTTTGGAACTCGCATTCTTGCAAGATGTTTTTTTGCGTTCGACCTGAAGATGATATAACCGTCTGTCCGTGAATGCTGCCATTCAAAATTTTCTTTTGTGATGTCAAAAATTTCAGTTAATAGATCATGTATTTTTCGTTTCGCATATTCATCGTATGTGTTCAGCACGTGATCCAATTTTGCCTGCGTGACTTGAGTTGATCTATTTGGGTAATTTAAATTCTTTTGCCATAAACTTGTTACTTCTTGAGCGGTTTCCTTTATACGTTCTGTTCTTCCTTTGATGGATGCATTACATAGCAACCCCCACCCACCCCACTCTGATGGGGATGGTCTCATCTCGTCTTCACTCGGTCGGCGATCGCTAATTGTTTTGGTTGGTTGGTTGGTTTGGTTTGTTTTATGGCATATCAACATCTCAATGGGTTATTTAATGCCGACAAGATTTTTAGAATAGGTTCGTATGAATAGAATATGTATACTTTTGGTTTGGTTTTATTTATGGCTTCAAGGGGTTATTTAATGCCGACAATTTTTTATTGCTAGTAATATTTTTTACAAAAATGTATTACTGGTAATAATTTTTTTCAAAAATGTATTACTAGTCATTTTTTTACAAAAAAGTATTTCTGTTATTAAAACTTATTTTTACATTTTCATAGTGTTTTGACCCCAGTTCGAGGGTTAACTATTTGCCCATAGCTGGGGCCCTGACAGGTACTACTACCCTTGGTCAGGGTGGACGTGGGAACACCGGCAATTAAGAGGTGGTCCTATGCTCCTCAAAACCTCCTGATGAGAGGCCTTGCTGTCGGACGTAGTTTATCCTCTTACCCAGGACACGGATGTAGTTTATTCTGAGTTCTTTTGTGTGGCATGGTGCAGAGTCCTGTTGCCTGACATAGGGTCTTTCAGCAGCCACCCTCTAAATTCAGGGCAGCACTACCTCCTCAAGGTACTTGAGGTAGACCTCCTTGTTGAGTTTGAGACCCTGTGGGAAGATGAATGAAGGCATAATATCGCCATCACTAGGGATCAATCCAAACACCTTCGTAATCACCATTAGATTGATCCTACACTTTCCGAATCCTCTGCACTGTCTTCAGATTGACACCCAAACACTCTGAAATGTTTGTATTGGATCTTCCGGCGCGAATGCCAAGCAGTACAGTACAGCATGCCGTTTCCAAATTTCTGGCGAACTGAATTTTGTCATGGTGCTCTTCTTCTCACAGACGGTGCCTAACTAACCCTACTATACTGTCCAGTCGACAAAATTAATGACAAACAACACGCATGCGCGAAATTAAAAATATAAAACGGCGTCAACTTACCCATCGCACCATGTATGTATATATAATATTGCAGGTACTTGTTTAATGCGTGTATGTATGCATATATATATATGTATGCATATATATATATGTGTGTGTGTGTGAGTATGTGTGTGTGTGTGTGTGCGTGTGTGTGTGTGTAAAAATTAGAGATATAGTATAAATGTAAAAGAGAATACGAATAGACAAAAGGAAAACTTATCTTAGCCGCTGCGTTTCGTCCCCTGACGGAATTGATCAGGACAAGTATAAGCATTTTATTTTGTAGCGTTTGGACTTGTGATTTGTTTACAGTCCTCGGAAATGCAAGGTGAATCAGAAACTGGATTCTTCCCAATAACTCCTTTCCTGAAAGAATTACCTCTTTCCCAAGCCAAGATACATGACCACAAAAATACAAAAAAAAGTTAAAAGAAAATGGTTAAATCCATCACCTCATGTTATTCAAAACATATAACACATAAATTAATCCCAATGCAAAAGAGTTTAAATACTAATTCACACACACACACACACACACACACACACACACACGCACGCACTCACTCACTCACTCACTCTCTCACACACACACACTACTCACTTTCGTGTATTGGCCATTGAATTGTTTCACCTCAGGTCCATGAACTTGTTTGGCTTTTCCGCCAACCCGATGCATATTCCAGAATACCCCTGTACCGAAGATTTTGAGAAACCAATGACATTTTTGTTCATGCATATAAATCGTTGTCACAAAATAAACTCCTCACAATTTACCTTAGAGGATGAAACGCGTCGGCTAAGATAAGTTTTTCTTTCCTTCTTATTCATATTTTCATTTTACAGATATACTCTATCTGAAATTATTTACACATCGTTCCCAGTGTATTCTGAGGTTTACTTTGACATGGCGCGGTCTATTCTCTTTTTGCGCCACCAGAGTTTAGCCACTTATTATTATTATTATTATTATTATTATTATTATTATTATTATTATTATTATTATTATTATTATTTCCTTTGATATCTGGCGTTTACACATTTCTTTCCGGGTCCCGCCCAGGGACCTAAGGTTAGAAATGGCATCATGACACTTTCCACTGCAAAAAATAAAAATAAACAAATAAATAAATAAAATAAAATAAAAAAATAATTGCATAGATAAAGCCCTTCGTAAAGTGTGGGCTGTACTTGTCAGAACAATTTTTTGTATCTCTTTGAGGCATGGACGTCCAGGGATCCCTTCAATCAGCCTACTGGAATCTTTTCCAACCAGTCCAAGGGCTCCAACTACAACAGGAATTGTTGATGTTCCCATGTGCCACATTTTTGAGATTATTATTATTATTATTATTATTATTATTATTATTATTATTATTATTATTATTATATTTCCTTTGATTTCTGGTGTATACTCATTTCTTTCCGTATCCCAGCCAGAGACCTAAGGTCAGAAATGGCATCATAACATTTTCCATTGAGAATTGTTTGAAAAAAAAAACTAAGATCACACACATTTTACATAGATGAAGCCCTTCGTATGGTGTGGGCTGTGCTTGGGAGTAGAATTTTTTTGTAATTGTTTAATTCTTAAATAAGTCTATCAGAACCTTTTCCAATCAACTACTAAATGGAAACGTCAATGTCCTTATGTGTCACATTTTTGAGATTTCATTTTCAAGGCCCTTGTATTTTGAAGATCTTCAAAGCTACATTACAGTCCGCAGGGACTGCCATGTCAAAAACAAGACATATTTTGTTTTTGTGGTCTCTGATCACGATGTCTGGGCGAGTAGCTTTGATTGCTCTGTCTGTATGCATTGTAAAGTCCCATAAAATTGTTACAGGTCCTATCTCTGTAACCGGTTCTGGGTGATGTTCATACCAATTTCTTGCAGTTTCCTCCTTCTTCTTCTTCTTCTTCTTCTTCTTCTTCTTCTTCTTCTTCTTCTTCTTATTATTATTATTATTATTATTATTATTATTATTATTATTATTATTCGTGATTAATATTCTCTAATGAATTAATTGTATTGACAAAGAAGATTATTTTGTTCTCCCTGTTTTTCTGGATATACGACCGATCAAACCTTGCCGAGTGTCAAGGCTACAAAATAATTTAGAAATATATTTAAAATGTGTTTATTTTACTGACTTTTGAATAAGTTAAATCGATTCCAAAAACCGTTTAGACTTTTGAACTCATTGTTTGTATTATTGTATTATAACAAGCATTTCAACCGATCCTTTCTGTAACCTTCTTCAGCAACATTAAAAAAATGAGTTCAAATTTCCGAATAATACTTGGAATGGTAACGTATCTTCTCAACAATTTGAAGGTACATTGGAATAGCGAAAGTATTAAAAACGGGATAATTTCGTTTGAAACAAAGTAAAGAGATCTGAACAGCTATGTAATTTTCATTCTTTCTATATGGAAGTGAATTTTGGGTAATTTCCTTAGAGACAAGGAGACATCAATTAGCGAGATATCAACCTCTATGGGCTATTTAATGCCGAAATCTAAATATTTTGAGAGCAATTTTATGCCTTCAACTACAGATATTTTGTACATAATTGTATACTTTCAGAAGTATATTTTTTTAGATATATCGTTTGTAGATGATAAAATGTATCATTTGTAATTTTAAAAAGTAAAATGTATTCCTGGTAAATTCACTACAAAAATATATAGTTGGTAATTTTTTTATAAAAATGTATTTTTATAACTTTTTAGTGTTGTATTGTTATGTTGCTTTAAAATATATTATTGCCATTTGTTCTATAAAAATGCATTGTTAGTCATTTTTTATATAAAAATGTATTGCTGGTAATTATAAAAATGTATTTTTATACCTTTTTAGTGTTGTATTGATTGCCATGTTGCTTTAAAAATGTAATATTGCCAATTTTACTATAAAAATGCATTGTTAGTCATTTTTTATATAAAAATGTATTGCTGGTAATATCACTACAAAAATGTATTATTGGAAATTTTTATAAAATTATTTTTTGCCAAATGTATAACACGTCTTCCATTTTACTATAAAATCTACTGATTGTCATTTTACTATAAAAATACATTGTTGGTCATTTTACTATAAAAATGTATTGTTAGTCATTTTACTATTTAATGTATTGTTGGTAATTCTACTATAAAATGTCTTGTTGGTAATATTTTATATATAAAATATTGCTGGTATTTTTTCTGTAAAAATGTATTTTATAGTAAAAATACTGAAAACCTCCAATCTCCCGACCAGAGGCCTTGATTCCGAATGTAGTTGATCGTCATACCCAGGACTATTGAAGCAGCAAAGATCTGGTTCTACAGAAGGATGCTGATAATGGG
>OZ038511.1:36268995-36281495 GCA_964036315.1 Acanthosepion esculentum | reverse complement strand
TGAAGCACCTGAAAAAGGCAACTTTTAAAATAATTCCGTTCCTTTTGTGCTTCCAAGATTATTCTATCGTTTTTCTTTTGATTTTTTTCCCTTAAAACCAGCGAATCTTCTAAATGCGATACTTTTTGTGGAAAATTAGTCCACTGTGACGTCAGTTCCATAGTTTGACTACTAACCCAGAGGCGGCATGGAAAATGACATTATAATTTGTATTCAAGAATTAATAAATATTTTTTTAAATAATGCAGGTGAAAGCGAATAATGGAGCTTCGCCAACGAAATCTCAAATTCCTAAAATGATTCATAATTTTCCTATTAAGAAAGAATTATTTTTAGAATTAGTTTTTATATCATTTTTTTTTTCAAACATTTGCCACGAGACAGTAACCGGTAGTTTTTCAGAGCAAAAATAAAAATAAAAACAGGTCTTACTTGGCATTTCATTAACTCTAAGAAGAACTACAAAAGCACACATAATGAGAATGTCAATTTAACAGTTGATTAGAGGTAGTTACGAGAGAAAGCGAGCAAGTAACTCGAGGCTATCTAATCTGCTCGCCAAATTATCCGTAGTGGGTCAACGATTAAGCCTATTATTATCTAGAAATGATACCTTGTGGAAATGCCATGGCGAGAGTTAATGTGTTCAAACTGTGAACATGATATCCCCGGAAATAGAACTCTTTTATTTTAAGGAACTCAACAATTGAAATTTCGTTTTCCGTTTTCTTTATTTCTCATCTATTTTATTAGATGTCAATAAGTTCTCGTCAATCACTGTTTGAGCTTTTTATATCATCTGTGAGAAAACGGTGACGATTTATTGAAGAAATACATCAAAGCTTTCAGTTACTCTAATGACTATATATATATATATATATATATATATATATATATATATATATATGAAGAAATATAGTCTTAAGGTGTGCTATATTTATGGGATAAAGTGCTCAATATCAGAGATAGAGCGTGTGTAGATATAAAAGTGGACATGGAAGTCAGCACTTAGAGGCGACAGTCTGTTTTATGCTAGTACAATCGTCAGGCAACTATATATATATATATATATATATATATATATATATATATATATATTGTTGTAGCCTTGTTTGGGCCAGAAATAAAGACACAAAGAAAGGAATTGAGTTAAAAAAATATATTACAGAAACAGTAATACAAACATATACAAAAGGGAGTGTTACAGCAAGAATGTTCAGTCCGACTGTCAGAACTGACTGCTGGAAACTTCCCTCTCCAAAAGGCAGTACCTGCTACTATTTATAGGTGAGAGAGTCCATGCGTACATGAGTAAATTACCATAACACACGCACACACACGCGCACACACACACACACACACATATATGTACTTTTCCTTTTAAGGAATTATTTGTGTTGATCACACTGTGTGCTCTGCAGAGAAAAAAGTGCCACTCTCTCTATTACTCTAGAATGCTCAAAGTGTAATATCTGCTCCACTTCCTCTGACGCGTTCCCGTACGAGTGAGCGATTTTGGGACCGTATTTTTGCTTTTGGACTGTTCAAAGTTCACCAATAAAGGTATCCTGGTCCCGTTGCACCAAAAGGCAGAGTGGATACACATTGACCCCCACATGAAAGTGGCTGTGGAGAATAGGCAACTTTGTATTTAGCCCATATGTACATGCACCTGCAACCGACTATGTGTAACATCTTATCATCGGATGAAACTATAATACCTGTACTCACTGTAAAAAAATGTTACACACTATATACAAGGTTATATCGCACAATTACCTAACTAGAACTAAAAAATAGTACACCACTATTCTTGCAATTAAAATGGATTGTTCGGTAACGGTATGCACAAAGTTCACAAAATTTCTTTCTACATTTTCTGTTGCTGTTCTGGTGACTTGTCGTTTTCATCATCATTGAACTAACACCAGACCGGCTTTGAAATGCAGATACCACTCAAAAACCTTGCATTCGACCTAAACAAGAAAAAAAATGTTCACGGCAAGCAGGACGGATTATTTTGCGAATTTTAATCGCAGATTTTCCAGTGTTCCCGCAAAATTTGATTTATGTATTTCAGGGCATACATGTCCATTGGGGCTTTTATTTAATTTTAAATTCATTTTATGGTCATATATTCTTTTCTTTAAATTTCGGGACGTTTCGCCGATGTATTCTATGTACAATGACGAAAGAAATGCGTCCAAAGTCACAAAATCTAAAAGAAAGAAAAACTAAATTTAAATGACAATACAAAAAATAGGCACGATATATTACTTATAGACAACATAACTAAGAACTTCAATTGAAACTTAGCTAATGACTTTATAAAAATTATCAGAAACATTTTAAAAACTATTAAAAATGCATTTAATAAAAAACAGTGAGTTAATTTTACATCAGAAATAATAGTCTATCAAATAGAATGTAAACAAAATACACCGTCGAGACATCCCAATATTCAAAATAATAGTATATAAGAACACAAAAGGTATTAAAAATTAAATAACACACTCAATGCAGATGCATGCTACCGAGGTCTTTGTGATCCCATTTTTAATCTAGCCATCATTTGACAAGGTACTGCACAAGGATTTATCTGAACTTCTAGTAAAACTACATCTACTTGGAAAGGATGTTAGAATAATGGAAAACTTGGGAGCAGACTGTCTGCATACGGATAGAAAAACAGTTGAGCTATACAAAAATAGGAAATGGTGTAATGCTGTATAGCCCCCTCGTTCTGGGGTGGTTCTGGGAGACGGTCTCCCTCGTGATGGGAGGTCTTGAGCGACGGGCTCCATTCGGTAATAACGTTGCCTTCTTCTTTCACAGCCGATGATCGCTAGTCGGTTTTACTTCGCAGATAAAAGAACTTCAACAAATGGAATCTCTATTTTTATTAACGACGGTTTCTCTAACTATCCAGTACGGTCGCTCTCTCACCCCACTGAAAAACCGCTTCTAGACACGACAGATAATTACATTCTTTATATCGTTTGACGGTTTAGAAACAACTCCCGAAAACCCTTTCTCTATCTGTCGTTCTCACGCTCGTTCAGCCAATCAAAATTGACTTCCTTGTTTTGTCTTATATCTGACCCCTAGGGTCAGCCTCAGGAAGTCCGAGCAGAGATACACTTCTCTAAAAAAATAATAGGCTGCTAAACTATTATTTAACAGTAAGACAAAGATGTGTCTTCTCCCCGGAGTTATTCCACCTCTAGAGCGAGTGATCCTACGAGGATTTATTATCAGTGAGCGTAATCTTAACAGTTTAAGATACGCAGATGACACTGTGTTGATGGTTGACACACAAATAAAATTACAGGATCTCTAAGACAGGGTAGCAAAAGAAAGCGAAAAAATAGGACCAGCCATCAACTACAAGAAAACAGGAAGTATGGCACATCGACAAGAGGAAAAGTCCTAGTCGCAAGTTTCAAATTGGAGATGTCAACATCAAGCTGGTGCAGAGGTTTAAATATCTGGCAAGTGTTATAACAGAGGATGGAGAATGCGGCGCCGAAATCCGAATACCCTTTGGAAATAGCGAAAGAGGCATTCCAAAAGTTAAGCAAAGTGCTAGAAAATTATGTTGTTGTATTGCTATGTGATATTGCTTATATGGCAGTGACATATACATATCTAACTATCCAGTGGGGTCGCCCTCTCACCCTACTGGGAAACCGCTTCCAGACACAACAGAAAACACGTCTACATTGTTTGACGATTTAGAAACAACTCCCGAAATCACTTTATCTGTCGTTCTCACGTTCGTTCAACCAATCATAATTGACTTCCTTGTTTATATATATATATATATAATGATTTCAGCATCATTATATATTATACATCACTAAATGAATTAGTTGTCGGCTTGTAATGAGCACAGACTCTAAAATTCCCGTTAACCCAGCATAGCATTTTTGGACGGCCTGAAGCATATGTGACTTGCAAAGAAGGTCATCTTAACGGGATTTATTGGTTCAAATTATGTAACGACATCTTCGTGGACATTTAGATGTCTTTTCTGATTCGGACTGTATTTTCAGATTTTGCCACACACCACACTGAGATTTTCCTCTGGTCTTGGAAGAAGACTATGAAAATTAGACGGAAGACTTTAGTCATACAATAACGACTTTACTATAAAAGTTCATTGAAAATGTACAAAAGTCAGTAATCAGAAATTAATATAAACATTACTAACAAAATATTATATTTTTGTTGTCTTTTTACTATTGTTCACCTGTAACAGAGCAGTGGCTCTGATTGGTTTATAATAATGCATGAAATGTCGTTTAGTGACTGGGGACATTGAGAGAGTTAAGAATTCTAAGTGAAGGAATAAAAATACTAAGTGGAAAAAACATGGAAGATTACTTGACCAGATTAGAACATGATGGAAGAAAGTTCGTTTTAAAAAATATTAATCAGAACCTATAAAATACTTATGAGGAAGACATCAGTAGGATTTGAACCCAAAATAAACCTCGTTAGTAAGATTTAGTAAAACTAAATTTTCACTAACCCAGTTCTCATCCCCAAGGAAATGGTATTGACAAGATTACTGTGTTTGCCAAAAAAATGCAAAACTCGGTCGAGTCTGGAAAGTGTTTATTTAGTGGGCTACTCAACCGAATTTATATTGATTCTTACGAAAAAAAAAGTCTAAGCTCAGAATTTTCGCTACCCCAGTTCTCATCCTTAAAGAAAATTCTGAAAAAAAACTAGCGAACTATTACCTCAATTTACATTGATTCTTAATAAATAAATAAAAAATTTTAAAAAAAAGAAAAAAAGACGAATCTGATCGGAGGCACTTTTGGAAGGGTCATATCTGGTCGAAGATACTTTTCAACATAGCCATCTAATTTTCTAAGAGGAAGGTCTTTGTGGAAAGTTAAACATCTATCAATGTCATACCGTCCGGACAAATGTGCTCGTAGGCACTTAGTTACTTCGCGTTCGAAGAGTTCTGACAGAGGAACCAGGGAAAGCAACACGTGACATACTTAACGGGCTTAATGGCAGAACAGGGTCTGGAAGAAATAACAAAGCGACAAAACTTATTGAGAGCTACAAGGGACAGGAGGAAGTGGAGAGCCATGATTGCTTACGCCCTGAAAGGACACTGCACATAAGGGAAGAAGATCTAGAGAGTACGCTATCTTTCTGCTCCACTCTACTCAAGCTGAAAGAATCTCCAACACACAGACACAATGTCTAACCCTGCTGTTAATTTTCGTAACCCCTCAAGAATCTGAGTAGAAATCATGCAGAGTGTAACCATTGACAGCCTACGGTATTTTTGACAGTTTTTACATCAGCGTTTTTTTGGGGGTTTTTTGTTTGTTTTTTTTTCTTTTCGAGATAGTCTCCAAATCAACAAAACCTCGGCGCGCTAGAATGAGCAGAGGGATTCTTCGATAATCAAATCCCGGCGGGTAAACAACGATAAACCACCAGACGACCGCATCCGGAAATTAACGACAGGTGAAAATGTTGAACGGACAAAAAACACACACGCTCGCAAAACATTAAACCTCATTTGGTGCCAGTAATCACAAAAGGTGATATTTGACACTGCTGCCAATGGTGGATATATACGCCCAATACAAGACCTAAGTTCCACTCAAGGTAGACGCTTGTCGTAAGGGATGTTATAAAGGCATATAGGGAGGGAACAAGGGTTACATATTATGAAGATATGTAGGGTCAAAAATGGTTGACCTACGAATTTAGAGATTATTGCAGAGATCAGAAAAGTATCCTTTGTCAGTAGTGCGTTCCATATTGTACAGTGTAACCCGGATATAAGAGACCCGTATATAAGAGAAACCCGTATATAAGAGACCCGTATATAAGATAAATCCGGATATAAGAGCGATTTTCTCTGGCCCCAAATTAGAGCCTGTGTTAATGTATATATAATAGACCAAACCCGGATATAAGAGAAACCCGAATATAAGATACTTCTTCTCCGGTCCCGACAACTCTCTTATATCCGGGTTACACTGTAACAGTTCTGACGACGAAGCTGTCTTAGAGTAACTTACTAATGGAAGACGGGGCTAGAGTAACTTCCTACTTACCAATGGAAGACGCGAATGAGGATTATTGTCGACTCAATGAACGTGAAATAGTGGGTCTAAGCTGTGATGGTCTGAATTTTTGGAATGAAGGAATGTAGTTCGTTCGGATATCTGCCATGAAAATCACATGAGGTATTACTGAAAAGTTCTTGTGCCGACAAAGAAAGGATTTAAAAAAAATATTTGATGATTTAATCAGATTTTGTTGGTTGGGCCGAGAACTTTTAATGTAAATGCATTTCTAGTGATTTCACTACAGGGACGTATTATAAATCAGAAAGATAAATACAGAGGTTACGAATTAAATGTTACTGAGAGAACAGTGTTATTATGGACATTATTTCAATCTACTGTTAAATAAGAGATTTATTATTTACACTCTTTACATTGTTCGGACTGTTGTCCACATGTTTATTTTCATATTCACGGCGTTTCGACCGTTATACGCTCCGGCCTTCATCAGGTGATACACGCTGGAATCGAACCCTTTATTTAGTCGACGGGGTTAAATTCTTCTAATTCCACGAGCCGTGCCTTTTTTTTGGATATCTGAGTTTTCAGTTAATTCTCTTTAGTCGCTCAACTCTTCAAGATTTTATACACCTCTGCTGTGACCAGGTATTGAACTTGGGGACATCAGTGAGCGAGTTTTGGGGACTTATAAATCTAATGTCTCAGTTGCCATTTCTTACCAAAGCTCATATTACAATTTGAGTTATTGTTATTTTTCTCTAGCTCTCTTTATTACTAGTCCCCATATTGTATTTATGTCTATGCTTGGCCGGCTTAGGAGATTAATTGAGGCCTAGCATATTCCTTAAATTTTCGTATTTCCTTGTTGATATAGTCGATTCACCATCATATATCCGAAACCCCGCTAACTTAAATAATAATAATAATTAATTTAAAATGCCCTCATCCATTCCAATCAGATGATGAGCCTGGACGTGGTGAGTTTGTTCACCAAGGTACCCACGGAAGAGGCACTATCGGTAGTCAAGGACAGAATGGCGACGGACTCACCTCTAGGAGAACGTACCAGTTTACCAATAGATAGCCTTATGGAGAAGCTGTCTTTCGGTTCCAAATTCCAACGTATATCACCTGAAGTAGGCCGGAGCGTACAATGACCAAAACGTCGTGAATAGGACAATAAAGATGGGACAACAGTCCGAACAATGTAAATAGTGTAAATAGTTATAATACCGCATCTCAGAAATATAAAAAATATCCCGAAGAATTCCGTAGCGTACAACGGCCGAAACGTCGTGAATATGGCAATAAAGATGAGGACAACAGTCCGAACAATGTAAATAGTGTAAATAGTTACAATACCTCATCTCAGAAATATAGAAAGATCCCGAAGAAGGCCGGAGTGTACAACGACCGAAACGTCGTGAATATGGCAATAAAGATGAGGACAACAGTCCGAACAATGTAAATAATTACAATACCTCATCTCAGAAATATAGACAGATGTTGAAGAGACTGTTAATATTTACAAATTAAAACAAATGTTAAGGAGTGATTAAGGCTATTATATGTTTAAAAACCATCTGTAATATTATAGATATTATTTTAATAATTACAGCCCAAGCTAGGCAATAATACTACTGAGACGTAAAGGGTTGCTGAGAGTGAAAGAAAATGAGAAGACGTTAGGGAGGTGAAAGAACCATACAAGAATAAGATTCAAGAAGACACAATTCTAAATATTAAAACTATTACAATTAAGGGGGAATAAATCGTTGTATCATCAACATACATACCCAAGTGTGAACTGACAACATCCAGAAGGTCGGTGATGAGGCTAAGAAACAAAGTAGCTCCAAAGATAATCTAGAAGAATGGTCGTTCAAAATGTCCTTCATTACATAATTTGTTATGAAACTTTACAATGTTGTTAATATTATCAAATATTCGGCCATAACCCTTCAGATACTTATGGATTTGGTTCTGTCTATGCAATTCATGTCAAAATATCTACGGGCCTTCATTTTATTGTTCGTCTTTGAGCAATAGCTACAGCCAAAAAATGATTCGTATTGAAATGAAATGCCTGTAGAATTGTGGGCTAATTACTACCACCGTTTTGTTCATTGATTTTTCGCTAGCTATAGAAACGATAAGTCAAATGTGTCATGGTTTATCTTTATTCTAGAAGTGAAAAGTGCCAGCAACAATTTACATTTAATAAATCAGATTGCTCTCGTTTTTCCTGTACGCTACATATCTTTGCATTACTTTCCTTCTAAAAAAAACTTTTTTTATTTTTACTTGTTAATCCTGTCATCATAAATCCGCTCCGGTGTCTGTTGGTTGGTTCGTTGTTTTCGGTTATTTAATCCTGAAATCTAAATATCAAAATTCAAACTTTATAATTAATTCAAGAGAATGACTTTACTTCATGATTTAAGTAGAATTACTTGGATGCGCCATTTTTTAATCAAATAATCTAACAAAACGAAACTAGGTGTGAAAATATGTTTCTCCTTACATGAAATGGGATTAATCATAGCAAATTTTTTATGTTATAATATTTTTCTTTTGACAATGTTTGCCATGTTTTCAATTTCACGATAAAATATATTGATTGTCATTTGACTCTCGAACATACTGCTGTTCATTTTGCTATAAAAATGGATTGTTGATAATTTTACTCTAATAAATATTGCTGGTCATTTTGCTATAAAAATGGATTGTTGATAATTTTACTCTAATAAATATTGCTGGTCATTTTGCTATAAAAATGGATTGTTGATAATTTTACTCTAATAAATATTGCTGGTCATTTTGCTATAAAAACGGATTGTTGATAATTTTACTCTAATAAATATTGCTGGTCATTTTGCTATAAAAATGGATTGTTGATAATTTTACTCTAATAAATATTGCTGGTCATTTTGCTATGAAAATGGATTGTTGATAATTTTACTCTAATAAATATTGCTGGTCATTTTGCTATAAAAATGGATTGTTGATAATTTTACTCTAATAAATATTGCTGGTCATTTTGCTATAAAAATGGATTGTTGATAATTTTACTCTAATAAATATTGCTCGTCATTTTGCTATAAAAATGGATTGTTGATAATTTTACTCTAATAAATATTTCTGGTCATTTTGCTATAAAAACGGATTGTTGATAATTTTACTCTAATAAATATTGCTGGTCATTTTGCTATAAACATGGATTGTTGATAATTTTACTCCAATAAAAATTGCTGGTCATCTCTATCTATAAAAGGCAGGATGTGTGTGTGTGTGTGTGTGTGTGTGTGTGTGTGTGTGTGTGTGTGTGTGTGTGTGTGTGTGTGTAACGAATGCACGACCGCAATTTTGCTCCAAGTTAGTGGGAAGGCCAAGACCGACTTTGCATTTCCCAGCTCCCATCGATAGTGGAAATAATCGATTTTTTCATGCTTCTACGGCAGTTTTCATGTAGTTTGTGGCCATTTTCTACTGGCCAGAGTGAGAGCCTATAGCTGGCTGCCACGAATAGGCAGGAACATTCTATTAGCCAGCGTGAGAGCCAACAGCTGTCTGACACGAATGTTAACTAGCATGCTAGCATGCAAAAAAATCGATAGCTGCATTCGTCACAAGTGGGGAAAAATTTAATCTGCATGGCACTTTACTCCAATTGGCTCATTCGCTTGCTTAAACTCGATGTAGATTCTGATTCTTCAGAACTGTGTTGGGTGTGAAAAAGTATTTGTTGTTAACATTCTTTTTTCATTCGGTTTTTCCAGTTACGAGTCCTTTTTTAAAGCTGATCGTTTTGTGTTCATTTTGTTTAGTTCTTATTTTCGTAACAGATTTAATGTTTAGTATAGAGCTTAGAAAAAATTTGCAGTGTGAGCTAGGCAAGAAGTAAGGCATGTAGCAACATCAGCACGGCAAAGGGCACTCCTTTAAAGGCAAGGAAGGGCAAAAACATTTTAAGTCAATTGATAGCGATTGCTGTATGAGTCGTACGATTTTTTAATCAAGCACGGGCAACGCCGGACCATGCTGTTATTTTTACTATTAAAATGGATTTTTGGCAATGTTACTATAAAAATGAATTGTTGGTAATATACAAACGCATTGCTGGTATTTTTATACATTTTTAGTGTTTTGTTTTTATCTGTCTATATTTCTGAGATGAGGTATTCTAACTGTTTACAGTATTTAGATTGTTCGGACTTTTGTCCTCATTTTTATTGTTATATTCACGACGTTTCGGCTGTTGTGCGCTCCGGCCTTCTTCAAGTGATATACGTTCGAATTTCGAACCTAACCCTTTTCTATTTGTTCATGCTTTTTCTGGATATCTCAGTTTCAGTTACTAAACTCAACTCTGCTGTGACTAGGTAATGGATTTACAACTCCTTGAGTCAAGTAACTGGATTACTTCAACCAACGCTTTTATCCAATGGGCCACGTATCCCCAAGACCGGATTCGGACAATGTAAATAATGTAAATTGTTTTGTTTCGGGGTTCACCATTTATCCATGTCTGGGACCCTAACAAATGATACCACCCCAGGTCAGGGTGAACCTGGGAACAACAGCAATTAAAATGTGATTCCAGGGTCCTCGAAACTTCCGGGTGTTAAGAACCATGAGACCTGGTTTCAAATCTCCCCATGGCCGATTTGCCAGGGAGCTTACTTCTTGATAATATCTGACTGGGGAGACGATCCAAGAGTGGGGCACCGTTGTAAAAAGCAAGGAAACCAAATCAAGCCTTTTTTTAATAACTTATCTCAATACAATGTCCAAGAGCTGCTCAAAGAAGAGAGATACTAAAGTGAGGTTGATATATAGACATCATAGGAAGACGTACATGCAGAGTATGAGAATATAGGGTAACGGTTGGTTCTAGACTTGAAGAGCTTAAGATTGAGCTGACTGGTTAAGCATTATCTCGGGAGTCTTTCCAAATAAAATAGCGGTTCTCGGGAACAAAGCTCTTTGCGTGGAACTTCCTCCTTACCAATGGAATACAAAGAGAATAAGGATGAATTGAATCTACAAGTGGCATGGTTGGCGCTAGCTGTAAACATCTGAACTGGTGGAACTAAAGAATGTAGCTTGTCCGAACCTTTGCCATGGAAATAGCGATAGAGTAGCGTTAGTTTGCTCTGTAGGAAAAAGATTGTACGACTGAAGACTTGTGTGTGACAGTAGGTATACGGAACTTTTCATAAACCGTAGATGGCTGTACTAGCTCGAAGTCATGTCATCATGACTGAGTGCTTGAGCGTACTGGCATTGTTCAAGCTGTTGATCACGGTAGGTTATACGATCGCTGTACAGACTCTGAAACTAAGATCCACTAACTGTAACTAAGGTCTGCTGAGTCTAATTGCAATATAAACTACAGGTTGACTCTGTATCTGAACAAACATAGATGTGCCTGAGTAGGCGTCTTCATTAGGGATTAACTAACTATCCTAGCAGACAGACATACTCAGGTTTTTTTTTACATTGTACTTGATGATTCCAATTTGCGGAAATGTCTGCTAAAAATACCTCCTCGCTAAACATATAGATAAATCCTACGGCCTACTTACTATTTCTTCTTAGTGAATAAAAATGAACAATACTGGATTTACTCACACATTTTTTTGTTCTTTCTTGAAGTCCGAAGGCTATAACCATTTTACAGTATTCCGTTTGTCCATGAAGTCTGTTTCTATTTTTTTTAAATTTTACTTGCTATTTCTTGCTCTGTTCTTTTAGATTTTAATTATCATAGTTACTTAGAATTTTGTCAATTCCTCTTAAAAATGGCCGATTATTCAACGTTACCAAATGTATTTTTTCTCAGTTTATAACAGCCATATGTAAATCTATTGACCTGTATTATATTATGCGTGGACTGTTTTATTATCGAAATTTTTATGAATATTTCCCCTCCTAGCGTGATGGATTGATATCTCTTCTCAAATAAAGACCAGGTTTCGGATGTTAATTTTAAAAACAGGAATTCATTCGCCACTTCATGGCTTATGACGACTACTCAGCCTATTTTATTATTAACAAAGGATTTTTTTTCTTTTTTTTGTTTTTGTTTGCTATCCTCTGCCAGCCACAATGATGGAGAAAGCATTACCTCGAACCATCGCCAGTGAGACACGCTGCAAGAGCCCATCAGTTTTGCGAGGCTCGTCCCTTAATCGAGACGCCATCGAAAGAGGACCAATAACCTCAGAAGTCTCCACTGGCACAGGAGTAAAAAAAAAAATCTATCACCAAAAGAATAATATTTAACTATTTTTTTTATCTCTGCGTCCCGGGCAACGGACCCCGGCTCAACCGCAGACCTGATTAAATTACCGGCCGAAAATGTATCCGCACAAGTTGCATCCCAAATCAACGACTTCCCCATTTTAAAAGGGAAAATGGTAATGC
>OZ038511.1:36208461-36268795 GCA_964036315.1 Acanthosepion esculentum | reverse complement strand
TGTAGCTCTCAATAAGTTTCGTACCTCTGTCAATTCCCCCAGATCACGTTCTACCATCCACTTGATTAAGCCCGCCAGGTATGTTATGCGTTGCTTTCCCTTGTCTATTTTTGCCTCTGTTCGACCTGTAAGTATAATCAAGATTCTTTTCTTTTTCGTATATTTTTTATTATTTATATGTGTGTGTGTGTGTGTGTGTGTGTGTGTGTGTGTGTGTGTGAGAGAGAGAGAGAGAGAGAGAAGTGGATCTTATATGCTCTAAAGTCTGGTAATACTAAAAGAATAAATATATTCCTTTTCTCAGCTATCTGTTGTACGTGGTCTTTAGCTAAAGCTCGTTTAACCGCCATTATTGTAGTACAGAATAACATACCAAACTATCTTGTGTAATTGGTTGACAGAACATGGATTAGGCGATGCAAAATGCAAAAAGACAAACCTTACGAAGATCCACAATAGACAGGAAGTTGTGGAGAGCCACGATTGCTCACTTCTTGAAGGGACACGACACATAGAATAAGAATGTAGTACATAAAATATCATGTACGTAAGGAGCTGAATTCAATATTTTCGATTTGAAGTATATCATTCGTACGACGTATTTGGTTGAATTGCTACTCTGCTGAATTCAATGTATTTGATTCAATATAGCAGGTATGTTTCGATCAACGTATTTAATAGCTCCAAAGTTTTACAACTTGCATAATTTCCGGTCTCTTATAATCTACTTAGTTTTATGACTGTATTACAAACATTCCCATTTAAGGAAAAGCAAATAACTGTTGAATTAATCTTATATAATGTGTTTAGATCATTTATGGACAGGGAGACTTTAGCTATATTCGTTAGTTGTTCGATTCTATTGCCTTGTCTTACACATCAATAAAAAGGAAACTTTTTAACGCCCAGACTGAAGTACCATTTGCAGATTTCTAACCGATATTGACGTTGAAGATCGTAAAATTGATAGAAAAAACTGAGTCAAAGTGAGTTTTATACAGTGAAATTAAAGTGAGTTTTATACAGTGAAATTAAAGTGAGTTTTACTCAATGCCTCATTGCTATACGTGATACATTAACGGAGAGGAACCGTTTGACAACAAATTGTATTTAGTTATAAAAGAGGAGGGAAAAGAAAGTATTTTTATAAAGAAAAGCAACCCTAAATCTTTATAAAATATCAAAATTTGTTATTTTAATTACAAATAATATAATCATGATATGAATTTATAATTGGTTATATATCTCAAGATTCTTGACAAAATCGTAAGAAGAATCTGCAATGTTAACGCTCCTGATCTGGCATCTCGGTTTCAGTCATGTCGACCACACCCACACCCAACCCTGTAACATAGCTCTCTTGTACTTTTTATATAAATATTTCCATGGCATTTGTTCTGACGAGCTCTTCACTGAGGTATCACGATTTTTTTAATTTAAACGCAGTACTAAATTAGCGACTAGATGTTATCATTTTATTTTTTTAATTTGCAAGTTTCTTTTCTCGATTTTCGAACTCCCTTCCGACTCCTTGCTTTCCTGTCAACTATGATCTTCAAAGATTTAAATGCAATGTCACACGTCATCTACTGACTCCTTGAATCTTGTTCTTTATTGTCCCTGCCCCATTATTAAATGGTGATCTTCTAAGCGTAGCATAGATGTGGCACAAGGCCGAAAGTATGGGGCACCAAGTGACGATCGAAATCCCTACTCAGTCGTAAATGTTCTAGCCAGACAAGCTTGCTAACCTTTACACCACGTCGAGGTGACCCTTTCTCCTTAATAAAAAAATTCCTAAGATTCTTCCAGTCTCCGTAACCACTTGTGTCTTAGAGGTTTAATCACCTTGATTGTCGCGAAGCGAATATATATATATATGTCTGTGTGTCTGTCTGTCTCTGTGTGTGTGTGTGTGTGTGTGTGTGTGTGTGTGAGAGAGAGAGAGAGAGAGAGAGAGAGATAAAGAGCGGGTATGTGTGTAATTAAAATAATGTTTTACTGTACGCTATATTTGTGGGTTAAAGTGATCAGTGATATAGCGTATGTAAATATAAAGTGTACACAGAGATCGACAGTCTGTTTCCTGCATGAACGCAAACTTCAGGACATATATATATATATATATATATATATATATATATATATATATATATATATATATATATATATATATATATATATATTTAAGTGACCTCAGTAAAATACGGAATAAAAATGAATAGTGAATACTTTTTCAAAGAATATTTATTCAATCTAGCCAAATTCATCTGTATTCTTTTCCTTTTCTTTTTTATCTCCATCACCTTTATCTCTGACTATCCCATATTGTGACAACAGAAAATCTACCAAAAACGGGGATATATTATAAGAGCCTGGACACAAATTTACCATGGCTGAAATTTTTTTCCAATCTATCATACTTTTTTTCTAAATACTGTTTGTTGATATATAAAATTATACAAAATTATATATTTGTTATATATATATATATATATATATATATATATATATATATATATATATATATATATATATATAACATACCTCAAAACTATATTTTTACCATACACACACACACACACACATATATATATATATATATATATATATATATATATATATATATATATATATATATAATAAATGTGAATGTCACTGTGCACTTTTTCAACTTTTCTTAAAGACCGTAGCCCAACATAACATACTATTTTGGAATCAGGCCAACAACTCTGTAAGCAAATTAAAAAACATTCCGGGTCGGATCGGGACCAGCAATCCTGAAATTCTGGATTCCAAAGTTTTCATTACTGCCATTGTTTGTTTTCCGCCATATACGTGATTTTTTGCGACACACACACACACACACACACACACATATATATATATATATATATATATATATATATATATATATATATATATATATATATATATATATATATGAATAAGCACCATCATTCTCAATATATATATATGCGTGTGTATATATATATATATATATATGTGTGTGTGTGTGTGTGTGTGTACAAGCGTTTGTATTGATGCAAATCATGATATTGTAACGTATAATGTAAACTTTTCAAGCAGAAAATCTTTAGAAAAAAGCCATATGTTTTCAAATTATCTCTTAATAGCGAACATGCACGAAGCATCAATTGGCATCAGTGTATCAATAAAATGTATCACCGTTTAAAGCAACAGCGGTGACTACAAATTCATTCTAATGATTTGCTATACATCGGTGGCTGTTGAAAGTTGAATAGCTTTACAGGAGTCCAAGTTCCTCATTTGCATACTTTTCTTGTTTATCGTTTGTTTTGAAAAGAATAACGGAAGTATCGAATGTCTGCCTCGCGATGCGGCCGTCAATTCTGCAAAGAAAGATCTTTTGCGTGCGTGTGTGTGTGTGTGTGTGTGTGTGTGTGTGTGTGTGTGTGTGTGTGTGTGTGTGTGTGCGTGCGTGTGTGCGTGCGTGCGTGCGTGCGTGCGGGAGTGTTAAATTAAAAGGAAAGAAATATAATAAAAAAAACAAAAACAAACCAGTATCAGGGCCTGAAATTGAACGAAAAGTATTATTTGTCAGAGAGAATGGAAAAAAGAAATCGCAAAAATGCTTTATTATTTGTTATAGGAATTGTTAACGATTGTTGAAATCAGAAATTGGTTTTCGTTTTTCCCATAGAAAAAAAAATTAGTGTTAAGTTAAGAATGATGAAGGGACGTTATAAAGCGAATAGGAAAAGAGAAACAAAGAACGAAAATAAGAAAGAATGATTCAATAAGGGAGAAAGAATAAAGAAAGTTTAGAAAAGGAAAGAAAAATTATGCAGTAAGGCGGGAAGGAAAAAATTATGAAAGAAAGAAAAACAATTGGGTAGAAAAAGAAAAGGATAAATAAAGACAAGACTGAGGAAGAAAAGAAAAAAAAATGGCGTAAAATAAGTGAAGCGGAAGAAATGGATGAAAATATTTGGAAAACGAAAAGAAAAAATAATTTTTTCAAATAATATACACGAGGGGAAAACAAATTGTACAAGTCCAAAAGAAAGAAAGAAAGAAAGAAAGAAAGAAAGAAAGAAAGAAAGATGCGAATAACTTTAGAAGAAAAATAAAAATAAAAAACAACAAAAGAAGAGTAAGAAAAAAGACAAAGTTTGAAAGATAAAAGAAACGAATGAAACAAATTTCAAAAGAAAATGAATGAAATATGAAAAAAATAACAAATGGAACAAAAATATAAGAGAATATAAGTAAAGAAATTAAAAATGCAAGAAAATGTTGATAAAATAAAATGAAAGTAATTTTCAAAAATTAAATGAAAAATGAACATGTCCTTCTTTCCTAAATACTAAGTCAACTCTCGCCCAGAACTGGAGACTTATCTCAAATCTCGTCATCCCACTAAAAGGGAAGATTTGTAGTTTCGGTCTGGGTTTGCTTCTGTAGTTTGATTTAAGGCTTTTACACTTTGAATAACTTCAGCTTATTTAACTGATGTAAGTATAAGATTTATTTACTTTATTTTCTTCGGATTTTCTATATTATTTTATGTTTTCATTACAAAAGTTATCATTTTGAAATAGAAAGGAGGAAAGCAAGAAAGTATAAAAAAGTAAAAAAAGAAAGAATAAAAGTAAAAAAACGAAGAATAGAAAAGAAAGAAAAAGAATAAAAAAGAAAAAAGAGAAAGTAAAAAAAAATACAAAAGCAAAAAAGAAAGAAAGAAGAAAGAAAAAGAACAAGGAAGAAAGAAAAGAGAATAAGAAAGAAAGAAAAAAGAAAAAGATAGTCTAAGAAAGAATTAGAAATAAAGAATAAGAAAGAAAAATGGAATAACAAAAAAGAAAGAAAGAATAAGAAAGAAAAAAGATAGAATAAGAAAGAAAAATTTTCATCAGAACATTTACCGTGAAAGTATTTACAGAAAGACATAGAGAAGCTATATTACGGTCGTGGGAAAGTGACTGAAGTCAAGATGCCAGGTCACGACTACTAACATTACAGATTCTTCTTTGGATTTTATGAAGAATATCTCAATATGTAGCAGGAGCACCAGACCATATGTGGTAGTAATATTCAAAGAAAGGATGAATGGTAGACTTATGAATATGTTGAATCAATTGCTAGGTCTGCTGTTCGGAAAGTTGGTCCCCTTTGTTAAAGTAGACAATTTTTTCCCGTCAGAAGCAAATAGATTCTGACGGGAAAGAATTGTCTACTTTAACAAAGGGGACCAACTTTCCGAACAGCAGACCTAGCAATTGATTCAACATTATCTTTCAACTTCATGTCAAAGGAAAATGTTAGTCGGAGAAGGCACAATGAATCACTTCCTGGAGGTTAGCATCAGCCATACTGATGGAAGGTAAAACGAGTTCTCTCAATACGATTAAAAGAAAGCAGTTTCATTTTTAAGACGTTAACATTAACAAGTCACTCCTTGCACCCGTTAACAACAAAATGTAAATCATTTTTAAATATATTCAAAATGTTAGCAACGACAAAGTTTTAGAGAAAATTGAAACAAAAAGGGGCTCTTATACTTAGAATCAGAATGAGACGTTGTTGAATGTTCTAGGGCGCATAGTGAGGACAGAGGGCTTGCAGAATCTTACTCTCACAGGATATATTGAAGACAGGAGGGATAGAGGAAAGTAACAAGTAAGCTACCCAGCGAGCTTAGGTAACCGAATGTCAGAACATTGGCGGAGATAACGAAAAAACAAAGAGCTACAAATGATAGAAAGTTGTTGAGATCCATGATCGGCCACATCCTGAATGGACACAATACATAGAAGAGAAAGAGAATAATGAAAAGTGAACTGACCTAGGGTACTGTGATAAGCAACAGAAGAAAAAAAAGATGGATTGACACCCGTAATAAAAAGATGATATTTGCGAAAGTCAGGTGTAATGGAAGATGTGTCAAAATTTGGGGGATAATAGAGAGAGGTGGGGAGATCCATAAAGAAACCGATGGAAATAAACGTAATGCAGTGAATTAACAAAGGAAACGAAAACTGAATCAAGATGCAAACACCTTCAACAAAGAGAGAATTATTTTCTTAAATGGGACGATTGTGTTGTAGGAGTGAGAATTATAAACGCAATAGCAAATCTCGTCTCAGGCTACCGCAACAAATAACAATCACTAAATTAAACCGTTGGTTCATTTTGTTTAGTGGCATATGTTTTGATATGCCACTAAACAAAATGAACCAACGGTTTAATTTAGTGATTGTTATTTGTTGCGGTAGCCTGAGACGAGATTTGCTATTGCGTTTATATGGGTCATTTAATTCTGAAATTTAAATATTTTGAACACAATCTTATGGCTTTAACTAAATATACAGGTTGCGATGGACAAACTGTCGTCGAAATTACGCAAAAATAAAAATAACACTGACATCTCATTTTAACAAATATATTTAACTGAAATTACACAAAAATGTCTTGAAAAATTAAAGAATAAATTTATTCAATAAAATTGACTTTGGAATCTCTTGCAACACTTCTGTTAACTTAGTAAAAAAAATGGTTCCTTAAAAAATATAAGGGACGTAACTCCAGTTTTTAAATCATTATATCTAAAGATAAAGGGTGCGATGGATAAATTGCCTTTTAAATTACGCAAAAACTAACATGACACTGACATCTGATTTTAAACAGATATATTTACTAAAATTACACAAAAATATCTTGAAATAGTAAAAAGTAAATTTATTCAATGAAATCGCCATTGGCTTCAACCAAGGCCCCCAGACGACTTCGAAATCTCCTGCAACTCTTCTGGACGGTTTCCTTGTTTAATTTGGTGAATGTTGCCATAATCCTTGCCTTCAGTTCATCTTTGGTGTCACAAGGTATTTTGTTGGTCTCTCGCTCAACTGCGCCCCTTACATAATCATCAAAGGAGGTGCAGTCTGAGAAGTTAGGTGGCCAGATGTAAGGGGTGATGTGGTCGCAGAAACTGTCTAACAGCCATGACTTGGTTCTCCCGCATGGTGCAGAATTCTGTTGCCAGGCATAGGGTCTTCCAGCAGCCAGCCTCATGAGCCAGGACAGCACTACCTTCTCAAGGCGCTTGATGTAGGCCGCCATGTTGATTCTGAGGCACTGTGGGAAGATGAATGGAGGCATATCGTCGCCATTACTAGCGATCACTCCAAACACTTTCGTAATCACCATTAGACTCATCCAACTCTTTCCGAATCCTCTGCACTGTCTTCAAATTGACACCCAAAGACTATGAAATGTTTGTATTGGAGCTTCCGGCACGAATGCCAAGCAGTACAGCAAACCGTTTCCAGATTTCTGGCGGAGTGAATGCGCCATGGTGCTCTTTTTCTCACAGACGCTGACCAGCTGACCCTACTATATTGTGCAGTCGACAAAATCAAAAACAAACAACGTACATGCGCGAAATTAACCATATAAAATGGCGACAACTTACCCATCACACCCTGTATTTTGAACAAAATTGTATGCCTTCAACTACAGATAAAATATATTTTTGGTATATAAATAAATTGCTAGTATTTTTGCTATATGCATGTTTATGCTTTCATCGTTTTTTGTTTTGTTTTTTTTTGTTTGGGGGTTCAATATTTGCCCCCCATAGCTAAGACCCTAACAAGTGCTAAATCACAAGATAATCTTTCTTCAGGTCGTTGGTGTTCATATCACTCCACAACTTCCTGTAATTTGTCGCCATAACACCAACCTCATTCAGTAACCCTCTGCTTTGAGAGTTTCTTGGGACTTGAGTGGACAATAGTATAAAAAGCTTTTGTGTTAGAAATATTTTGCCATTTTACCATAACTCTTTGTGCATCTGAGGAAGGTACGTGGAATTAGAACGATATAACCCCGTGAAATAAATAAACTGTCCGGTTCGAAATTCCAACAAATATCACCTGAAGAAGGTCGGAGCGTACAACGTCTGAAACGTCGTGAATTTGATAATAAAGATGGGAACAACAGTCCGAACAATGTCACTAGTGTGAATAGGTACAATACCTCATTTCAGAAATTTTGACATCTCTTTATATATGTTCTGTCAGCCATTCATTTTTTATACAATGTACTTTCATGACATGGCGATCATGGCACTTCACAGTTTCCAATCTTTTGTCGCCCTAAGCAAACTTTGCCACCTTTAAGATACTTCTATTTGTTCATGTTCCGTCAGCCATTCTTTTCTTATGCTAAGACATTTCATGGCGTGGGTGATCATGTCACTCCACAACTTCTTGCCTTTTGTCGCCTTAAGTTGCTCCTTTACCATCTCACTTCGTATCTGTACTGCCATCCCTTCACATCAGTAGCGTGCAAAAGGGAGGCAGGGGATGCGATGCCCCCGTGCACCCATATCAGGGGTGTCTCCAATCAAGGAGTGAAATAAAAAATTAGTTCATATTTAATTTGAATAAATTGTTTATTTCATGTTTCATCTGTTTTTCAGTTAGTTATGCCCGATACACGCGTAGGCGATAATGTATCTGTCGATTTATGACTGTCGAGGCAGATTTTTGCCCGCAGTAGGTTGCCATTTGTTTCTGAGGAAGGTACGTGGAATTAGAACGATCTACCCCCGTGAAATAAACTGTCCGGTTCGAAATTTCAACAAATATCACCTGAAGAAGGTCGGAGCGTACAACGTCCGAAATGTCGTGAATGTGATAATAAAGATGGGAACAACAGTCCGAACAATGTCACTAGTGTGAATAACTACAAAACCACATGTATTAATATTTAAAGTAAATATATCTTCAAAATTTTCTCAGTATTGGTTGATTAATTCCAATTTTATTGTGAAAATATTGACTTGCATAATAAAATCTGATATAGTCTAGTAATTCTAAGGGGGATCAATTTATTACTTAATAAGAATAGAAAACCGATCACCCACTTTATGTCCAGCAGCAAATTACATTAATATTTTAATGTAAATATATCTTCAAAATTTTCTCAGTATTGGTTGATTAATTCCAATTTTATTGTGAAAATATTGACTTGCATAATAAAATCTGATATAGTCTAGTAACTCTAAGGGGGATCAATTTATTACTTAATAAGAATAGAAAACCGATCACCCACTTTATGTCCCGCAGCAAATTATATTAATATTTTAATGTAAATATATCTTCAAAATTTTCTCAGTATTGGTTGATTAATTCCAATTTTATTGTGAAAATATTGACTTGCCTAATAAAATCTGATATTGTCTAGTAATTCTAAGGGGGATCAATTTATTACTTAATAAGAATAGAAAACCGATCACCCACTTTATGTCCAGCAGCAAATTATATTAATATTTTAATGTAAATATTTCTTCAAAATTTTCTCAGTATTGGTTGATTAATTCCAATTTTATTGTGAAAATATTGACTTGCATAATAAAATCTGACACAGGACAATTATTCTAAGTGGGGGGGGGGGGGCAATCAAGGAGTGAAATAAAAAAATAGTTTATATTTAATTTGTATAAAGTGTTTATTTCAGGTTTCATCTGTTTTTCAGTTAGTTTTGCACCATGCGTGATACACGCGTAGGCGATCATGTATCTTTCGATACATGACTGACGAGGCAGATTTTTTTCCCGCAGTAGGTTGCCATTTCTTTCTGGTGTAGACCAATTGCCATCCAAGGCTATAGAATTCGGTCTGTTCTGTTATTTACCCATAGCTGGGGTGGAGAGAAGAAGAGGATTCATACCTTTCCCAAGGGTATTAGTACGTAAATGAACGTAATGGATTCGACTCGGTTCTCCGATTCTTCAATCCGAGTCGCTAGTTATTACTCCACTGTGTCTCCATTATTCATTCACAATAAAACTGATACTGATAAACCAATATTGAGAAAATTATGAAGATATATTTACATTAAAATATTAATATAATTTTCTGCTGGACCTAAGAATAGAAAACAGATCACCCATTTTATGTCTAGCAGAAACATATTAATATTTAAAGTAAATATATCTTCAAAATTTTCTCCGTATTGGTTCATTAATACCAATTTTATTGTGAAAATATTGACTTGCATAATAAAATCGGATATAGAAAGAAAAGCATGAAATTTAACTTTGCCTCGAACTTAATTCCCTCAGTGGTCATCTTCAGAGACTTTTCCCCATTTAATGTCGAAATGATTCATGTAAGAGAAAGAAAAGGTGATAGAGAAACGGTGAGAAGAGGAGAGAATGCCGTTGAGAAGGAGGGAAATACAAGAGAGAAAGGATTGTAGAGAAAAATAGAGAGAGGTTGAGAGAAATGGAGAAAGAACAACAGATATAGCGGCTAAAGGAGACAAAAGCATTTTTTTCGTTATTCCCGTCTTCCAACAGATTTCCAAAAAGCAAATAAATAAAAGATCTTTGAAGAAAAACGTCTATTCCCCAAACGCCTGTAAATTGTGTTATTTGCTCATAGAATCATTGCCTACCTGAAATTAATTAACGGATAGCTCAGGTGTAAAGTAACATCAGCCTAACAAGCCGGCTTTAGAAAAGACTAAATAAGCTTCTCTCAATAAATCTCTTCGTAAAATCTTAGTCAAGTAGATTCTTCTTCTATGTGCCGTTTCCTCTCAAGACGATCATGGCTCTCCACAATTTCCTGTCTTTTGTTACTCTTAATAAATTTTCTCTTTCTGTTATCTCTCCTAAACCTTGTTCCACCATCCATTTGCTCAAGCTCACTAGCTAGGTTATACGTTCTTTTCCTCTACACCTATTACCTTCAATCTGTCCTGTGGGTATCAACTTTTCCAAGCCATCTTTCCTCATTATGTGCTCTAGAAATTTCAACTGTCGCTTTTTGATGTTAAGCACAGGGGTCCTTTTTGTTTCCAATTTCTCAAAAACTCAGACGTTGCTCAAATGTTTTGTCCATGGTATTCTCAACATCCTTCTGTAGAACCACATTCCTTTTGCTTCAATTCTCTTCTATATATGTGAGGAGATTGTCCAGCATCCAATGCCAAAAAAAATTTTCTTGTTTAACGAAATTTTCTTGTTTCGTAATGCTTTGCTTAGCTTTAGAAATGCACCTTTCGCTATCCCACTGCGCTTTCGGATAACAGTGGCGCACTTTCCGTCCTCTGTTACAATTCCAAAATATTTCAATTGTACTTGTCTGATTTTGTCATCTCCAATTTGTAGTTTGCATTTTGGGCTATCCCTTTTATTAACAACAAAGCATTCTGTCGTCTTGCAACGGATTAAAGTCCGTTATTAATGATAATACATTCAATGCCAGACAAAGCCCAATATCAATTTTCAAAGCTGACGGAAATGTAAGCATTCCTAACATCGAAGTATATCGAACCATCATCAGCATATCCTTCAATTCTCTCTTTGACTCAATATCACTGTCTTATCCCACTATTTCCCTTTGGCGCAACATGCTCCTCTTATCCATTCAGCTTTGTGCATATCTATATCTATATATCTACATATCAATAATCCAATATCTAATGTAAACGTAAAAAGAAAGAATCAGCAATTATTTTACTACGACATTGTCCAGAAACTAATTTTATCGAAATAAAAAGCTAAAAAGGATGGTACGCTATTTTATTGGTATAGTTCAGGGTTGGCCCAACTTGCTTAATGTAAGAGCCACATACGATAAAGTTCAGATGCCTGAGAGCGCAAGACATGAACAAAATTTACACATACGTTTTTGTTACATACACATTTTGTTACAAAATTTTTCTCTAGATATTAAGAAATGAATGTATGCAATAATATTTATTCATGCATGCAGTTTTTAAACTATTAATTTGTATTGGTTCCAGTAATACTAAAGTACTCATATAAAGGGTGTTTCATTAAGACGGATTACATATAAAGGTGTTTCATTAAGACGGATCAAAGTCAGCAGTAAAAAAATCAGTGTTATTGTAGAAAAGTTATTTATTTCTCTATTGGATCATGTTATTTAAGTCACGGCAATTATGTGTGAAAAATAATATCGCCCAATTGTCCGCCAAATCTGAAAGAAAAAGAAAAAAATCATTAGACGCTTAAACTTAATTCAGATTAAAATCAGTCCAAGTTAATGGAACAACCTTTATTTACCAAATGCTTGATTGATGATTGTTTTAAGGAGCTCAACCAATTTCCACGCTCAGCATATTAAAGATCAAAGAGATGCATGTAACTCCCGAGGCGCGATTTGGTCACACCTGGTATAGATTATTAAAATGCCTAAAGGGGAGTAATTATGCATTAATTTAATATTAAAAGCTATTTGCCTACTTTGCAGCTATGTTTTTACGTGGGGATAAATACTTACCTTGAATGAGAAATGCCATATTTTACCTTATTTTTTGTCCTTTCAGGTTTGACTTTAATCAACTTTACATAGACTATGACAGGACATGAGTGGTAGGACATCTGCATGCCAAGTTTGGTAGAAATCCATCCAGTATTTTCTCTGAGTCGATAGCGGACAAACTGATACCTGACTCCTGCTATGCTCAGTCTTTAGAACAGTATTGTTACCATATCTGAATAGGTGCTGCCTTTCTTTCCAACCTTGAAAAAATTCAAAAGTGCCTACGCAACCTTTGACCTCTTTCCCACAAACAAAATCTCTCTACTCTATTGCTATTTCCATGGAAAATAGTGTGATGAGTTACATTCTTTAGTTCCACCAGATCAGAACCGCCATGTTACGTACACAGAATCGAATCATCCCCATTCCCTTCGTATTCCATTGGTAAGAAGAAAGCTTCTTCCCAAGAAATAACTCCCCAGATGGCGCTTCCCCGATCAATAAAATTGTTGTATATTGCTACTGAGCTCAAATAAGGAGACGAACACATATATATATAAATATATAAATATCTTTATTGTTCGAGTTGTGGCGAATGGGTAGAGTGAGGGAGAATCACAGAGGTTAGGACTGCGCAACAGGAATCGACGGCAACAAATCTTCGGTGAACCTCTACCTAGCCTTTCTGTCCAGATCAAAAATTGGACCGGTTATATAATATTTGGACGCATACGCAATTCACGTGGCTACGCATTCTTACGGTACGTCGCCTACGCAACTTCGTGTGGCCACGCCTCTCTCGACATGCGCCCACGCAAGCACGCATTTTCTTCCGCTCAGGTCACCTGTGCACCCTGTTTATTCAAGGTTTAGGACATCTGTACGTCCTGTTTGCTTTAGCCATCGGATGCATTTCTTGTTTATGTTATCACCAGTTCTGATTTTTCCGCTCACACTCTGATGCAGCAGAAGTAAGGCCAAAGGTCTTCTTAAACCGATATACAACCAAATCTTAACCTCTTCAAATCTAGTGTTAACCGTTATTTTCCTGCATATCCCCATAAAGTACACTTCTTACCTCCGTCAATAACTCTCTATCTTGAGTGGTTCATGTGTATTGTATTGGTGTGAAAATAGTTTTAAAAAGACAGGCACTTCATTTTTAGAGATAAATTATTTGTTATAATTATTTTAAGACTCATTGTTTCTTTTCACATTCTTGAGACATAGTAAGAATAACATGAACTAAACATGTGAACAACGAGGATGTATTAAAGAAACGGACACTTATACTCAAAATCAAAAATAGAAGGTTGACATTTCTGCGGCACATAACGAGGAAAGAAAGTATGGAAAATTTGACACTCACAGGGCATATCGAATGCAGGTGGTGCAGAAAATAACTGTGAGTAATCTACCAATGAGTTTGCGTTAATGTATGGCAGAGGAGGTGGATGGTAAAGATTCAAACGTCGTCTAGAGCTCTCCCCAGGACGTTGGGGAGAGCCATGATCGTCCAAAACAAGGTGGGACGCGACATTTAGTCATTTAGCGAAGGAGTATGAAAGATAATGAGAAGAGTTTTGTTCTTTCTGCTTTCTGCTTTTGCTCTCTCTCTCTCTCTCTCTCTCTCTCTCTCTCTCTCTCTCTCTCTCTCTCTCTCTCTCTCTCTCTCTCTCTCTACCCTTAAATGTCTTTTTTCTTCTTCATTACCTGCCATATCTATCTATCTATTACAACGTGTTTATTATCTATTTATCTATCTCTTTGGGCACTTCGGCCTTGTATAGTGGTTAGCAAGCTTATCTCACTAGATCAACTACGACTGAGTAGTGATTTCGGTCCTAACTAGGTGCTCTATACATTCGGCCTTGTACCACATTTAAGCTATGCTTAATAAAGCACTGTCTATCTATCTCTTTCTTATTTTATTTCCGTCTTTTTACTCCTCTCTCTGACACTAGTTTCTATCGAATTTTCTTTATAAATCTTTTTTGTCTTGTTCCATCTTAATCTTATGCTTTTTTCCTTCCACATAGTTTTTTCTTTCAACCGATTACCTTTTTTGTCCCCAATTATTGATCCAAATAATTGAGACACTGAGAATCGATATTGATCAGTCGTAACCGTAACCGCAATCTGACACTTTATTTCACTTTATTTTTTTTGTTATTCTCTTTTTTTCTTTCTGACGCATAAATACGATTTCTCTGCTCTTACTTATCCTCTTTCTCCTCCTTTTCCTCCTGTCTCCTCTTCTTCCTTATTCACCGCCTCCTACTTGTTTTTCTCCTCCTTTTCCTGTCTCCTCTTCTTCCTTATTCATCTCCTCCTAGTTCTTTTTCTCCTCCTCCTCTCCACTCTTCTCCCGTATTCACCTCCTTCCACTTCTTTTTCTCTTCCTCCTGTCTCCCTTTCTTCTTTATTTACCTCCTTTTTCTCCTCCTTTCCCTCCTATCTCCTTCTCTTCTTTATTAATTTCCCCGTATTTATTTTTCTCCTCCTCCAGCCTTCTCTTCTGCCTTATTCACCTCCTCCTACTTCTTTTTCTCCTCCACCTCCTCCTCATACCTCCCTTTCTTCCTTATTTACCTTCTTTTTCTCCTCCTTTTCCTCCTGTCTCCTTTTCTTCCTTATTAATTTCCTCCTATTTCTTTTTCTCCTCCTCCTCCTGTTTTCTCTTCTGCTTTATTCAGTTTCTCCCACTTCTTTTTCGCCTCCTCTTCATGTCTCCCCTTCTTCCTTATTCACCTCCTCCTACTTCTTTTTTTCCTCCTACTTCTTTTGTTCCTCTTTTAAGCTCTTCCATCTTCAGCTTCCTCTAGTAATTCGGCTCTTTTTTTTTTTTCGCCGTGTTTTTTTGAAAAATGTTTTCTTCCCAAAACAACGTCAGTAGAAGTGTTATTGATACAGAACTGCAAGAACGTATTAGTGCGGTCGCTCGATACTAAGTCGAGCACATTGAACCCACGAAAGCATTATTAAATAACAGTAGCACATTACTTCTGTTTTTTTCCAGTTACACACACACACACACATACGTGCATTACGCAGCATGTACGCACGCACAAACACAACCAAACGTGGAAGCTCGAAGAAGTAGTCTTCAGCTTGGGTAGAATACGGGTAAATACAGAGGAATCCGCTTCTAGCGATCACCTTGGAGACAGGCTCTTTTTTAAAAAAAAACTATGAATGTTTGATAACATTAAGCAGAGGCTATAAGAATTAAACTTTAAATTCATTGTTATAAACAACTTCATTTACACAGATTAGAAGTTGATTGATTTGTAATTATTATTCATATATGACTTAGTAGTAGTTTTTGTTTTGTTTTGTTTTTTTGACTGAATTTATTTTAAATTTATTTTAAATAAAGTCATCCGTTATTATAATAAACGGATTCCTTTGTCTCGTTTTCGGATTGATTTTGGATTCACGGAATGGAAGCACTTATTTAAAAATCTCTCTCTGTCTCTCTTTATATATATATATATATATATATATATATATATATATATATATATATATATATTGTGTGTATTTAGGCAGCATTTTTTCATGCGTCCTGGGTACGACATTAAACTGCATCCAACAGCAAGACCTCTGATCAGGAGGTTTTGAGGAAGCGTGGAACCACCTCTTAATTGCTGGTGTTCCCAGGTCCACCCAGACCCAGGGTGGTAGCACCTGTTGGGGTCCCAGCTATGGGCAAATAGTGAACTTCCAGATCTTTCCCACGTCCTGGGTATGACGACAAACTACATCCGCGTCCGGGGTATGACAACAAACTACATCCGCGTCCGGGGTATGACGACAAACTACATCCGCGTCCTGGGTATGACGACAAACTACATCCGCATCCTGGGTATGACGACAAACTACATCCGCGTCCTGGGTATGACGACAAACTACATCCGCATATTTGATAAATATTATCAACAAAATAATTGCTTTTTTATAAAGATCACAAAAGACCAGAATGAAAATGAAAAAATATTATTACTTTTTTGAAAAACAATATTACCAACTATACTTTTTTGAAAAACAATATTACCAACTATACTTTTTTTGAAAAACAATATTACCAACTATACTTTTTTGAAAAACAATATTACCAACTATACTTTTTTTGAAAAACAATATTACCAACTAAACTTTTTTTGAAAAACAATATTACCAACTATACTTTTTTGAAAAACAATATTACCAACTATACTTTTTTGAAAAACAATATTACCAACTATACTTTTTTTGAAAAACAATATTACCAACTATACTTTTTTGAAAAACAATATTACCAACTATACTTCAACCTTTTATACAAAATAACCAACTTAAATTCATAAATTAATAAGGCTTCGGCATAAAATGACCCAAATAGGAGTTGACATGCCGTTAAATCCAACATCCATCCATCCATCCATTTTTTCATTCATACATGTTTCATTAAATAATATAGATAAGTGTTGTCTATATATTTTATGTAAGTTCTTTTCATATCGTCTGATAAGCTTAATAACATTATCATTAAACAATGAAAGAAAATCACAATATTGATACATACTTTTTAATGGTTTGTTACTATGTAAGTGGCATGGCAAGTTCTAGCCGTGAAGGTTAGACCTGGCGGAACCAGGGAATATTTTCCTCCGAGCACTTTCCAAGTTCGTAGAGATAGAGAAATGAGAGACTCGCCTCATCCCGCCCGTGGGAGAGAGGTTGAAGGGTGAAAAATAATTATTCTCCATCAAGGACTCGGAAACGCTTTTGAACTCTCTCAAGATTGGAAAGTGAGAACTGGGCAGCTCTCGCTAAAATATGGCAACTATAATCTATTTTCGGCTTAACTTGTCTCTTATAAAGTTAAAGGATAGCATGAGGAGTCAGGTATTTACTGGAGCAGTACAGGGAGATGATCAATTTACCTACATCATTAAAGATGGATCGTATATAGGAGTTCCACTCGCAGTCGTATTTGAGTTTGAGGCCCAATATCCTTTCATGGCACGGAGCCTCCTCGTGACAGGCGGTTGTTCGGGGTCTGATCGGTGGTGATGGAATGTAACGAGTTTGGTTTTAGAGACATTAAATGTAACCAGCCAGTTTTTCCCCATTGGGAAGTTAGATCGGAAAAGAGATCAGCTGCCAATCTCTGATCGTCAAGAGTTTTTAGATGTGCGCCTGTATATCGTCGTATTATCGGCATAGACGTTTACAAGTGATCGGAGTAGATTCTTAGGCAGATAATTTATGTAAATCAGAAAGAGGGTTGATCCAAGAAATGACCTCTGAGGATTGCCAACCTTATATATATATATATATATATATATACGAATGTAATGAGAACGAAAATAATATATAAATTCTAACGTTCACAGCATTAATTCAAAAGAGGGCTCAATACCGATAGTAGAGCAATAATTATTTATTATAATTTTTTCATATAGACAAAAACAATTTACTCACGACAAAGATCCAACTTTGTTTTAGTGAATTTAAAATTGTAATTCGATTGGTGAGAACCAAAATAGTTATGAAAGATTCTGTTTGTAAGCAAGCTGCATATGAAATGTCACTTCCTTTTTCCCATTTGTTTGAAAAAAATTACATAAAAGCAAAAAGGTGACGGAGTGAAACAATAGCAGTTTAGATAATCGGTTTCACTCCATGCAAGGCAGTAAAGCCACTAAGACACAAAGAGTTACAGGGTGTGGAAGAATTAGGAACAGAAACATTAATAATGAGCGAGAAGTGAGAACAGTAATCAGGAGAACAGTAGATAGCGATTGACATTGCATTTAAATTTTTGAAGATCAAAGTTGGCTGGAAAACATGGAGCCTGAAGGGAGTTCCACAAGCAATGTGCGAGAAAAGAAATTGTTAGTATAGAACTGACAGTTACATCTAGCCAACTCAGCTGTAAATTGATGAAGTCTCCACGCGAGTCTGGTACTGCGCTTAAATTTTTTAAAATAGTCTAGGTACCATAGCGCAGAGCTCATCCGAACAATTACCATAAACATATATTTTGTATGTACAGTGCGCTATAAGGTATTAGCCACCCTTGATTACACCAATTCTGGCTTGTGTAATAACGTCTCTTCTTTTTTTCAGACAATAGCGTGTTAGTAACAAGCTACTCTCATCTATAAACGATAGTTGACCTATTTGACTTATATTTTGCAATGAAAGTTCGCGGAAGTAAGGAAATTGGTGAATTTCAACGAAGGCAAATAATAGGATGGCATCAGTGTGGCAAGTTAAATAGAGAAATTTCTAGGTTTTTCCAGGTTAATCATAAAACGGTTAATAATATTGTCAATAAATTTAATGAAGAAGGCTATTGTCGTGTGGGACAACGTTCAGGAAGATCAAGCATCGTGTCTGAGCGAACGAAAAGGGCGCTGAAGAGGGAAGTCATCAGAAACCGTGATCAGAACGTCAAAGATGTCGCCAACAGCATGGAAATGTCGCCATATGTGTTGAGAAAGATTCTGAAAGAGCTACGCTATCAAAGAAGAGTTGCGAGAAAGAAGCCCTTGATTTCAGAGGTTAACAGGAACATGCGTATGGACCGGGCGAGAGAAGTCGAGAGCAAAGATTATGAATTTTGGTAGTCTGTAATTTGGTCAGATGAAAGTAAATTCTTCCAATATTGGAATTCGAAACAATTTGGAGAAAGAAGAATGAGATTTGGAACACTGAATGTCTGCAGGTGACCGTGAAACATGGGTGGATTGAAACATTTCTAAAGGAGTGGCAAAATATGGATCAGACGATTGTTGATAAATTGATCAAATAAATAAAAAATCGAATACAAGCACTGAAACTAGCAAATAGAGGACCTACTCCATATTACTTCCAAATACTGTTTATTTATCTTCAGTTAGGATAACGTAATTAAATTTTGAAATTGAATGTAGTTTATTTCACCTGGCTAAAAACTTTTCTTAGGCTACTCTATGTATGTATCTATGTGTTAAGGGGTCTCCCCTTTTCACACAAATGGACTCACCCAAGGTATACATATACTACTACCAGTGAATACCCGAAGAGTCAAGGAGCCGAGACGGAACGACAGAAGAGTAGTAGAGTTCAGTAGTAGTAGAGTAAGTCACGCACAGAGACGGCGGCAAGCGTCACAGATAGCGAGCACGTAGACTCAGTAAGGAGTCATCCGCGATACTTCAATACCAAGACTGTATATATATTAGTGCTACTAACCCGCATTCCTGGATCTACTAACCCGTATTATCAGTTTGCATTATTACGTTAATACATTTATTTTCCTTATCCATTCTTGGCGTTTGTTATTCATTGATATCGGATTTCATCCCGGAATCCACAACAGTATGTATGTATTTATGTATGTATGTATGTATGCTCGCATGTGTGTGTGTGTGTGTTAAGAACAGTGCATGGCAAACTCATCTTGCAGAGTATTGTGTGTTCGATCCTTACTGGGAACCCCATATTTGTAGCCGTGAGTTATCCTAAGCTAAGCTTTAAATTATCCACAGGTATATTTGTGTGTGTATGTATGTCTCTATGTATGTGTACACGTCTTCAGCATATCCTGTTATGGTCATAAACGACAACAAAATGGTTGCCATCAAGTACGTATGTATAAATATGTGCCCGAGTGGTTACAACGTTCCCTTTCCGGCCTTGAGACACGGGTTCGAATCTCATTATGGTCGATTTATCAGGAAGTCGACTTATCAGTTTGGATAGGTGATCCCAGCGTACAGTAACTTTGGAAAGTTCCTGAAAACCATGCCACGGATTTACCTAAGACTTGTGAGTGAAGTTGGCTAGACGGAACTGCTCAGAATCCGTCGATGGTTGCGCTAGCACCAAGTCACAAGTCATCGTGACCGAGGTTTTGAGCGTAATGACGTTATTCAAACTGTTAATCATGAAAGATTATGCGCTCTCTCCCAGGAACTGTAACTAAGGTCCGCTCTAAAGTTGTAGCATAAGCCACAGGTGCGCTATGTGGATATTAAAACACACAGATATGCCTGAGTAGGTGTCTACGATAGAGTTTAACTAACCAACCTAACAGACTTGTGTACTCGGAAACGAGAGTAGCCGGGCATTTAAGTATATATATATATATATATATATATATATATATATATATATATATAAACTAGACATTTTCCCTCACTGTTTGGTACAACTCAGCAATCTTCAGTTACTAAGTGAAACTGAGTTTTCAATCCATACCCGAAGATTGATGAGTTGTACCAAACGGTGAGAAAAAAAGTATATTTATTATTAATGGTACACACGTACACACGTACACACACACACACACACACACACACACACACACATATATATATATATATATATATATATATATATATATATATATATATATATATATATATATATATATATATATATATATATATATATATATATCACCCTGTTAATATTAATATCAGAGTATCAACTTATGAATGTTCATTTCACTCACTCCAACCCAAACTGTTATCTATCTGTTGATTGGTTCGTATCTATCTATCTGCGCGTGCCTGGGTGTAACTGAGTTTGTTATTATATATATATATATATATCACAATGATCACACACCTTCCATACTTGATACATTAAAAGAGAAGAATACTACATACATCCCACAAAACACAGACATTACGATACAAACATTTGAAATAGCCGTAGCAAATGACATAAAGAAAACAATAGCACGTAAGCTGCCACGTAACAATATTTCTGAAGGGGAACGTATAGCCCTCGACACGCTGATACATAGAGATGACCTAGTTATAACACAGGCTGACAAAGGGAGTGCCACAGTGATCTGGGGAATCAAAGAATACATTAAATAAGCAAACAAACAACTAGCCGACAAAGAAACCTATAAAAGCTTACCTACAGATCCCCTTCCCGAATACCAAAAAGAATTAACCAGCTCACTAAACATAATGCTTCGCAACAATCTAATCGACAAGGAAACATGCACAATACTTACACCCACAAACATTACACCTGCTCGTTTCTATCTCCTCCCTAAAATACACAAAAGCAACAACCTAGGAAGGCCCGTCATTTCATCATTCAACTGCCACACGACCAAAATTTCAAAATATGTAGACCATTACATATAACCCCTAGCTAAGGAAGTAAAATCCTACATCAGAGACACAACAGATCTACTAAACAAAATTAACCACATACAAACAGTTCCAGAGAATGCTATTCTAGTGACTATGGACGTATGGTCACTCTATTCAAACATTAAGCACATCGAAGGGCTAACCGCCCTTCAGGAAGCACTTACTAAAAGAAGAAAACAAGAACCTCCCGCAGAAGTTATCATAAAACTCATGGAGCATATTCTTACATTTAATACTTTCAACTTCAATGGAGCACACTACCTTCAAGTAAGAGGTTGTGCCATGGGCACCATTGCAGCTCCTTCATATACTACAATATTCATGGGAAAATTTGAGGAAACCCATATCTATCCCCTCATTGGTAATGACTGCGTATTCTACGCAAGATATATCGATGACATATTCTTTGTATACACGTGCAGTAACGACAAACTCACCCAATTCCTCATAACCCTAAACACAGTACACGACTCAATTAAGTTTGACTATGAAAAATCCAAAACATCAGTAACATTTTTAGACACCCGCATTTACATAGATGAAAACAGGAAACTACAAACGACACTACACACTAAAATCACCGACACCCACAACTATCTACACTTTAAGTCTTCCCACCCTAAACACCTCAAAGAGAACCTTCCCTATTCACAAGCACTTAGACTCAGAATGATATGTTCCCATAATGAAGATTTAAACAAACACATTGAAAATCTGGAGCATCAATTCACAACACGTGGCTATAAACAACCACCTAATCAGGGAACAAATAAATAAAGCAATTTCCACACCTAGAGAAAACACCCTAATATACAAGATTAAAACTAAATCTAGCCGCATTCCTCTAGTAAGCACTTTCAACCCCACTCTGCCTCCACTATCCCAAATAATCAAAAGTCGCTGGGAAATACTACATCTCAAACCAGACCTAAAAAAACTATTTAAGGAACCCGGCCTTCTAGCATATCGTAGACCTAAGAACCTAAAGGAAATCATAGGTAGTAACCGCATTTTAGGGGACAAGGTAATCCGTGATAAACTAACAACAAAAACAACAGGATTTTCCCAACCATGTAACAACAAAAGAAGTTTATGTTGCAATCACGTTAAACACACGAATTCATTCACTAGCTCAGTCTCTAAATCTACTTTCAAAATCTAAACCATAAATTTAACAATATAGATAGTAGTAACACATAACCCTACAAATCAAAACCTACCCACATTTCACACCCATACAAAACAGACATGCTTACGGAGGTGTTGAGGCCTCACACTTATACTCACACCCACACGAATATACACATTTACACACAACATACTCACTCACTTTCATAATGAGCCAAATGATAAGACACACCCATAGCAATATACAAGCTAACACATATCATACCCACTCCCTAAAAACTAAATAACACACACACACACACACACACACTTACCAGAGACTAAATAACTAAATAACACACACACACACACACACACACACTTACCATCCTATATCCAGGCACCAATAAAACTGCTGAACTGACCGAGGAAAAGGGAAACTAGCATGAATCCATCCAGCTCTTATCTCAAATGACAACTTAAAAGAGACTGTTTGACCAACACAAGGAATGTTAAACAAAAACTCATGTTAAAAAGATAAAAAAACAAATAAAAAAACAAATGAAAACTACAGACAAAAGTTCATTTTCTCCATCAAGACATTCATTTCTGTAGTTTACTGCTACAGCAAGCAGCAACATTTTTTTCTCCCGATGATGGCCATGTTGGCCGAAACTAGTCGAGGAATATAAATGAAATAATAATAATAAAAACATAAGAATATTAATCCACAACCCAGTATGTCTGAAGATTTTAATTAATTTTTTTAATAATTTTTATCGTTCAAAATATATATATATATATATATATATATATATATATATATATATATATATATATATATATATATATATGAGTTTGTTATTATATATATATATATATATATATACACACACACACACACACACACACGCATACATGGTGTTGCGATGGGTAAATTATCACCATTTTATATTTTTAATTACGCGCATACGCGTTGTCTGTTTTTTCATTTTGTCGACTGCAGAGTATTATAGATTCTGTTGGGTACCGCCCGTAAGAAAAAGAGCGCCATGACACAATTCACTTTGCAAGAATTTTGGAAGCGGCATGCTGTACTGCTTGGCATTCGCGCCGGACAGTGCAGAAGATTCGGAAAAAGTTGGATGACTCCGAGGTTACGACAGATCAGAAAATCTTTCTGATATGAAAAGAACAACCGAATTTATTGGTTAGGGTCTCAAACTCAACACGGAGTCCTACATCAAGTGACTGTGGGAGATAGTACTGCCCTGGGTCAAGAGAGTGGCTGCTGGAAGAGCCTACGTCTGACAACAGGATTCTGCACCATGCCATGTTATTTTCACCTTTGCGTAATTCCAATGGCAATTTATCCATCGTTCCCTATATATATATATATATATGTATGTATGTATATATATATATATATAGAGAGAGAGAGAGAGGAGAGATAGATAATGAATGTGATCAATTTATAAAAGATTGAGTTGGTTTGAGAGATGTCAACATACGAGGGTTGACTGAAAAGTTTATAGCCTGACAATGAAAGAGTGATGCTAGAGATGTGAAATCTCGCATGCATTAATTTCAATTCTTCATATTAATAATGGTATCTCCAGATATTGATTTAAAACTCATTTTTTTTCTCGTGTCAGAATCCATTTTGCACATATATAAATCTATCATTCGTTCGTGCATTGAATATTGCTGCCAAATCTGGTCTGGTGCTCCTACTCTGCATCTCGGGATTCTTGACAAAATCTATAGAAGGGTCTGCAATACAATCGATCCTGACCAGGCATTTCATGTTCACGTCACAACTTACACACTCAAATACGACAGCGCATGCGTGTGGAACCAGTTCTTAGGGACTAAGCCGGGGTTAGTTGGAAGAGAGCATACTATATATATATTATGTAGTAATGCCGTAATATAATCGATCCTGGCTTGGCATCACAACTTCAGTCACTTTCTCACCGACGTAATGTAGCTTCCCTATGTTTTTTCTACAAATATTTTAATGGCAACTGCTCGGATAATTTTTTCCCCTGGTGCCCCGACTACGTGAATTTAAACGTTCTACGAGATTGGCAGCTAGGTCACACTATTTTACTGCTGAACTAGCTAGATACCGTCACTTCTACTCCAAAAGTTTTTTTTCTCCCAATTCCCCCCCCTCCGATTTCTTGCTTCCCTGATAACTACAATCTTCTAAATTTTAAATGTCAAACGTCAATCGCCAACTTCTGTCTTCTTAAAAACAGTTTCATTTTTGTCCTTTTCTCAATCCTTCCCTTTTTTTTAAACTTCTCGTTCTCTTTCATTTTTTCACTCACCGTACACTCCACCCCCACTGCGTTCTAGTGGCATGTCATTTGATTGGGGTGAAACGATTGAAAAAAAAAATAACTACCTGAAATTTTCAATCAGTACCTGACGATTGCTGCGCGTATGAAACTCAGAATTGTACCAAATGATGAATAAAAAAAAAATTATATTTATTATTAATACTATAAAATTTAGCTCTGTTATTGTATATTTCATTATCACCAGCACGGCTTGTGCGATATTTTATACACTCACACACCCACGCGCGCACGCGCGTGTGTGGTTGTGTGTGTGTGTGTGTGAGTGTATAAAATATCGCAAAAGCCGTGCTGGTGATAATGAAATATACAATAACAGAGCTAAATTTTATAGTATTAATAATAAATATACGCGCGTGTGTGTGTGTGTGTGTGTGTGTGTCTCACATTAAACGTTATTTTTAGTAGATAATCGTATTTGAGTAGACGCTCTGTTTATTTATTAAACAGTATACTCATTTATTTTCATCTACCGACCTGAATATTTGAGAAATGCTTAACAAAGATAACGTTAAGCTGTCTAGTCTCTGGACAGGGGAAGTAACCGTTAAGCTGTCTAGTCTCTGGACAGGGGAAGTAACCGTTTAACTCGGCAAGCTTTAACCAACAAAGCTACAGAGAACCAGCTGGTCAGACAACGCTGAATTTGCCTTTTTAGTGAAATGTCTCCCATCAATGTTCTCCCGATTTTTTTTATCTGCACAGTTTTGTATCCAAACGTAAATAAAGCGAATTTTATAAGTAATTTTATTAACCCGATAGATTGTTTATCACTTTAAACTTTATATATATATATATATATATATATATATATATATATATATATATATATATATATATATATATGAAGAAATGTAGTCTTAAAGTGTGGTATATTTATGGGATAAAGTGCTCAATATCAGAGATAGAGCGTGTGTAAATATAAAAGTGAACATAGAAGTCAACACTTAGAGGCGACAGTCTGTTTCATGCACTCGTGGCCCGACGATTGCATCTCGTATACAAGAGGCCAGCTGTTATTATATATGTAAGAGTGTATGTATGTATGAATTACATCTGTAGCTAGCCGTCTCCTAGCAGACAGACATACTCGTATACGGGCGGCTATCCATTATACATTTGTGTATAAATTAAACTAACACTTCTCCTCTCTGGTTCCTTGCTTACTTGTTACTTGTTCAGGAAGAACGATCATTGCAAAGCCGCAATATTAACAGATAAATGTTTACGCAATGCACAAAGATCACGACGCAAATAACAACTTACATCCCTGCAAACAAAATGTGCCGAATGAATTCCTGATTCTTTTTCAGAGTTTGTTTCTAGTCAATAATACAATAACATTAAGAAATAACATCTCCAATTAACCCAGTTTGTTAACTAATCTCCAACGGGGCTGGAAATTTCTAAACCAATAAATGCTTTGTACAAGCGTAGTTAATCTGTGAACGCCGAACTTGGATTTGTAATGCGCATCCACAATTTCATTTTACAGACTTGCAAGATTCTTGTACTTGGCCTGTTGCCTCTCGGGCGTAAAAAGAAATATGGCGTTTATTTTTCATGTGCAACTTCTCGTTCTAGACGATACTCGAAGAAGTTTATTTTGTAACGAGGCACAGAGAGAGTTCGTTTTTGATCGATTTTTATAGTTAGGAAAGTATTTCGAAATTGACTTAATACTTGCTCATCTTTCTACTTGCTGTTTCTTGAGACATGGTACTTTCAGAAGTTCATATATATAGAGAGAGAGGGGGGCGGAGAGAGAAAAGCGAGAAAGAGAAAAATCAGAGAGAAAAACGTGTGAAAAAGAGAGAGAAAGAGAAAAAGAGAGAGGGGAGACAGAAAGAAAAAAGAGAGAGAGAAAGAAAAGAGAGAAAGAAAGAAGAGAGAGAGAGAAAGACAAGAAAGAGAGGGAGAGAGAAAGAGAAAAAGAGAGAGGGGAGAAAGAAAAAAGAGAGAGAGGAAGATAAGAGAGAGAGAGAAAGAAAAGAGAGAAAGAAAGAAGAGAGAGAGAGAGAGAGAGAAAGAAAGAAAAGAGAGAGAGAAAGAAAAGAGAGAAAGAAAGAAAAGAGAGAGAGAAAGACAAGAGAGAGAGGGAGAGAGAAAGAGAAAAAGAGCGAGGGGAGAAAGAAAAAGAGAGAGAGAGAGAAAGAAAAGATAGAGAGCGAAAGAAAAGAGAGAAAGAAAGAAAAGAGAGAGAGACAGAAAAGAGAGAAAGAAAGAAAAGAGAGAGAGAGAAAAAAAGAAAAGAGAGAAAGAAAGAAAAGAGAGAGAGTCAAAGACAAGAGAGAGAGGGAGAGAGAAAGAGAAAAAATTGTTACCGAAAATGAAGAAACATTGGTGATTGGCTAGTATATTTTCATGATTTTATGTGTCGTTATTACGTTCGAATGTTTGCTTTAATTTCTGGTTAAAATAAAGACAAAAATTGTCCAATTAGAACGGCTCCTGATCAGACATAATAGACATTCATTGTCTGTTATATTTAACACTATATATTTAAATAATGATCTGCTGCTCCAGTACACGATATATATATATATATATATATATATATATATATATATATATATATATATATATATATATATATATATATATGAAGAAATATAGTCTTAAAGTGTTCTATATTTATGGGATAAAGTGCTCAATATCAGAGATAGAGCGTGTGTAAATATAAAAGTGGACATGGAAGTCAGCACTTAGAGGCGACAGTCTGTTTCATGCTAGTGCAATCGTCAGGCGACTAGTGCCTATATATATATATATATATATATATATATATATATATATATATAATTTAAAAAGTAAAAATCCAAACAACAGGAATCCGATTGTAAGCTGAAATTTCTTTTGTTAAGTAACAACCACAACAATATTTGTAACCTCTGCCAGAAAATTAGTAATTATGACATTTCAGGTCCAAAGAACCTTCTGAACCAGAAACCCGAACTCTTGAGTCCTTGCTTACATATTAGGAAATTCCTCTTAAACACATATGAGGCTGGATAAAAAAAAATATACATTTCAATTAACACCCGATCGATACTTTTATAATATTCTTACTTTTCTTCTCTTCCTCCTCCTTCCTCTTCCTCTACTTCCTTCTTCACATCCTCCTCCTCCCTTTCTATCACACCCAATGTCGTGCGTTTGTTCATTTATTTTTTTTAAATAATAGATAATAATAGCATCATTAGATTTTTTTTTTAAATAAAGCGTTAAGAGGTTATTTGATAAAAATCGCCTGAAGTTACCGTAAGAGCGGATTCAACTGACCTTGCTTTTAATTATATATATATATATATATATATATATATATATATATATATATATATATATATATGTCTATATTTCTGAGATGAGGAATTGCAATTATTTACATTATTTACATTGTTCGAATTACTGTCATATTGACGACGTTTTGGTCGTTGTACGCCCCGGCATACATCAGATGATTGGAATTTCGAACTGAACCCTTTATTTCGTCCACCGGGGTAGATTCTTCTAGTCCAACGTGCCATGCCTCTTCTGGTTGTCTCAGTTATCTCACATAAACTCAACATTCCAAGTTATGGTTCACCTCTGTAGTAGCCAGGTATTGAACTCACAACAGTTTGGGCCAATTCAACGTTTTAACTCACGGGGCCATGTGGAACTAAAACAATCTACCCCAGTGGACGAAATCAAGGGTTTAGTCCGAAATTCCAATCACCTGAAGAATGCCGGAGCGTACAACGGCCGAAACGTCCTGAATATGGCAATAAAGATAATCCGAACAATGTAAATAATGCAGCATTAACAAATTCAAAAATATAAATACCTTATATTAAATTAAATGAAGTCATGCCTAGCTTAGATATTAAGTTTTAATCTACTAGCATCAATCAGTCAGTTATGTGACATGCGTGATACACACGTAAGCGATCATGTATCTTTCAATACATGACTGACGAGGCAGATTCTTTCCCGCAGTAGGTTGACATTTCTTTCTGCGGTAGACCAGTTGCCATCCAAGGCTATAGAATCTGGTCTGTCCTACTATTTACCCGTAGCTGGCGGTGAGAAGAAAAGGATTCATACCTTCCCCAAGAGTATTAGCACTTAAGTGAATGTAATGGATTTGACTGGAATTCGAACTTGGCTCACCGTCAAAATTGTCAATCGTAGTTTTTACAAATAAAATTTCGGTCAACCTATGGATTCTCTTTTCAAGTTCACCCCAGACCTCAAGTGGAACTCATATATACGATCTATTGCTGAAGATTCTGGGAAAATGGTCGGCTCTTCGTAAGATTCCAGAAAGTATCTGACTACTTCTACTACGCTTTATCTTTGCAACAGTCAGATCAAACCAAAAATGTGCTATTGGTGTTATATCTGGGCTGGAACTACTCAGTCCTCACTTTCTGTCCTGGATACAGTTTTACATCGTTTACGCGGCTTTGTGGTGGGGGTGACATTTTCCACCATATTTCCCCTTTCCCGCGTCGCAAGCCTATCATTACTAAATTGCTCCTTCCATGGCGCATGCTCAGACGACGAGCTCTATTCTTTAATATTTTGCCGCTTTCCACATCCACAAGGTTGAATCACTCTCATCCCCTATGTATTCCTTTAGTAAGAAGGCCGTCCCACTCCAAAAGCTTGTTTCCAACAACCGCTACTTTGTATGGCAAATTCCTATGTGGATGCTTCCCCGGACACTATAATCCTAACTATTTCAAGTCAAATGTCAATCGTTACTTATCTGCGATATTTCTCGTAATCATCACTTCCTACTTCCTTGTTTTACGATCATATCACAAGCCTCTTTCAGTAGCGCACGAATTTGAGTGGCTCTTAGGCCTTGTATTGGGAGAATGTATTGGCATGCCTCTGTTTATAATTCTTGGAATCCGACCTTTTTCAATATATTTCTACATATGCCACAATAGGGCAGGTTGATTTTTCAGTTTCTATAGAAAATCAGCATTAAACTCAGTGTGAAAGCTGGAGTTTGATGTGATAAGTACTGACACCAAAAATTAGATTTATGATTATTACCAATTTTTGAGCATTTAGTTTTAAAGATCGTATGAAAAAATGTACAGGAATACCTAATTTTTGCAGGTTTTTGCTTAAAAACTTACTTCAAAATTTTACTATTTCAAGAATAAATCCAAATAAAGTTGATATATTTTTGTATTAGATACATTGCATGTAAAATATATTCAAACCAGAATTTTAATTATGAATCACCGCAAGCAAAATATTCAGTTTTTTACTGTATTCGGTAAGTAAAAACCATGTAAAAAAAATTGTAAAAGTTTATAAAAAAAGGCAACTCAATGAATAAGATTTGTTAGATCCTTTGTTAGATTATAATTTATTAAAAAAAATAGATAAATACTGCTGAGCACAAATTATGAAACAAAATGATTTAAATTTAAATTGTTTATTGAAAATCTCACTAAAACTACTGCATTGTATAACATATTACATCATTATATAGCTAAATTTTTTAGTATAATTTATCTTTGAAATATATGAAGGTCTTATTTGGTGGTACAATGATTTATTAATAATGTGCTTGCGTCATGCATCTTGTCCATATACAATTTGTAAAGATTCGGTTACTTATAAATTTTATAAGGCTTTCACTGATCACCGGAATGAAATTCCAACGCGACGATAAATGTAATTTTTAAACACATTTCCTCTAAAATGGGTATCGATTTGGGGAAAAATATTTCACATCCTTATTTATCATCTCAATCCCCAACTTTCAAATTGAGTGCAAAATCGGTTCTAAAATCGGCCTGGCTTAATGCTACAAGTATGAGACACTCGGTGAGCATCGAATTCAGTTACAGTGATTACGTTATATCGTTTTACGGATCTATATACTTGTACATATTATAATCATAGTACTGTTCACTACTTAAAAGTCAATGGAAATAACAGTAGCATTATTATCGAATTAGTATAAGTGTGGAAGTCGTTGCTAAGCACTTCACTATAATTCGCGTCGCCGTTGTTTGCAGGCGTTGATTCGAAGGCGAGACTGTTTCTTTTGACATACTTAATCCTTAACACGGACAATCGCCATTGAGTTTACGTTCAACTCGGATAAATTTAATCTTACAACTTTTCAGCTTCTAATATCATTAATCGATATTTGCATGTGATCGAAATTGCGTTGGAACAGCAGATAAAAAAAAAATTGCAAATTATATCGTTGTCTGGTACAGACGAGTTTAAAAATTACATAAAGAATATTAATAAAAAAGTTGCTTTTGCTTTATTGAAAGCACTATTTTCTTTTCTTTCCTAAAAATGACCAGGAATTCTATTTAAGTAAGTAAGAGATTAATATATATACAAACTTGAACATCATTATATGATTATCCTAAATTTGTCAATTATCCATGTTTGAGGACTTGGCTTATGGCGCTTGTTCGTCTCTACGATTTTTTTTTCTTTTTCTTTTCTGCTGAACGTTACGTTTACCAACTTAAGACAATTGGAACATTCCTCGATCGTCTGATAAAAAAAAATACTGCAAGAGACTTCAACCGTAATTTTCGAGAAGATTATTTATAGAAATGACAATCATTGGAGATTTTTATTTTCTTCACGGAAGGGAGACAATTGGCCCTCAATTACTACATTATGTTATTTTTGCATATCATTGACGAGACAGAAAATAAGAATTACTTTAATATATCCTATTATGCTCAGTAAATGCTTTTGTAATCTCTCTCTCTCTCTCTCTCTCTCTGTCTCTCTCTCTCTGTCTGTCTGTCTGTCTGTCTGTCTCTCTCTCTCTCTCTCTCTCTCTCTCTCTCTCTCTCTAGATAGATAGATAGATAGATAGATAGATAGATAGATAGATAGATAGATGTTTTTAAGCTTATCACCCCAAGCAAGGCTGGAAGACACTAGCACGCAAGGCGTTACAGAAGGTTTGGAGGAAGAGCAGATAGGAGTGGTAAAAGAGAGGATGTGGAGAAAGATAGTGGATCGGTCAAGGCAAGGGGGTTGATTTGCAGCGAGAGCAGATAGGAATGAAATGTGATGTGGAGAAGGGAAGTGGATAGATCAAGGCAGATGGAGATGTCGATTGACGTTACACTTAAATAGTTGGAGCTTGTATTTGTCAGGGAAACAGGAATAAGGAAGGGAGTTCCACAGGCGAGATGTGCGAGACATGAAGCTCATGAGGCCTAGGAACCAGCGAAAGCAGCTCCTCGGAGCAATTACCGTGAAAGTATTTGTAAAAAAGATAGATAGATAGATAGATAGATAGATAGATAGATAGATAGATAGATAGATAGATAGATAATGAACAGACTAAGATAGATAGATAGATAGATAGATAGATAGATAGATAGATAGATAGATAATGAACAGACTAAGATAGATAGATAGATAGATAGATAATGAACAGACTAAGATAGATATATATATATATATATATATATATATATATATATATATATAGATAGATAGATAGATAGATAGATAGATAGATATTCAGAATATACTCAGAATCAGAAAGAGACATGTGGAGTTTCTGGAATACATGAAGAATGCGGCCTTGGAAAGCGTCACTCTCACAGGGAAGGCATCGAGTCACCTGCCTGACGAGGTTGTGTGAATGGACGGCGGGTCGGCGTGCGAGAGGCTTGGCAAAGCAGAAACTCTGCTAAGAGACACAAGTGATAGGAAGTTTTGGAGAGCCATGATCACTCATGTCTGGAATAGACGCGGTACATAGAAGAAGAAGAAGAAGAAGAAGAAGAAGAAGAAGAAGAAGAAGAAGGAGGATGATGATGATGATGATGATGATGATGATGATGATGATGATGATGATGATGATGATGATGACCCATCATCCCAGAAATTTACACAGATATTCAGACGATTCGTGGCATCCGTCGGAATCGATGGACCTTGGGTCTGCACCCAAACAGTTATGCCTCAGCTGCTGATAGCGGCGCAATATCTGTTATTGCTGTACAGGCCCACACGGGAGTGACAAGTCTCGATTGCGATGAATGCATGTGAAGATGGTTTCCTCCGTCGTTGCCCTATACTTCTCCCCGGCACCAAGCCTTCGTTTCTCCTCTCCTCCCTCCTGCCCTCGGTGTAAATCGCGTTTCCCGAGCGAGCGATCGTTGGCGACGTTTTCCCACCTCTCGATGTCCATTGACCTCATGTCCCTTTTGCAGACGTCCTTGCTGTGGTTAATTTCCCGTACAGAAGGAAATTCAGAATCCTCACATGTAATCTTATCATACACATAAATACATGCACATGCAAACATTATATACATCAAGTCTCCCCCGCTTTCCGAAACTTCTCTTTACGACATTTCCCTTTACCGAAAGAACTACATTAGTAAAGGTTTCTCCTATTATCCGAAATTGCGTAAAACGAAGAATCAATTATCATTTAATTATATGGGCATATTTTTAGTATTCGCAAACCTAATAATCTTACGTGAAATTTTTACTGAGAGTGAAAATGCTGCAACTCTTGCAGACAATCATGACAACAATTCTGAAAGGGATCGAAGGCTGGCCGTAGGTTTACAGCATGCCAAAAAATCTGTGTGATGTTAATTAGTTAATCATGCTGTCGTATCTCAAACGTTCCACAACAGAGAACGAACTTCGACATCGATGTAGTCTGACGTAGAATGTTATTTTGGAGGTTTGGAAACGCTAATAGAAATTGTTTCTTTACTTTATACTGTTTAGTATAACGTAGAAAGCCAGTGTTTGAGGGCCCGTTCTTTTTTTTCCGGGTTTTGAACACTGGCTTCTAACCCCAATGAGTATTACAGGCAGCAGCGGGCATAACTTTGTTACAGATTAGATTTCGTTATTAATCACCATTTCTTAACGCGGAATGTCCACCATTTTCAGAGTCAAACCATTCAAATAGTGTGAATAATATTAATACTGCAACAACAGAAATGGATCGATATGCTTGCAAGCTGATATTTAGCTAAGATGAATATCGATTTGAAATGTTCACCAAATAAAGAAAATACGGTTTTGTTTACATTTCGTTGTACATTTTTATTAAGATTTTCGATGGTCTATGCCAGTAGATGTTAATTTCACAGCTTGTAAATAATCAGAAAACCGCCATGCATTTTAGTAGCTGTTGTGGTGTCCTACCTCTAAAGAGTCTATGTTGGACTCTTCCGCCTACTATAAGATTAGTATGAGAGACGGCCTTGGGGGAACAGTCGCTCAGACTGTTCATTGCTGTCAAACTCTCCGCCTCGGTGGAGAGGAACTCGGACGAAGCTTTGCTGCAGGGTAAAGTTTCGTCCGGGGAGGTAGACAGGACCCGAACCCGTTTTTACAGGTTCAAAGGGAATATTTTTAGCCGAGCCTACGGGCTCGGAGTACCCACGCTAAACCGACCTTGTGCCACATACACCCTCGTGGGGTGGAGGGAAGGTATTAAATATTAACAATCGACCAGACTGTTCATTACTGTCGAACTCTCTGCCTTGAGCAGAGAGGAACCCGGACGAGGCTTTGCCGAAGGGCAAAGTTTCGTCCGGGGAGGTAGACAGGCTCTGAAACCGTTTATACGGGTTCTAAAGCTAATATTTTTGGCCGAGCATACGTGCTCGGAGAACCCATGGTAATCTCGACCTTGTGCTACATAGATCCCTCGTGGGGGGGCTGTTAAATATAACAGTCGACCAGACTGTTCATTACTGTCGAACTCTCTGCCTCGGCAGAGAGGAACCCGGACGAAGCATTGCCAAAGAGCAATGTTTCGTCCGGGGAGGTAGACAGGCTCTGAACCCGTTTTTACGGGTTTAAAGGGAATATTTTTAGCTTAGCCTACGGGCTCGGAGTACCCACGCTAAACCGACCTTGTGCCACATACACCCTTGTGGAGTGGAGGGAAGGTGTTAAATATTAACAATCGACCAGACTGTTCATTACTGTCGAACTCTCTGCCTTGAGCAGAGATGAACCCGGACGAGGCTTTGCCGAAGGGCAAAGTTTCGTCCGGGGAGGTAGGCAGGCCCTGAAACCGTTTATACGGGTTCTAAAGCGAATATTTTTGACCGAGCCTACGTGCTCGGAGAACCCACAGTAAACTCGGCCTTGTGCTACATACATCTCTCGCAAAGGGGGGCGCTGTTTAATATTAACAGTCGAATAGATTGAACGCTGGGTCAACCGACACACCCTCACTAGTCGCGCAATACTCTTCTGTTGTACTTACGGTTTAATATATGATATATTTGTAACAGTTGTTTTGTTATTTCTTTAACCATTTACTTGGTCACAACATCCTGGCGACGAAGGATTCGAAGAAACGGACTTCACGTTAAATCAAAAAAAAATTTACGTGTTAACAGCAGTAGTTTTATTAATTTACTTGGGGTAAAATGATTAATATATATATATATATATATATATATATATAAGCATATTTCATTACAAATGACAAACAAGGCACTAGATTAAGCTTTTTATTTAATTTTTCTTGTGTTCGAACAAGTTTTTTCTTTTTTGGATACAGAGTTTTTAGAAACTGTCCAAATGTTAAACACACAAACACAAACTTACGAGATTACATCCGAAAGATACTAGTAGAAAATACAAACATAATAACCTCATCCACCTATACAAAAAGATTAAAAATAATGGAAGCCGTAATAATAACAAAGAAAAGGCCAACACTTAATAATATTAACTACGAACACGACTACAATGTGCTAAATGTGTTCGGAAAATAAAACATTTCTATAACACTAAAAGCATACACACAATGCACACAATCAATTAAACTAAATAAATAAAATCATCCTTGATGATGGCTAAAAGTATAGCCGAAAGTGCTCGTAATTATAGAACATTTGGACAGTTTCTACACACACTGTGCCCAAAAAAGAAAACACTTTTTCGAACACAAGAAAAATGAAATAAAATCTTAATCGTAGTACCTTGTCTGTCGCTTTCAATGAAACATGCATAAATGAAGGATTGCTGCCTAAATACACAATATATATATATATATATATATATCTGTGTGTGTGTGTGTGTGTGTGTGTGTGTGTGTGTGTGTGTGTGTGTGTGTGTGTGTGTGTTGTGGATGCGCCGTTGTGTAACGGATAGCGGCCCGGACTGAGAACTCCAAGAGTCAAGTTAGAATTCCAGTCGAGTTCATTACATTCACTTACGTGCAAATACGATACATACGTCTACCCCAACCCCCAACCCCAGTTATGGGCAGATTTTGTTCTATAGCCTTGGTAGGTAAACAGTCTAGAAGAATGACAACCCTCAATCCAGAATCTGAGGAGGGACGTTCGGAGACATCGTGGCAAACAATACGAACCAATTTTCCGTATTCGGCTAATTTTTTAAAAAAATTTAAAAAGTGTGATTGTTTCTGCACAAGTCTTCACCACTATAATCAATCATATGTGCGGATAGTCTCATGATCAAACATAATAGACATTCGTTGTCTGTTATATTCAACATTATATGCCTGAACATATATATATATATATATATATATATATATATATATATATATATATATATATATATATATATATATATATATATATATATATATATATATAGATAGATAGATATATATATATATATAGGATACTGATTAATATGTTCATAAACTGGTTTAGGAAGAAGAATTTCTCGGCTGACATATCTTGCATCAAAAAGGATCAGCGGCCCAAAATCTTCCAAGGAAATGAACAAATCTTCGTTTGTACGAAAATATTTAAATATATCATCTTTGAGAAAATGACACATTATACAACTTGTTGCGTCGTTATCAATTAAATTATATGACGAGATATACTTAACTGCCACATTATTTAATGTTTCATTCTGTGTTAGGCGTAAATTATAAATCGTTTGATGCTTGCAAAAACCGCCCTCCAAACATAACTTCCCTGCGATATCGACCCACTCGCTGAGAAGATAAGAGAAAATTGATTTTTTTTTTCGCGCCGTGCTCACTACACTGACAGTTTATAAATATGTAACGATAAATACACTCTTATGTCGTTTTCGAAGACACGGTTTTTCATTTTGCCTAATATAAAAACCAGATGTCCCTCATAAAGCACACAGAATTTGACACTCACTGAATGTGAAAGGAGTAGAGCAGTCTTTCTCAAATGGTGTGCCACGAGAGGATCGTGGGTGTGCCGTGAACTTCTTTAAAGCTCATTAATTAAATTATTTTCAAAAGAATTCCAAAGCACAATATGTGTACATATCAAAATTAAAACCCCTTTAATTGTTCGGATGTGCTCCTCGGTATGGCACCAAAACTTTAGGAATTAAAGCGCTCTACAAGTCCGGTGAAAAGCTCTCATCAATTTACAGTTGAGTTGGCTAGATAAAACCGCAAGTTCTATGCAGATAGTTCATTTTCTCGCTTGTGGAACTCTCTTTTAATTGTGCGTAGTGTCACCACAAATGTATCCACACGTTTCCGGTGTCTGTTTTTTTTTATTTTAATTTAGGTCAGCGAATCGGTAGCGAATTATGCATCGAAAAATAATTCATATTTATCTGTATCTCACTCATTTAAACCGTTATTTAACTCCTCTCTTTAAAACTTCTCTCTGTTAAATTTTAATCCCCACCTTCACCTTTAGGCCTTCCTGTTCTTCTTTCTTCTGTTACACCCTCTCTGTAGAGCTTTCAGACATCTCCCTCTCACACTTGTTTCCCACTTCCACACATACACTTCACTAAAATTTTATTTTTTGTACCCGGAGTTATATTTTCAGATTTCTTTTTGAATTTGTAGGTCTGATGAATTGGATCGTGATTACGATTACAATGTAATAAATTATAAACATGGAATATTATTGTTTGAGCTTTTGCATCATATATATATATATATATATATATATATATATATATATATATATATATATTTGTGTGTGTGTCTGTGTGTTTGTGTGTATTAATGTGGATAAATCAAATAACTAGATATTAGCAACAGACATACATGCGTTAGCATGCATACAAAGGAAATCGAATAAATATTTACTCAATTTATTGGTGCAACTACACATGAACACGAACGAGCAATGCTGGGAATTTGAAATTTTAATTCGTAATTTTTTTCTGTATAATCGAGCTAATTTCATGTAGATACAAACATACATATATACAGACATCAGGCACAATCTTTCTTTTATATATATATATATATATACAACGTTTTCATTGGTCCAAGGAAATTTTGCATAGGCTCGTGAATTTGTTTTCTCTTTTTCTTCAGCTCGCCAATCAATCTCTTTGAAAAGAAAGTTTTCTTTTAACTAAGGCGAGCGAATTTCTTTCCGTCTTTTTTCCTCGGTTCGCCTGTGCATCGCGAACAATGTTACAAAATTGTGTTGGAGCACCATCATGCCTGAACCATATGCGTCTTTGTATTGGCAGGGGTACATCCTCTAGCAGGTCTGGAAGAGTGTTCGCAATAAAGTTCATGTAGGCAGTACCTCCATCTCTGAGACTTGTAGTGCCACGCAGCTCTGTCCTATCGGTAACTCCGATCATTTCTGTAGTGTCTGTTAGTATCTCCTTCAGCCCCACCTCCTGCAAGGAGCCTCCTACCACCAGAACCTCATTCTGCTACCAACGGGCTGACTGAAATCGGCTCTCGCTCCAAATCTTCTGTAACCCCCTTACCTTGATCGATCCACTATCTTTCTCCACATCCTCTCCTTTACCACTCCTATCTGCTCTTCCTCCAAACCTTCTGTAACCCCTTGCGTGCTAGTAGCTTTCAGCCTTGCTTGGGGTGATAAGCTTAAAAGAAATATATAGATACACACAATTCCAACCCACATAATTAAATATAAATTGATGCTGGTGTCTAGTTTTTATTGTCCCATCCGCCCTAAGATATTGGCCATGTAAATTTGTTATTCCATCTTTTTCAAATCTTGCCTCATCCGTAAACAAGACTGAAGAGACAGATCGGCAGTTTATACAATAAACCATAGGCAAAAGTTCTCCCATGGTATGCGATCAGGGGACAAAAGACCCTGCACACGTTGCAAATGATACGGATACAGGAGCTGCTCTTGAAGTCCCCCATGCGGTACTATGAGATGTACGTCATGCTAGAGCCACTTGACGTGTGCTGATATCTAGATCGTCTCCAACAGCATGTAGAATGTGTTATTCATGGTCAGGTGTTCTAGCGGATCTCGGACTTAATTCATCCATAGTTTGTGGTGCCAAGCATTCTGTCTTAGCAACGCAACGATAAACAGCAACAAATGTTGGATGACTCGGCTGCCTTCTGTCTAGAAACGCCATCTAATACAGCCACCGCGTTCATTACCATTCTCGCAGCCGTGTGTAAAAATCATATCTGCCAGCTCACGATATGACTGTCCTGCCATTGGTAAACTGAATACTTCTACGTTAACTCACTACAACACTTAACGTTGAAGACAGACTAGCCACAAATGTACACGAATGACAAATGTATTCTAGTCTACGTGGCCACACAGCGCCATCTACCGTAAACTTTCATTAAACTTAACTCAAAACGAAGGATTTGTAGACATATGTTTATATGGACTTTTGCCCTTGTTTTAGTGTATGGAACCCGCTCCCAAAGTTTGTAAAAGCATTATTGATACACCCTGTATTTCTATACTATATTATATATTTGTATATATAATACATATTTTTATATAAGCTAAATAAGTTGTTTCCCTATGTCATGCTAGACAATTTTTCGCGCCAGAATATATCTTACATATTTATAAGTCTACCTTGCTTTGAAGATTACTACCACATCTGGTCTGGTTTAGAGATTGATAAAACCCAACTAATAATCTGCAATGTTACTGATCCTAAACTGGCATCTCGGCTTCAGTCCTCTTCCCACCGCCGTAACGTGACTTCCCTGTGCCTTTTCTATAAATACTTTCATAGTAATTGTTCTGATAAACTTTCACTATGGTACCTAGACTGTATGAATTTAAGCGCAGTACAAGAATGGCAGCAAGGTCTCATCATTTTACTAAGGGTTTCTTCTCTCGCACTTTTTACTTATAGAACTCTCTTACTTTCTCGCTTCTTACTTTCCAGTCAACTTTGATCTTCAATTTTTAAATTCAATGTTAATCGTCATGTTATGTCTTCTTAATTCTTATTGTCCACTCTCCTTAACTCTCCAGTAACACCTTGCCGTGCTAGTGGCTTTATTCCCTTGCTTGGGGTGAAAAGAAAAACAGTCAACTAAGAGTAGGCCAATTTGTTTCTCATTCCCTCACACACAGTAGACCCCCACCAGACTGTGTCTAAATGTAATGTCAATTGTTATCTTGTCTTCTTAATTCCTTGTCCTTTTATTGTTAACTCTCCTTAATAGTAGCTTTTTTCATATCACCTAACACTCAGTAACCCCTTGCGTCCTAGTGGCTTTATTCCCTTGCTTGGAGTGAAATGAAAAAATCAAATAAGAGTGGGCCAATTATTTTCTCATTCCCTCACACACAGTAACCTCCTCCCGCTTGTGTCTAAATGCAATGTCAATTGTTATCTTAATTCCTTGTTCTTGTATTGTCCTCTCTCCTAGATAGTGGTTTTTCTTATATCCTCTAACACTCAGTAACCCCTTGCGTCTTAGTGGCATTATTACCTTGGTGAAGTGAAATTATATATATATATATATATATATATATATATATATATATATATATATATATATATATAATTATTTGTCATCCAGAGACAGACTGTTTCGCTGTTTAACAGCTCATCAGTGCGGCTAGACGTCCGGTTGCCTCTAGCTAGGATCGAAACCCGACTGAATTTGCGTCAGTCGGAACTTCTCCCACTAAGCCGTCAGTGCACGGCAGGAATGAAGGTGAATTTTAGCGTGTTTATTTTTAGATTTAGATAAACACACAGTGACTGACAGTGACTCAATTCTGCCGAAGAGTCGTGCAATATTAGCTTAAATAGTCACTGTTTACAAATTCACACCTCAAACCAGAGAGCTCAACCGAAATTAATTTTTCAGGAGCCAATATATATATATATATATATATATATATATATATATATATATATATATATAACTTTGTGTCTGGTGTAGCTGATGAGATTGCCCTGCGGACAATCAGATGGAAATAATGTCAAGCCCTAACAGACATTCCCTCTGTTTACAGAGGGAGGGCTGTCTGGACCTGCCATAGATCGTTTCCAATGCCTTAAAAAGAACGAGCATGACTAAGTATAGAGAAAGAGTCAATGCTGAAATTGGTGGCACAGCATGGATTATTTATAAGGTACTCAGAGATATATATATATATATATATATATATATATATATATATATATATATATATATATATATATATATATATAGAATTAGATGACTTCGAGAAGGATTTAACTGACCTAGTTAGAAACATAAAATTCCATAAAAAACAAGATGCATTTCAAAAAAAGCTAAAAGAAGATATAGCTAAAATAAACAGTTCAACAAATGTATTTATTGCAGCCGACAAAACAAGAAATTTATACAAACTAAGCCCTCCTACGCTCAATAAATTACTAAAGAACAACATAACCAAAACATACAAAAAGGCACCCAAAACAATAGAACACGATATAAATAAAGAAGCTAAAGCAATCGCTCAAAAATTAGACCTAGATGACCGAATAAGTTGCATGAGCAAGACGCAAGCCTTTATCACACTAAAAGACCACAAAGAAAATTTCAAAACCAACCCTGCATGCAGACTCATAAACCCAGCCAAAAGCGAACTAGGTAAAATAAGTAAAACGATACTAGAAAGAATTAATTCTGAACTTAGGAAGAAGTTAGGAGTAAACCAGTGGAAAAACACAAAAGCAACCATTGACTGGTTCAACAGCATAAATAACAAACAAAATTGCCACTTCCTACAATTAGACATAAAAGAATTTTACCCATCCATAACAGAACGTACGTTAGATAAGGCCATCAACTTAGCTCAGGAACAAATAATAATAAAACCAAACGAAATCGACATCATTAAGCATTCCCGTAAATCATTATTATTTCACCATGAAGAAGCATGGATAAAGAAAGATGGGATATTTGACACTACAATGGGAAGCTTTGACGGTGCTGAGACATGCGAAATCGTAGGTATTTACTTACTACACGAACTAAGCAAAATAATAGATAGAAATGACACAGGGCTCTGCAGGGATGACGGTCTCATAATCTTAAGAAACTGCAACAAACAAAAGACAGATAAAACTAGAAAAGCAATAATTAAAATTTGCAAAAATAACGGATTCGAGATAGATATAAAAACTAACCGAAACGAAGTAGATTTTCTAGATGTTACCTTCAACCTAAGAAAAGGCACACACAAACCATACAGAAAACCAAATGATAAACCACAGTACATACACATATACTCCAACCACCCGCCTTCTATAATCAAACAGATACATAAATCGATTAACCGCAGGCTTTCCGACAATTCTTCCGATGAATCTATATTTAACAAAGCTAAGAAAGACTACGAAACAGCCCTAAAAGATAGCGGATTCTTAGCAACACTCACATACTCACCACAGAACACAAAAAAGACCAACAGGAAAAGAAATATCATATGGTTCAACCCACCGTACATCAAAAACGTAAAAACAAACATAGGAAAAATATTCTTCAAACTTTTACACAAACACTTCCCGGAATCAAGCACCCTACACAAAATATTCAACAAAAACACAGTAAAAATCAGCTACAGTTGCACCGAGAACATGGCACAAATAATAAAAAAGCACAACAAGAAAATTATTAACAAACCACACGAACAAATTAAACCCACGTGCAACTGCAGAATAAAAAACGAATGTCCCTTAAACGGTAATTGTTTACAAAACAACGTAATCTACCAAGCCACGATAAAATCAGCAGATAATGAAGAAAAAGTATACATAAGAGTAACCGAAGGACCATGGAAACAAAGAAATTATGTACACAAAATGTCTTTCACAAATAGTAAATATGCGAACAGCACAATGCTTTCTAAGTATATCTGGGAAATAAAAAACAAAACACACACCATACCAAAAATATCTTGGAAAATAAGGAAAAAATCATCAGCCTATAACAACCTATCAAAACTTGCAAACTTTGCTTGGAGGAAAAAATAGCTATCATTACCTTCCCAGATCAAAATAAATTATTAAATAAAAGATCCGAGCTAATCTCAAAATGCAAACATGAAAACAAATTTTTACTACGTAACTTAAAATAGAAAAATAAATAAATATATAAACAAACAAAATAACAATAAAATAAGCAAAATAAATTACTCCAAACAAATTACAAAACTACACCTGCTAGAATATGCGAAAAAAATCAATAAAGTAAATAATGAACAAATTATCAAACTATTATGAACAAAAAATTAAACTATAAAAATCAAAACTATAAAAATCAAAACAAAAGAACGGACGAAAGTTATAACTGTTATATAACGATAAAAAATTAAAAAAATAAAAAATTAATAAAAGATAATATACTACGTTACTTAAAAATCGAAGGCCAAAAAGAGAAAATATACAGTGTAACAAATAAATAACAACAAGTATAATAAATTGATCTAAATACATCCAAATATATAAATAAACTAACAACCGATAACGATAAACTAGCCGTTTAGAAAAAAACAAATAAAGATAATCAACCCAAATAGATAAATTAAAAACTGTTCCGACCAAAATAATAGTGAGAACAAACCACAACATCCCACCACAAAATTCAACAAATAGATTTAATCAATGACAAATAAACAAATATATAAGATAAAAAATAAAAAATGAAAATAAATAAAAACAAGCACAACAATTTGACCCAAATAAATAAGCAAACAACCGACTTCCGGTAAATGGCCGCCATAATAGACTACCAACAATAAGCTATATAAACAAATTCTTACTACGTTAATAAAAAACACCGATCAAAATAAAAAAATATAAATAAATATATAAGATAAAAATAAAAATAAAATTAAAAAAATACAAACAAACAAAAAAACAAGCAAAATATTTTGACATAAATAAATAAACAAATAAGCGACTTCCGGTAAAAGTAACCGCCAAAATAGACTACCCATAATGCACCAATGACCCTTATATATAAATAGCCGAGAAAAATGCCTGACGATTGCACTAGCATGAAACAGACTGTCGCCTCTAAGTGTTGACTTCTATGTTCACTTTTATATATATATATATATATATATATATATATATATATATATATATAATTTTGGTTCTGGTGTAGCTGAAAAGATAGATTGCTCTGCGAGGCTTTCTATTCATATATATATGATGATATATGCATATGAATAAGCACATAAATACGTAGGTATACTTGAATGTCGAGCGTGAATGATGAGTATGAACACAACCTTTGCTATGTGCAACAAAGACAGTGATATATTGTTCGAAATGTGATTACGAGTTTCTTCCTGTGGCTTCCCGCCAAATGATATAGCATATATTTGATTGGTCAATTCGCTGATATCTTAGCCGTAGTATTACTCGTCACGGAAACTGAATTCAGCAATGCTTTGAATACGGTTTCTCAGTCAATAATTTACATAATAACCTCGCATCATTTCATTTTGTTAGCCTTTTTTTATTTTCATTCTCACACTTAAGCATTATCTGTCGGTCCCACTATAGCTATTGTTAAGTGCGGAGTTTAAATAAAGAGATTCTCGTTTATCATACGGCTATATCAATTACAATATTTTTACTTTGATATAACTTTTTCGAACATGAAACATATATGCAGGAAAAAAACGTTGTTAGATCTGATGTATTCTTGACCGACACAGCCAAGAAGTGCCACGCCGATCAAGCAAAACCGAATTAGGGCCTTATAAACTCAAATTCTTCCAAGATTCTCGAAAGCCCATATCTACTCAATTTCGTATCCGAACGTAAGTAAAGCAATTTCTAAAGAAGTATAGTTTTTTTTTTATTAATCCGAGAGATTATATCACTTTAAACATTATTTTAGTGGATAGCCATATTTGAGTAGACGCTCTGTTTACTTATTAAACAGTATATTTATTTATTTTCGCCTATCTGCCCGAATATTTTTCTCCTTTAATAAGATTTCTCGAATATTCAGGCCGATAGACGAAAAAAAGTCGAGAACAAATAAATATATATATATATGTGTGTGTGTGTGTGTGTGTGTGTGTGTGTGTGTGTGTGTGTGATATACGAACTCTATAGTCAGTTATGTGCCATGCGTGAGGCACGCTTAGACGATCATGTATCATTCGATACATGATTGACGAGGCAGACTATTTTTCCCGCAGTAGGTTGCCATTTCTTTCTGCGGTAGTCCAGTTGCCATCCAAGGCTACAGAATCCGGTCTGTCCTGCTATTTACCCATAGCTGGGGGGAGAAGAAGAGGATTCATACCTTACCTTTAGTAATGAATTCGACTGGAATTCGAACTCGACTCTCCGATTCCTCAATCCATGCTGCAATCCATTACTCCACCTTACCTCCTCACGAACATTTTATCATTCAGTTATACCCGATTAGTTTTACGAACTCTATAAATAAAACTAATAGTGGATAACTGAAAGATAAAATGGAAAAATGTTACGGTGCAGTCCATATATTATACTGGTATTACTGTCTTTTATTTAATATATATATATTTATTGTTTGTGATATCTTTACAGAAGAAAACTCCTACGCTTCTGAAAACCCTACAACATATACAATAAGGAAAAAATTAAACTGAAACTCCAAAAATGTGATTTATACACTCAAGTGCACAAAATGCAACAAATCCTATATAGGTATCACCCAAGCACTAAACAACAGCGCTTCTCTTCATAAAAGCAACATTAAATTACCAATTACCAGACAACATGAAACTCTTTGTGCCCCTACAAATCCACAAATGTAACGAAGGTAAATTTAAAACTATGCCAATATATCAAACAGACAATTATTCTTACCTACAAATACAAGAAAAAACTTCATAGACAAATTTAAACCAGTAATAAACAAATCATAACCCCACACACTAATCGGACAACACACATGCACAAACGCACAATATAAATATGTACGGGAAACGAATATATACACATACTGGCAAAAAATGGAACCCCCGCATACACAAACGAACACTACACACCATACAAAGTTTATACACACTTTATACACATACACGAAAATGTCTGGAAAGTGCCCTGATCACTAGTTCAGCCACGATAAATTTGCATCCAAGCTCTTAGATTATATCACCATTCGTGGTAGATTTTATGTTGTCACAATATGGGATAATCAGGGAAAGGTGATGGATAGAAAAAGAATAAAAAATGAATAGAGATGGATTTGGCCAGATTAAAAAAAATATTTTTTCAAAAATATTATTTCTAAAATATTCTTTTAAAAAATGTTGAAACTACCTGCGTCTCTCGTTTCGTGTACATGTGTAGAAGTGACAGGATCAACAAAGCCCATGTCACTAAAATTTTTCAAATTTATCAGATTTTTCTAAATACACATACTAAGAAAAACACACACAATACACAAAAACAGAGATAGGTTTAAAAAGATACAGAGGTCATTAAAAATAAGAACAAAGACCTCTTTCCTTCCACCTTTCTCCGACAAATCCTAATTGTTTTATTACTCTTTAGGCAGGGGAACACTAATCCAAGAAGAATTTGGATTACTACAACGCACAAAAGACAATGATGAAACTTAGGAAAAAATAAAGAAAAAATTAATTCCTTTAAATGATATGTGGAAATAACAATTCTTCGCCTGACGATGGTCACAAGACCTGGACCACGTTTAGCAAAAACTATAGAAAATAAAGTAAAATAGATATTTAGAAAAATTAAATAAATAAACCACATTATAACCAAAAACATTTGCGGCTTCTCTTTTCTTTTTTTAACAATATACACCTTTCTCTCGTTGGAAGAACTTTAAACTCTCCACTTTATATATATATATATATATACATATATATATATATATATATATATATATATATATATATATGATAGAATATATATATATATATATGATAGAATATATATATAAATATATATATATATATATGATAGAATATATATATATATATATGATAGAATTTGGGGAATTTGAATAATGATTACAGTAATTCATAGAGTCTAGAATAATCCTCAACAGAATGCAGAAATATATATATATATTAGCTTCCATTTTTGAAACATGGTTATCACTGTGTAGCGAAAAACCCATATTTTAAATCAATTAATTTATAATATTAATGTTCTGTAAATTTACATGGAGCAGTATTGTGTAAAAATAAAAATATCTATAAGAACACCAGATTTTATATCTTACTGTTCTTTCTTTTTATTTATTTATATATATATATATATATATATATATATATATATATATATATATATATATATATAGCATTTGGTGGAGATTAGAATAATCATTATAGTAATTTATCGAGTCAGAAGAATACTCAAAGCACTGGACGGCCGTTTCCTCCTATTTGGAACTCATCAGCAGCGCGCATCCACTACCGAGAATAATCGGACCCGGACCGTTACGATACAACGCAAGCGTCATACTACTGGACCAACGGGCCACAGTGATGAAGAAATATATATATATATATATATATATATATATATATAGTTTTATCATGAACTTATATTATATCAATAATAGGTTTATTTTGTCCATAATGCATAGGTAACCTTGATATATTTGAGAATGATATTAGAATAATCCGGAACTTATACTAGAACCAAACGGCCTGTATATGTATGGAAAATGAATTCAGTAAACATGGAAAAATAGAAAGGACAAAGACAAGGATATGTCTTCTCACCGGACTTATTCCACCTATAATACTGAAAGAATTAGAAGTTTTACCAGGATTCATTATTAGCGGCGACAATGTTAACAGCTAAGAAATGCAGATGAGACAGTATAGATAGCAAACACAAAAAGGAAAATACAGAAACTTCTACAGAATGTAGTAAAGGAAAGCGAGAAGAAAGGACTAACTATCAGTTGTAAGAAGGCAGAATATATGGTTGTTAGCAAAAAAATAAGAGCTATCGGTTATTTATTGCCGCAATCTAAATATTTTAAACACACTGTTATGGCTTCGACTAAAGATAACATTTATTGTTAGTCACTTTGCTATAAATAGGTATTTTTGGTCATTTTGCTATAAATATTTATTGTTGCTAATTTTACTATAAATATATATTGTTGCTAATTTTACTATAAATATGTATTGTTGATAATTTTACTATAAATATGTATTGTTGATAATTTCTTTTATATAAAAATATATTACTGGTATTTTTGTACTTTAATAGTGCATTTTTTTGTTTGAGGGTTCACTATTTGCCCATAGTTATGACCCTAACTTGTGCTACTTCCCCAGATCATGGTGGACCTGAGAACAATAACAATTAAGAGGTGGTTCCATGCTCCTCAAAAGCTCCAATCTCCCAATCAGATGCCTTGCTGCTGGATGTAGTTTATCATCATACCCAGGACTAGAAAGTGTGTGCCACTATAAGAAAAGAGTCTCAATGCGTTTATCAGGAATATACAATAATTATTATATTATACTAACAATACCCGTGACAATTTCACGCTTGCTTATGTAAATTTTCTTATAAATTATAATTTACTCATTGAATCAGCTCCTTGCAAAATCCATGACCATAAAATACCCGTAGAAATTCCGTTATTGCATCGTTAAATTCATTTCGCTTCATAACTTAAAAATATTGCAATAACAAGCATAAGTATGAACACGTAGAGCACTTCGATGTGGTGTAATGGTTAGCAAGCTTGTCTCGCCAGATCAATTACGAATGAATATTAAGTTCAACCCTCACTGGGCGCTCATGCTTTCGGCCTTCTGCCACGTCTAAGCTACGATTAGAAAGTCGCCAAGAGTATGAATGGGGTATTATTTAAAGAAGTAAGAGTGTACAAATGAAAAATTCGAAATTGGCAATTTCACTGTAGCAGACATTAAACAAACGAGAGCGTTATTGCCTCCCCAGTGTTCCCTTGCTTGCTTGCTTTTTCACTAAAACTAAATAGATTCTCTGATATATCTTTTCCTTCCGTCTTTCCTCACAATCAAAACGGAATGGTCCATTATTTATTTGAGATAATGGCAAAACATAACGTACGCGCTAAGTTACGAAGGAGCAAGCAGAATTAAGGGTGTTTCATTAAGACGGATCAAAGTCTGCAGTAAATAAATCAGTGTTATTGGTGAAAATTTATTTATTTCTCTAATGGATCATGTTATTTAAGTCATGGCAGCTATGTGTTAAAAATAATACCGCCCAAATATCCGCCAAGTCTTTGGCGGCACACCTCCACTCGATGGTCAAAATCTTTGATGACGTCTCTGCATAGTTGCTCCTCGATCTCACCAATATGCCTTATTATCTCATCCTTCAGCTGTTGAATTATTATTGGCTTGTTCGCATAGACCTTACTTTTGAGATGACCACAAAGGAAGGGATCTAAAGGCGTCAAGTCGCACGATCGTGGTAGCCAATTGTCTTCGCTGTTTCGAGAGATGATGCTACTTAGGAACTTCTCATTGCATTTCTGTTTGAACGTCCATTTTCGTAATAGGCTTCAATAACTTTAACACGTTGTTTGATTGTTAATTTTTCAATGGTTGAAAATGCCAAATACTTAGTTTGTTAAATCTGAAAGAAAAAGAAAAAATCATTAGTCGCTTAAACTTAATTCACATTTAAAATCGGTCCAAGTTATTGGAACACCCTTTATAATTAGTATTATTTCATTTTCCCCCGACAAGAATTTGATGCGACATTTATATGTTATGCTTAAAGGGAACTAACTTTTATATATATATATATATATATATATATATATATATATATATATATATTCGCTTAATATGTTCCATGTGTTATTTTAATAAACAACGATTCTGACGGCCCCCATAAAACCATGCATTCTACATTCCTATTGTTAGTGGTTAATCTTTTCTCATTGCTCTCTTCGATTGTCTTGTCTAATAGTTTTATATTTTAAGCTTTCTTTCTGAATCTTGTTAAGAAGCCCACTCGCTGTTTCTCCATGCTTCTCCTGTCTTCGCTATGCCCTGTGAATGTAACCTTCTCCAAGCTTTCTTTCATCGTTATGTGTACCAGAAATTGTAGTACTCTCTTTCTTTTTATGTCCTATTCACTTTCAAATCTCGATTCTCAATCAATTCTCTGTCAATGATATCTAAGCATTCTTGCAGTATTTACTATTGTTGAAGTTATCACTAACATTTTTGTCGAGATTTACAAACTCTACGTTTCGTTCAATTTCGCAAACCAATCGATGAAATTTGAAAGATTTGTTTGAAAAAATACTTTGACAAAACCCTACATTGTGGTTTAAGAATTTCTTTAATTTAATTTAATTATATAGGACTTCATGGTAAACAATATTTTTTAAGAAAATTTCCTTTTTAACAGAAAATAATAAATTCTTAGGATTTCTTACTCTTGAGCATGCAGCATATATCTGGTCATGCGTAAATATTTCTTTCTGGAGCTAAATTCCAACTTTTTGAAACGTTTGGCCTTGTGATTTGTTTATAGTTCCAGAAAAGACAGGGTGAACTGGAACATGGATTCTTGTATATATAAAACTTAAAGAAAAGATATACAAAAATTAATATTGTATTTTTATTAATTTGTTATTTTAATCATTAAATTGTTTTTAAAAATAGTGGGAGTATTTTGTTTGTTAAATAATAAAACTTTTAATTTTTCCAAAAAAAATTAATGAAAATTTATTGTACTAAGCTATGCACCCTAGTAAAACCAACTATACTTTGTATCTCCTTACATGTTTGCACTTCTCCCTAAAATTTGGTTTCCATCAGTCAATGTATGGCTATTTTAGAGGGTGTGACGGACGGGCGGATTAAGGAAAGTCACAGAATTTTATATATAGATAGAATATGGTTTTGTTTGATATTTTTTAGGTTTCTTATACTTGAATTTGAACCTACATGTCGATTTGATTTTTCGTGCACTTAACCGTTAGTAGAACTCTGCATATTCTTTCCTCCCAAGTAATGAGACATTAATTTTTTTCATGATCTTTATTGCCTCTGATTACTAGTAATTGTTTCTCCTTTTAGAATGTGTGCCGAAAATATCAAATTTAGGCCAGACGCTGACGACGATTTCAAAAGATGATTAGAAGAAACAAAGATGGCAGCAGACACAGAAGCGCGAGAACGAGGCAAGCAGAAGAAAAAGCAATAAACGTATGCATTAAGGGCAGCAGAACGGGCAATGTATAATATTCAACTCCGGGTTATTAGACCTAATTGTCTACGATATCATAAAAGAATATTTCTGCAGGACATAAGAGCTTTCTCTATAAATACTTAGTGCTGTCTATGCCAGCCAGATCAGCGGTGTCATGTACTATGACGTCATTCATCAGAGACATGGTGCTTCTGTAAATATCAACAACGTATATTAAGCAATTTGTATGAAATAATATCCTTTCGGCGCCATTTGTAGAAGTCTTTTTTAAAACGTTATCTTTAGTGGATATCCGTATTTCAACAGACTCCCCGTTTATACTAAATAATATTTATTTCGTCTACTGGGCTGCGTACTCGAGAAAAGAAATAAGATGTTCGAACATGTACCCACTTTGAATAAATGATCTGCCTAATACAGTGTTTCTCAAACTTTTTAAACAATGGCACACCTAGGAGCAAATGAAAATATCACGGCACACTTAGCAAAATTTGTAAAGGGTATTATTTAAATGTTATAAAATGAAACCATGGATTATTACTTATTTTATTACAATGTTTCTATTCAATTATTTGTGTAACTTAATGTTTTCTCCTGGTTTCTTAGTCGAATGTACGATAAGCAGACTCTTATCTCTTCTTCAGTTGAGCGTAGTTTTTCTCGTTTCTTATTTTTGATCTGTTATATTCCGTGCTAATAGGAATATATACTTGAAAAACTAAGTTAAGGTGTATTGTAAAAAAAACAGTACAATAAGAATAAAGGTAACAGTTAGGCACAAGGTCGTTGCAAGTCCAGTAATGAGTGCTACTATTGGAAGGTCGGTGGTTCCCGCATAAGTCTGAGTCGTACTCAACAGATCCCAGCTAGTAATATTTACCAACCGGGGGAGGATGTGACACAAGGCAGAATTTAAAGTGGGGCAATCCGAGCCGGTAGGCTCGGCCAAAAATCCACCGTAAACTCCGCATAAACAGGTTCGGGTCTGTCTACCTCCCCGGATGAGACTCTGCTCTTCGATATAGCCACGTCAGGTTCCTCTCTGCCCGAAGGGAGAGAGTTCGATAACATCTAAGAGCTGAGTAACAGATCTCAGCTAGTATATTTAGCTACCCACCACGAAGGATACATGTGGCACAAGGCCGGGCTTAACGTGGGATCTCCGAGCCCGTAGGCTCAGCCAAAAATATTCCCAATTCGAACGCGTATAAACGGGTTCAGGGTGAGTATACCGGCCCGAAGGAGTCTCTGTCCTTCAGCGGCTCGGCTCGGCCAAACATATTGCCTATTGGAACCAGTAAAAATGGGTTCAGGGACAGTCTATCTCACCGAACGAGACTCTGCCTTTCGGCGGAACCTCGTCTGGGTTCCTCTCTGCCCAAAGGCAGAGAGTTCAACTGTCTATCTGGAACAGATCTCAGCTAGTAATATTTAGCAACCCCACCGCGAGGGTTACATGTGGCACAAGACTGGGTTTAACGTGGGTTTTCCGAACACGTAGGCTCGTCCACAAATATTCCCTATTCAAACGCGTATAAACGCGTTCAGGGTCAGTCTACCTCCCCGAACGAGACCCTGTCCTTCGGCGGAGCCTCGTCCTGGTTCCTCTCTACCCGAACGCAGGTAGTTCAACTGTTTAGCTGGAACAGGTCGCAGCAAGGATATATAACAGATCTAGCTACCCCCACGCCACGATGGTTGCATGTGGCACAAGGCCAAGTTTAACGTGGGTTTTCCGAGCCCATAGGCTCGGCCAAAAATATTCCCTATTGGAACCCGTAAAAACGGGTTCAGGGACAGTCTACCCCGCCGAACGAGACGTTGCCCTTCGGGGGAACCTCGTCCGATTTCCTCTCTGACCGAAGGCAGAGACTTCGACTGTGTAGCTGGAACAGATCGCAGCTAGAATATATAGCTACCCCCCACGAGAGTTGCATGAGGCACAAGGCCGGGTTTAACGTGGGTTTGCCAAAAATATTCCCTATTTGAACACCTAAGAAACGGGTCAGGGTCAGTTTACCTCCACGAAAGACTCTGCCCTTCGGCGCAGCCTCGTCCGGATATCACTATGCCCTATGGCAGAGAGTTCGACTGTTTAGCTGGAACAGGTCCTCCATACGAGGATTGCATGTAGCAAAAGGCCGGGTTTAATATGGGTTTTCCGATCCTGTAGGCTCGGCCAAAAATATCCCCTATTTGAACACGTAAGAACGGGTTCAGGGTCAGTCTACCTCCCCGAACAAGACTCTGCCCTTCGGCGGAACCTTATCCGGGTCCCTCGCTGCTCAGTGGCAGAGAGTTCGACTGTTTAGTTAGAACAGGTCGCAGCTAGAATATCTAGCTACCCCCCACGAGAGTTGCATGTGGATGTAGGCCGGGTTTAACGTGGGTTTTCCGAGCCCGTAGGCTCGACCAAAAATATTCCCTATTTGATCCTGTAAGAACGGGTTCAGGGTAAATCTACCTCCCCGAACGAGATACTGCCCTTCGGCGGAGGCTCATCCTGGTATCTCTATGCCCGAAGGCCGAGAGTTTGACTGTTTAGCAGGAACAGGTCGCAACTTGTATATTTAGCTACCGCCCCACGAGGGTTACATGTGGCACGAGGCCGGGTTTAACGTGTGTTGTCCGAGATCGTAGGCCCGGCCAAAAATATTCCCTATTCGGACACGTATCAACGGGTTCAGGGTCAGTCTTCCTCCCCGAACGAAACTCTGCCCTTCGGCGGAGCATCGTCCGAGTTCCTCACTACCCGAAGGCAAAAAATTCGACTGTTTAGCTGGAACGGGTCGCAGCTAGGATATCTAGGATATCTAACTAACCCCACCCTACGAGGGTTGCATGTGGCACAAGGCCGGGTTTAACGTGGGTTTTCCGAGACCGTAGGCTCGGCCAAAAATATTCCCTATTCGAACACGTAAAAACGGGTTCATGGACAGTCTACCTCCCCGAACGAGACTCTGCCCTTCGCCAGAACCTCGTCCGGGTTCCTCTCTGCCCGAAAGCAGAGAGTTCGACTGTTTAGCTGGAACAGTTCGCAGCTAGTATATTTAGCTACCGCTCCACGAGGGTTACATGGGGCACAAGGGCGGATTTAACGTGGGTTATCCGAGCCCGTTTAGATGTAACAGGTCGCAGCTAGGATATCTAGGATATCTAGCTACCGCCCCATGAGGGTTACATGTGGCACAAGGCCGGGTTTAACGTGGGTTTTCCGAGCCCATATGCTCGGCCAAAAATATTCCCTATAGGAACCCGTAAAAACGGGTTCCGGGTCATTCTACTTCCACGAACGCGTCTCTGCCCTTTGGCGGAGCCACCTTCGGGTTCCTCTCTGGCCGAAGGCAGAGAGTTCGACTGTTTAGCTGGAACAGATCGCAGCTATGATATCTATCTACCCCCCACGAGGGTTGCATGTGGCACAAGGCCGGGTTTAATGTGGGTTTTCCGAGCCCGTAAGCTCGGCCAAATATATTCCCTATTTGAACCTGTAAAAACGAATTCTGGGGCAATCTACCTCACCGAACGAGACTGCCCTTCAACGGAGCCTCGTCCGGGTTCCTCTCTTCCCCAAAGGCAGAGAGTTCGACTGAATAGCTGGAACAGGTCGCAGCTAGGATATCTAGCTACCCTCCCACGAGGGTTGCATGTGGCACAAGGCCGGGTTTAACGTGTGTTTTCCGACACCTTTGGCTCGGCCAAAAATATTCCCTTTTTGAACCCGTATAAACGGGTCCAGGGACAGTCTACTTCCCCGAACGAGACTCTGCCCTTCGCCGGAGCCTCGTCCGGGTTCCTCTCTGCCCGCAGGCAGAGAGTTCGATTGAATAGCTGGAACAGGTCGCAGCTAGACTCTGTAGTCCGTTGACTTAGAGATACTTATAGTCAGTTACTAACTATAGTGTAGTCACTCATTGGGGTGACAGGTTATTTCATTACATCATGATGTTATTTAGCGGCACAATTAAGAGAATCGCGTGGCACATTATTATGTCGTGGCACGGCGGTTGAGAAATACTGGCCTAATAGCATACTCCGACCATTTGTGAATATCTACGCTGATGATACAGCGGTATATGAGTGTGCCTCCACTAATCTAGACAACCAAAGATCGGCAGTTATATCTCCTCTGACCTAGCTCGGTGGTGGAAAAAACTGGATGGTTACATTCAATGCCTCGAAAACAAAACTAGTTATATTCCATCATCGCCGACTGGACACTGAACTATCACCAATCACGACGAACAGATGTTCCCTCAGGGAGGTCCCATGCCAGGAGCGCCTATTGGCACTCAATCCAGATCTCACACATATGATCTATCGATAAAGATGCTGAAAAAATGATCGATTCACTGCACCACTCCAATAAGAACCTGACTCCACCTACTGTCCTATGTCTTTATATGAGCCAGGTCAGGTCAAAAATGGAGCACTGTTGGCATATATAAGAAGGAGCAGCCCAGTCATCAGTCTCCGCGTCCTTGTGGGTGATGAATTATTTTCCACTTTACAACCCATTTCTCACAAACGTGACGTCGCAAAACTCTCACTGCTCTATTGCTATTTCCATAGAAATTGCTCAGACGAACTGCATCCCTTAGTTCCACCAGTTCTAACCTTCACGGCTAGAACCCGCCATGTCGCGCCCACTGTAGCGAATCACCCTCATTCCCTTTTTATTCATTTGGTTCCACTCGAGCAGCCTCTTCCCACGAACCGCTTCTTTGTGGAATCGACTTCCAAGAAGATGCTTCCGGGATCATTACAATCTTAACCTGTTCAAGTCTAGGGCTCACCGTTATCTTCCCACATATCCGCATGAACTATGTAACCCTCTACCTCGAGTACAGAGTGAACATCATTGTAAAAAAACTGCTAGAGTGTAACTGATCGTGTACAGCGCATTTCCTGACTTTAAAAAGCTTCAAATGAGGGCATTTCTTGTTAAAATTATCACTAGAGGATCTGTGTGTTTAAAGTAGAAAATCACTCAAATTCAATAAAAGTTAATAGTAATGTGACAGAGAGCGTCGATTTCTAGCTGGGCGTAAAGAATGTAAAATCATTATAGAATGATGGGATATCAGTCGATGGATATTGTCGGAAATGTATGTTTGTATGGCCATAGATTGCAAGTTGTAGACAGATACGTGTATTTAGGCAGTGCTGTAAATATGACACGTACTCTTGATTATGACATATCCCTCCGTATCAAGAAGGCCATAATATTCAAATATCCGCATTAACTGTGCCTCTTACTTTGTAACCCACTACCGAGTAATGGACCTTGAACAGAGGGAACATCATTGTTAAACAAAAGAACCACCACCAGATCGGGTGTGCATTAACCGCACGGCCACGGCGATCTTCAAAGTAAAGCAAAGATTTATTTGCAATTAAAATACACTCAATCTTTCAGATTACTCAAAAGATGTATTTGCTTAGTTTCGTATCTGAAACATAAAGAAAGCATTTTCTAAAATTGTCGGATTAAAAAATAAAACCCATTGATTCTTTAACGCAAAAATAATAAAAATCCATTGATTCTTTAACGCAAAAATAATAAAAATCCATTGATTCTGTAACGCAAAAATAAAAATCCATTGATTCTGTAACGCAAAATAATAAAAATCCATTGAATCTTTAACGCAAAAATAATAAAAATCCATTGATTCTGTAACGCAAAAATAACAAAAATCCATTGATTCTGTAACGCAAAAATAATAAAAATCCATTGATTCTTTAACGCAAAAATAATAAAAATCCATTGATTCTGTAACGCAAAAAATAACAATAAAAATATGCCGGGTTAATAAGAATAAGATCCATTAATCCTTTAGAAACAGAAGTCTTTGTGTCAAAGATAACGACATCGAGCTCATTGAATTAAAAGTCCGGAATTGGGTTTGTTTGGTCACATAAGTTAAGGGATGCTGTGCATTGACAATATTTGTATGGGTGATTCGATTGTAGCTAGGATTATCATAATTAGATGACTGCTGTAAAATAATCAAAGTATTCTAAAATTAAACATTACCTAAAAATTATATGCACAGTCCGTCTGAAGTTATTATACAATTCCCGATAACTTGAATTTGCTTAGGACAATTTTTGTCAAATTTTAAACGATCACTTTAGACGACAAAATAAAGCTTCAGTTAAACTTTTAGATAGTTTCAACATATTTTATTAAATTTATTGGATTTATTATAAAACCTTCTGTCGGAAGTTATTATGCAAAACCAAAAACTGTCCTGAAAGTACATGGTATATAGTAGTAGAAACATAAAAAACAATTACATTGTCTTATCCTAATGGAAACACTTGGAAAATAAAAGTGATTTTCACTATTACAGTGCATTTCTTGCCTCATTTGATTGTAATATACGGAAAAATATTCGTAAATATGAAAAGATTATGATAAAAATAAGCAGACATAATGTTAATAATTTATTCAATCAGACATGTCTAAAAGAGAATTTGCTGCCTAAATACACAAATTTTATCCTGATCTGTATAACGAATTGTAGAAAACTGACTCCGAAGTAAAACACAATTGGGCCGGCTTTAAAATATCACGGGTGATTAAGTGCACCACCAAGGCAATACTTGGAATGGAGCCAGGTATACAATTTTAATCAGTGCACATTCTATCAATGTATTAAAAATCACAATGTGTGCCTATATTTGATTCTAAGCCTTGAAGCCATAAATGCAGTTTGAATATAAGTATTTTTTTATATATAAAAATGAAACATTCAACCTAAAACGGGATTAAATATTCAAAAATGTATATGAATGGCATTATCATAAAGGCAAAGATAAACGGAATGTTGTTTGTCTACCATGGCTTTTACTGTTCTAGTCAAGCTTTGATATCAGCGATCTTCAAAGGTTACTTTGAAAAGCAAAACGAAAGCTCGCCATAGAAACTCGCCAGAATAGACAGCACTTCAATGAGCTTTTTATCTCGTCCTTATCTTAACGCCCGTTATTTTGACCAAATTCATTTTAAACGTTTGTCATGTTTGGCGTTCGATATTCAAAATATGAACGTTCTATTCTAATGATAATGATTTTTTTCTTTCTTTTCTTTTTTTTACTGTTTTGCTTATTGCTTTGATTCATTTCGAAACTTCCGCGTTGCCCTTATCAAACATAACCTCTTGCACCCAAGCTACATATGACTCTCCAAGATTTGTATTAACTTCTTCTAAGTGAGGCATTCATTCAGTATGTGGGTGATCATGGATCACCACAACGTCCTGTCCTTTGTAGCGCTTAGTTTGTTTTTTGCTATCTCTCCTAATCCCTGTTCTGTAAACTATTTACACAAGCTCGTTAGGTAGTCTACCTTTAATATGTCCTGCGAGTGTCGAATTTTCTAAGTCCTCTTTCCTCATTATGTGTACTAGTAATTTCTAAGTGTCCTTTTCGCTTCCGTTGCCACTAAAACTTTGTCGTGGTTCTCATGTTCAAACCATGGTATTCCCAGTAACTTTCTATAGACCCACATTTCTGTTGCCTCAAATCACTTCTTCATCTGCGAAGGGATTGTCCAGCATTCAATGATATATTGGAGGGTCGATATTACATAGTAGTCCAGTGCTCTGTCTTTGTTTCTAATGAGATTTCTCTGTTTTTAATACTTCGCATAATATATATATATATATATATATATATATATATATATATATTTGAATTGGACATAGTCCGACAATTTATTTAAAGTTAAACATAATATATATAATATATATAAATGTCTTTATATATATATATATATATATATATATATATATATATATAGGTAAAAAAAGAAAAGAGGCGGTATTTTGTTTTTGAAATTAAATTAATCGTTCACTCGCCAGTAATTTACAATCGTCTGAGGAGACGCATTGATATGCACTGAAACACGATTGCAATTGTGTAGCGTTTTTTAACATGTTTTTGTTTCAATATTCTAAAATGAATTATATATATATATATATATATATATATATATATATATATATATATATATATATATTATTAACACTACCCCACTCTCACGGAAAGTCACCTGTTATCTATCGGACCAGAATTCCAACAGACAACACATTAATATGCAGCATAAGGTTAAGGTTAGACATTCCAACCACCTGAAGAAGGCCGGAGCGTACCACGGCCAAAATGTTGTAATAAAAATGGCAACAAAGATGAGGAGAATAATCCGAATAATGTAAATAGTGTACATAATACCTCATCTCAGAAATATAGACAGATAATGAACAGATAAATTAATTCCTTTATTCACTCAGCGAATTTTGCGCCGCTATGGTTACCATTTGTGATTCATGGTGACACTCAAGTAAGAAAAGTGGAATAGCTTACCGGTTCCATTTGCCCCGAGGATGATATGATGATCCCGTCCCTCCTCTCAGAAGTTAGAGGGGCAAAACCTACAAGGCAGCAGGTGGTTTGAATTCAGACTTTTCCTTCTCCTATACAGGCGATGGTATATAGAGACCGCGCGTTGCCCAGACGACATGTCCCCTCTCTCAGCCGCACTGGTAGAGATCCAAAGGAATACAAGGCATTTGGAGAGGAGAACGAATTTCACTGTGGCTGATCTGTCAAGAAGATGATTTATTAATGTCATCGGCCTCCAGAGACAATCCCAGACGGCACATTTGGAAAGTGCCTGAAAATACCACGAGATGACCCAAGCCTTGGGAATAGAATTGGGTTGACGGAACTATTTGGTAGCTGTCAGTGGTTGAACTAGCACGAAGTCGCATGTCATCGTGACCGAGGGTTTGAGTGTACTGGCCTTATTCAGACTTGATCACGCCAGATAATTTGCTTTCTCCGAGACACTGTAAGTTCCGTTCAGTATAGTTGCAGTGCAAAGCGCAGAGGGTCTCTCTGAGCGTTGAAAAACATATATGCCTAAGCAGGCGTCTGCAATAGGGATTGGCTAGCCGCCCTAGCAGACAGGCATGCTCGAATACAATTACTTACTGATATATATATATATATAT
>OZ038511.1:36130961-36203461 GCA_964036315.1 Acanthosepion esculentum | reverse complement strand
ATATATATGCATTTTAATCTATTTGTTTTGTGTTTTGTATTTAATCCTTTTTTTAATCATTTTTTTCTATAAGTAAATGGACTGCTTAATAGTGGGCTATAAATAACAATATTTATATTGTTTTTTCTATTTCACATGTGGGAGTTCGGAAACATTTGGTTGATTTTTATTTTATATTTACGGCTATTCCTGTGCATTTCTTCGGTACTTATTGTTTTTTTATCTTTTGAACAATCAAAAACTTACATTAGTAATCAGCAATATATATATATATATATATATATATATATATATATATATATATATATATATATATATATATAATTTAAAGAAAAAACAGACCACTAAGCTTATATAAGGTGAACATAGAGGGTGGTGAGGAATAGTGTGAAAGACATGGTTGAGTTTAGTGAGGGAAGGGAGAGTTTTAAAATTTATTTTTATTTTATTTTATATTTATATTTTATTTATTTTTTTTAGTTTTTTTTTATTACACCAACCTCTGTGTTCACCTTATATAACCTTAATACTGCCCTTCAAAAGTGTAAATTTTCAATTTATTTTTTCAACTTTGAAGTGAAGTCTGAAGATCCAGAGAAAAATAAAATCTCTGGTGAAATAAATTATAACTAATGGAACCTTAAAGTGATCTGTTTTTTCTTTAAATTAAATTATTCGCACTGACTTAACATTGAGCTCTCCGGGTTTCATCCATACGGATTGCCAAGATTTTCGTTACTTAATTATATATATATATATATATATATATATATATATATATATATATATATATATATATATATATGCAGAGTCCGACAAAAATGTATATACACTTCAGGAAAGGAAAAACTTGTCTTTTGTAGTTTTATCAAATTGCGATAACACTGTTTATTGACAGATCGTATATCACTGGCGGCCCTTGGACAAGAATTTGAAAATGCATGTGCAGCAGTCCCACTGGACACTTTGGCCAACGATGACCAAGCAGTAATTTGCCGTACTAAGAAATCTCTGGAAGCTAAATGACCACCATTTTGAGCATCTCTTGTGATTGAAGATTCCAAGGGTAACTTGTATTAATCTCGTGATATCTGAATAAATTTAGTATTACAATAGCTATACAAGTTTTCCCTTTACTGAAGTGTGTATACATTTTTGGCGGACTCTGTATATACCGGGTGTGACAGCAAAAATGTCCAAATCGTGTAAAACAAAATTGTCCATTTGTCAGATTAAGCATTGAATCAATGTATCTTAGAAATGCTTAAAGATATCTTACTGCAATTCTCCGAGGTTTTTCTAACACTGTTTTTACTCTACTTTGAGTAGTAAAAATGTATTATTACTCTCCAAGCTTAACAGAAGAATCATGATGAAATCGACCATAAACGAAAATGACATGTTTATCATAGCTAATGATCAGAAGCTCATGAAGGATTGATATAAAGTTCAAATATATATATTACTCCAGGATCATTTTCCAACTTATTCAAGATGATCTTCACCCTCTCTAACCTTCTTACTTTCCGTCCTGATGCAACAAGCTGCCTCACAGGTTTCACGTACGATTTCATTTTCAAGTCTTTTTTCATCGCTCTTTGGACTGTCATAACTGAAATTACGCTCGAGCGTACCAAACGTCTTATGGAATGAATTGGATTCTTTCTAATTGATCTCTTTAGCTCTAAGTTGAAATGATGATCTCTCTTCCTGTTGTGGCCTCCTGATTGGACTCTAATTTGAACAATAAGTATGTATTTAGCTCTAAGTTGAAAAGTTCCCTCTTACTGTTGTAACTTCCCGATCCAGTTTTCCTCTCTACTGTTCCCTCTTTTTTAAAATTATTCACCGTTCTCTTGGTTCTTGGAAGCCAGAATATGAATGTTGGTATCATTACTGAAGAGCTGAATGATCTTTGTCCTCTCACCATTGATCATTTGGGAAGACAGCGGAGCTGACAAAATGGATTTTAGCCTGTTCTCTTTCTAGCTGAATAACTCAAAGAGTTTTTCAGTGATTGTTACGACAAATGGTGTCAAGATGGCTAAAATTCTTATCTGAAAACCTAGAAAAAATTAAACTCAATTAGTTTAGTGTTTTTTGGATATTAAAGATTTTGTGGAATGTATGAATGTTGGTGCCATCACTGAAGGCCTGAATTATATTTTTCCTCTCACCATCACTCATTTCGGAACACTTAGTGGATCTGACACAAAATGATTTTAATCTGTTCTCTTTCTAGGTATCTTTCAAATGGTGTCAAGATGGCTAAACGTCTTATCTGAAAACCTGGGAAAAAGAAACTCGCCGTTTTTTTTAGATATTAAACATTTTTTGCTGTTGTACATGTGTATACTAATTCCTTATAATAAGTCAGTATGTATGTACGGAGTGGGAATATACGTATAAGTACGCATGCTGACAAAAACGCAAAAAAATGGAAATAGATCTAAGAACACACAGGCGTCATTAAAAGATAAGAAAACAGATATCTTTCTCACACATTCTCAGACGAATCTTAATTGTTTTATTACCATTCACGCAGAACTTTTTCACTGCCAGTTCAAGGAAGGCATTTAGGTCACTAACACACAAAATATCGAGAATATTTAACATCGAAAAACCTAAGAAAAATTAATTCCCTTTAATAATATGTGGAAATATTCACTCTTCGCCGGATGAAGGTCGCGAGACCGGAAACCCGTGTAGCAAAATTTTTGAAAATAAAACATAATATATATATATACAGTGTAACCCGGATATAAGATACCCGGATATAAGAGAAACCCGGTTATAAGAGAAATTTTATCTGGTCCCAAATTATAGCCTGTGTTAATGTATATATAATAGACCAAACCCGGATATAAGAGAAACCCGGATATAAGAAACTCCTTCTCCGGTCCCGACAACTCTCTTATATCTTGGTTACACTGTATATTTTTTTTTAAATCCACATTACAACCAAAAACGTTTCCGGTTTCTCTCTTCTTTTTTATATACACACTTTTCTCTCGTTTCTACTACAACCTCTTCCCTTTATATATATATATATATATAGAGAGAGAGAGAGAGAGTGTGTGTGTGTGTGTGTGTGTGTGTGTGTGTGTGTGTGTGTGTGTGTGTGTGTGTGTGTGTGAAAGAGACAGACAGATAGAAGAAAGGACTTGAGAGAGAACAAAACTTATGCGAAGACTGTTTGGTATTATTCCACAAAAATTTGAAACCCAGAGCTAAGATTAACTTTTTCGTGAGGTGAGGGCAAGGAACGTTCAAAAATATTAGAGTTTGTGATGGAAATTAAGAATTTCAATCGGGCGCCAGACACGATCAATTCTATTCGCAGCACTTATAAGTTATGCAGCTATGTTTTCGAGCGTGTTCGGTGACATGTTGGGTCGGAAGCAAGAATAGGACGTTCTCTTCCTGGCTTTCCCCCTCACGAACAGGTAGACAAGCATTCTCTTGTATTCGCCGAGCACATCATGGGATTCCTCTAGCCGAAGGCGTAAAGAATCTGTACATTAATATTGTTAGGATATATTTCATTGTGGAGAAATTTTACTTATCGGATATTTTCTTACGTGATTCTAAACTTTTCTAGAAATGTACTTTCTTTTGCAACTTCTTTAGTCGATTGTTCAAGAGTTTGGGACATTCATACTTTCAGGTCGGGTTTGGGATGGCGTGTCTTGAGAGTTAAGCAGTATAGAGAAACGTGACAGACAGAAAAATCGCGAAGAATCTGAGACATAAAAGGAACCACGTAAATAACACTCGATAGTTTAACATAGAAAAACACTAGCTATTTCGTTTGGAAGGCTGATTGGCCCTTGTAATATTGCCATACTAACAATTGTATGGCAGTGGTATGAACACTGCCATGTAAATAATATTATGGCAATATTGATACCATTAACATAACAATAATAGTATGGAAATGGTATAAACACTGCCATGCCAACAATGACAATGGTATGACAATGAGAATAGCATATTAGATTTTAAGCGTCTTTCCAGTTAATTCAATTCTCATTGGGGCTTTAAACTGACAAAGCTACACTTAATAAATATTTGAGATATTAATAGTGTATTGAAAAAAAACCAGCTCAGGCGAAATATGCCTTCCAAGAGATAAGTAGTCATTATCTGAAATAATGTTCTTTGAACTTAGGGATTCCTATTAACAAACGCCACAAATTATACTAACGTTTGTTTAACAAATCGAATGCATCTGAATACTGATTAACCAATGAAAAGCAAACAACGTAAAAATAAAAAATACCAGAATGTCTTTCTTCTTTTTTTCCATATCTCATTCTCTGATGAAGATTTAATAAACGTAAAAAGATTGATAAACGTTTCCTTTTTGTTTTGTTTTTTGGGTTTTTTTTATCATATACATATATATATATATATATATATATATATATATATATATATATATATATATATATATATATATATATATATATATATGTTTATATTTCTGAGATGAGGCATTATGTACACTATTTATATTATTCGGACTATTGTCCTCATCTTTGTTGCCATATTTATCACAACGTTTCGGCCGTTGTACGCTCCGGCCTTCTTCAGGTGGTTGGAATGTTGAACTGAACACTTTACTCGCTCGCAGGGGTAGACTGTTCCATGTCTAACGGATGTCAGTTATCTCCTGTTAATTCACCTCTCCAAGTTCTCCACTGGAGAACAACCAGGTATTGAATTCACAACTCTTTGGGTCCTGTCACTGGATCTAACCAACGCCTTTATCCACTGTGTCATATGTCCTTAAGGATATCTGTATATGAATTTCTGGGACTTATAAACCTAATGTCTTCAGCAACCATTACATTGCAATATGAGCACTGGTAAAAATGGTTGCTGAAGACATTAGGTTTATAAGTCCCAGAAATTCATAAATAAGGGAGAGTAACCTAAGATCGAAGGATCTGTAATGGCCGGGCATCTCGACTTCAGTCAATTTCCCACCGACGTGACGTGGCTTCCCTCTGACTTTTCCACAAATATTTTCATGGCAATTGTTCTGATGAGCTGTTGTCCTTAGAATGCTTAAATTCATGCAGTCAATGCACTATCAGATTGGCAACTGGATCTCAACGTTTTACTGTTGAACTAACGACATGCAAGCATTAGTTCTATTCTAATAATTTCTTTTCTCATCTTCCGATTTCTTGCTTTCCTGCCACAATCTTCAAAAATTTAAGTGCAACGCCAATCGCCATTTTCTGTCTTCCTGAATCCTGTTCGTTTGTTCTCCTTTTCTTCACTTCTCCTCATCACTAAAGTTATCTCTATCTCTTTCCCTCTCTGTAATCTCCTGCATCCTAGTGGCATTATCGCCTTGCTTGCGGTGAAATGATTTTCAAAAAGAGCTAAAACCAAATTATATAACGCAATAACTCTCACCTGCTTTTTATATGCTTTTCACTTTTTCCAAAATATGGTTCTCCCTTCTAAGATTGTATCACTTAAAAATGTTGTCCTTTTCCTCGCTTCATCTCATCACTAAAGTTTTCTCTTTCTCTTTCACTCTCTGTAATCTTCTGCGTCCTAGTCGCATTATCGCCTTGCTTGGGGGTGAAAAGATTTTCAAAAAGATCTAAAACCAAATTATATAACGCAATAACTCACAACTGCTTTTTATATGCTGTTCACCTTTTCCAAATATAATTCTCCCTTCTAAGATTGTATCACTTAAAAACTGGCATTTTAAAAAGTTCCATTATTTTTCATCTGACAATGTCTGATTCAAATCCCTCACTGAAACCCTAAAATTCCTGCCAGTTGAAGAATTCTACCCTGAAAGCGGGAACTACTACTTTAGAAGTAGACAAGTTCACACACCGAACATAGTAAGCTTAGTTTTATTTGGCATAGAACCACAAGTGTCAAAGAATTTAGGGTCAAACATTACAGCAGTAACAGCCTTATAAACACCCCTCCATAGAAGCTCCCCCATGAGGGAGAGTTCAAATTACTCAGACTGCTGTTCTCATCTTTATTGCCATATTCACGAGGTTTCACCCGTTGTACGCTCCAGCCTTCTTCAGGTGATATACGTTGGAATTTTGAACTGAACCCTTTATTTAGCTCACCGGAGTAGATTTTTCTAATTCCAAGTACCATGCATTTTTTGGATATTTCTCTCTCAGTTAATTCCCTTCAGTAACTCAACTCTCCAAGTTTTTGGTCCCTCTGCTGTGGCCTGGTATTGAACTCACAACTCTTTGAGTCAAGTAACTTTTTGGATTACTCAACCAACGCTTTTACCCACTGGGCCATGTGTCTAATATCACCTGAATAAGGCCGGAGTGTACAACGGCCGAAACATCGTGAATATCGCAATAAAGATGAGGGCAACAGTCTGAATGGTGTAAATAGTGTAAATAGATGAAAACCAGCCTCACTTTTCCCCTAATTTAAGCCACGTGACACATTCGATGTGTATATTCATCAATATCCTAAGCTAGGCCCAGGGTTGTATATTCTCTGCCTACGTAAGAACATCGTGCCACTGTTTTAATCTGTTCCTCCATATTCATTGTTCTTCATCTTTTCTACTTCGTTTAGTATAATCTGACATGTATTTGGGTCTTAAAATATGTCTATCTCCCAGTAACTTACACCCTATTTACAATCGTACAACTCAAATCCTAGAAATTGGCTAATAGATTAGCGGAAGACATTCCAAACCAGTGAGACATATGTAAGGATCAAGCGCTAAAGAGGAATTGTCTGTCATTGTGTCCGATTATGTAGCCATTTGTTGTTTATGTAAATAGGATAATTTACTAAGCGTACTAAGTCTTACAAGGGATTTCCAAATTGGATAAATTGGTATTTGGGCAACATTTTAAACGGTAATCGTAATAGAAAAAAAAGAGCCATTTCTATATAGGAGAAAGTCGCCATTCATTGATAAAACTGTTAGTGTTTCTGTCGGTTGAAGTTTATTTGGTTATTTTTTTTTTATTAAAACAGTTTTTCAGGAAATTACTACTACTCATTTTTTATAGTAAAATCATTTCCAATGCATTTTTAAGATAAAATCATTTTCAACGCATTCTATAGTAAAAATCATTTCCAATGTATTTTATGATAAAATCAACACATTTTATAGTAAAAATCATTTCCAACGCATTTATATGATAAAATCATTTCCAACGAATTTTTATAGTAAAAATCATTTCCAACGCATTTTATGATAAAATCATTTCCGACGCATTTTTATAGTAAAATGTTAAGATTGCAGTAATGTTGAGAAGACTAAGTGGTCCATCGAGAGAAAGGGATAAGTCAGGCTGATTAGGGATAAGCTGAAACCTCCAACTCCCATTTCTTATAGGTTTAGTGTAGCAATATAGCACTAAGGAAATACCAGTATGGGGTAAGTGTGTCCATATCACTAAGATTGGAGAAGTGGGCATCAAGATAAAGGAGTACTATAGTAAAGTTTTAGCGTTGTTAAAAACAGAATGGCTTCTACCTAAGCAAGAAACCTTTAAATTAGCAGCAGATAAGAAAAAGATTTAAATACCTATAATGTATTTGTTGTAATGTACGTACTAGTTCGCAACCAGGGGCTGTGGGAACGTAACAATTAGTAGCAATATTATAACTAAATACGACAGGTCTACAATGTTATGCTACTACCAGTATTTTGTTTTTTGGGGGTTTTTTTTCAGTTTAGCGTTTACTACTTCCTGGGAGTTCTCTTCAAGGGAGGTAATCCAGTAACTCAGCTGTTACTGCTGCATGGCAGTTACTACAAGAAAACTATAATCATTTTTATTTCTCTCCTTAGCTAAGCTAAGCCAAGCTAAGCTAAGCTAAGCTAAGCTAAGCTGCTTTCTAACCAAGAATCTAGACGTTTCTATTTACCATTCCAAGCAGATAAAATACCTTTGTTTTGTAACGGAAAAAATGACTTCTCTTGCTTCTGACCAGATCATTTCTTCGTTAGATGACTGGTTGACATAAGCGAGGTGTATAGACTAACCATCAATTATAATAAGACAATGTGTAAAATTTTCGGCAAGAAAAACAACCCAAGATGACAGATAAGAATTGGAGATGTCAAAATCGAACAAGTACAGAAGTTTAAATATCCAGGAATTATTTTTAAAGTGGACGGAAAATATGGCACCGAAATCCGAAGGTGCGTTGAAATAGTGATTGCCGCCTTCCAAGAGTTAAGCAAAATATGAAGAAACATGAAAATTTTGTTAGAAACAAAGAAAAGTATGGTGGATTGTTATGTATTATCAATCCTCCTCTCTGCCAGTGAATTTTGGACAATTTCCTCACAGATGAAGAGGAGACTTGAGACAACAGGAATGTTTTTCTATAGAAGGATTTTGAGAATACTATGGACGGAATTTGTGGGCAATGACGAAAATGGTGTGGAGACGGTTTGGTTGGAAACAGTCTTCAGCTATGTGCCGTATCACTTCAGGGTATCATCGATCATTTCATTTGTCGTCCATTTTGTGTCACCCATTTACACAATCTAGTTTGTTAGGCCACTCGATGTTTCCCTCAGCCCCTCTTGACTTCAATGTGTTCTGTTAGTATGAAATTCTCCAAGCCATCTTTCCTCATTATGTAACCCAGAAATTTAAACTGTCTCTTTCTGATTCTAAATACAAGTGTCATTTCTGTTTCTGAATTGCTTAGAACTTCTTCATTGTTCACATGCTCCATCTATGGTATTCTCAACGTCCTTCTGTTAAAACACATCTCTGTTGCGTCAAGTCTCTTCTTCATCTGTGAGAAGATTCACGGCCATACTGACTGATATTACATAAGAGATCATACTCTTTTCTTTGTTTCTAACGAAATTTTCTTGATTTCATACTTTGCTTAGCTTTCGGAAGGCATCTTTCGCTATTTCAATGTGCCTTCTGATTTTTGCACCCCCTTTTCCATTGTCAGTTATAACACATCTAATATAGTTAACTTTCTCTACTTGCTTGATTTCCACATCTTCAATTCGTAGTTCGTATCTTTGGCTGTCTATTTTGCTAACGGCTATACATTCTGTTTCTTTACGATTGATATGACATGGCTAGATGTAACCGTAAGTTCTATGCACTTGTATCGCTTGTAGAAAACTCCTCCGGTTTCTAGCTTCCCAGTCAACTTTAATCTTCAAAAATATAAATGTAATATCAATCGATACCTTCTGTCTTTTATTATACTCTCTCCTTAATAGTAATTTTTCTTACATATTCTCTTACACTCAGTAACACTATGTATCTTACCTTACTTGGGGTGAAATGATTAAAAAATATAACATTTTGGCAATCTTTCTTGCTTTTTATTGTGGATTGTTTGTGAAGTTGAAGAAAGTTGAATTTGGCTTGGAGCACAAACGTCGCGGCAATAGACCACACGAATTTGAGAGTGAAGGATTTGGAACTTCCTTAGGATAATAATTACATTCGTTCGGTTTTGGAATTGGCTGAAAAGATTGCTGTCAATCACTCTGCAGTTATAAGACGTTTGCAAAATATGAAGAATATTGAAAAAGCTGAATAAATGGAGATGAAAGTTGATTCACTACGAAAATCCGAAGTACGGAAGGTCATAGGTCAGTCCAGAATAGCTTGCGGTACCAAAAGCGAAATGTTGTTTTTTTTGGAAAGAACGCCATTAATCAATATTTATTGAGATAAGAAAAGTGTACTTTATTCTGAATTGCTGAGGTCTGGTAAAATCGTTACAGAACAGCGTTACATTCGTTGTCTTTGAACTATAAGCACTGTAATTGAAAAAAAAACTATTTACAGGAAAGGGGAAAACCGGAAGCCATATTACTGCATAGTGTTCTTCGGGCAGCATACTACCATAATTGACGTCATTGGATTATTATTTGTTACAAATATTCCTTATCTTGTAAAGAAATAAAAATAGAGACTTCTTCGATGTACAAAATTTCATCGACAAACTGATTGCGTCTTATTCGTTTTACCAAGATAGAATTCTAAAACTACAGGAACTTCGACGTAAGGTCATAGAAGGCCTACAAAAATATTTTGATGACTAATAAATATATCCACGAGTTATAAAGTCACTTATTTTAAGAAGGATCTTATGAAAAAAATTTGTAAACATACATATATATATATATATATATATATATATATATATATAAGTGAACATTGAAGTCAACACTCAGAAACGCTGGTCTGTTTCATGCTAGACGCAATCGTCAGGCCGCCTGACATATATATATATATATATATATATATATATATATATATATATATATATATATATATATATATATATATATATATATCAGTAGGCATTTAAGTCAACCAGAGTCGACGGCCTGACGATTGCCTTTAGCATGAAAAAGACTGTCTCCTCTGGGTGTTGACTTCAATGTCCACTTTTATATTTACACACGCTCTATCCTTGATATTGAGCACTTTCACCCATAAATATCGCATGCCTCAAAACTATATTTTATCACACACACACACACACACACACACACACACACACACACACATATATATATATATATATATATATATATAGTTATTTCATATATATATATATATATATATATATATATATATATATATATATATATATATATATATATATATATGAAATATCTACATATATTTTTTTATGTCAAGGACAGTACTGAGGTGAGGGAATAAAATTAAAAATTTCCAGCGTCCCTCGTTCGTGTGCATGTATGGTCAGACTAACGTAACAAATTTAGTCCAATGAAGTCCTAAAGGAGGAAACGCGGCACTAAAATCGCTCTATACATTTGTCATACATATATATGTGTGTGTGTGTGTGTGTGTGTGTGTGTGTGTGTGTGTGTGTGCGAGTGTAGGTGCATGTGTGTGTGAAAGAGAGAGAGAAAGTGATAGAAAGAGAGAGGGGATAACGACTGCCTTACTTGTAAATTTTTGCGTCTAAAGCAATTGTATGAATTAAGTCCTTTGAAATTCGAAACCGGAAATAATAAAATGGTGGGCTTTGTACCATACTGATGCTATCGTAGTAAATATGTACTATATATATATATATATATATATATATATATATATATATATATATATATATATATATATATATATATATATATATATATATATATACACACGCAGGCATATAGATATAGATATATATGTATGCATGTATGTGTATGTGTACGCGCATGCGTGCATGCATGTATGCGTGCGCGTGTGTGTGGGCGTGTGTGTGTATGTGTGTGTGTGTGTGTAGAATTCACTTTAGACACTTTTAGAAAATATGTCAGAATATCGATAGATAAATAATGAACAAATCCTGATAGATAGATAGATAGATAGATAGATAGATAGATAGATAGATAGATAGATAGATAGATAGATAATGGTTTGTTGGTTGATTTTGTTTAGCGGTATATCAACCTCTATTTAATGCCGAAATCTAAATATTTCGGAATAATTTTATAGCTTCAACTAAATATATTTTGAACGCAATTGTATGCCTTCAATTACAGATGAAATGTATTGTAATCATTTTTTACATATATAGTTTTTTTTTGTGACGTACGGTGGTCGTTAATAATTAAGTATAACTCAAGACTTCAATTTTAAGATAAAACTGTATTTAATTACAATCGCAAATAAATACTTAACAAGAACAAAGAAGTAAAAGTCAGCGAAAGATAATTAACCATTTCAGTTAATACCTTATTAGTAGCGCGGCTCGACTTAACGTAGATAGATAGATAGGTAGATAGATAGATAGATAGTGAAGAGATTAAGATAGTAGTAGATTTGTAATGCAAGTTAATGATTTACCATTAAAATTGTTATTAACTAAACAGTTTTGTTAAAATCTTCACAATATACTTATACGAATATGGTCAATATACCATGTTAACATTGGTTTATAAATATATGTGGGGTGTTTTTTCGGTGTTTTTGCTTGTTTTCTTTTTCTATTTCGAAATACTCACCCCAAGTAAGGTAATAATGTCACTAAGATGCATAGTGTTACTGAGTGTAAGAGAATATGTAAGAAAAATTACTATTAAGCAGAGAGGATAATAAAAGAACAAGAATTAAGAAGACAGAAGGTATCGATTGATATTACATTTACTATATGTGAGATATTATCGCAGAAATCGAGGGAATCCACCATATTGTAAATACATCCATACATGGTGGAAGTCAAGCGGTGATCGAGTAAGACAATCGCTTGCATTCAAACTTTCTTCATTTTTGTTCACACATTTTAACTATCATCACTTTTAAGACCTACAAGAAAGAGTCTTGCAGTTCTTCCCACTTTGCTGACATATCAGTCGTCCTGTTTTAGTTTGCCGTTCTGGATACAGGCTGTGTAAATGCCGAGTGAGTTCACTGGCTGATCGACACACTTTATGGCAGATTGTAGATGTATATATATATTCAATATATTTGTGATGTCAACCAATACTCGCTGTCACTTTCGTAATGCTCGCTTTAGCAGAGATCTTGTAATCGCAGATTACAACTGTAGTAACGGCGTTGAACAATACTGGTATCAGACGTCTTAACTAATACTCGTACTAATAGTACTTGCTCGATAATACTCGCTCGAATAGTAATACGTATCGTGATCCGAATAGAGAAATAGTATAGTGAATAGAGTAGAAAATAGCGGTCCGAATACTAATAGAGGATAGAATAGTAATAGCGATCCGTATAGTATAGAGGATAGACTTGAAAATAGCGATGATATTTACTTGACCTCCCACAGGGTCAGGATGTGACACAAGGTCGGTTTTTAATGTGGGAAAGGGGAGGGGGGTTGACCCGAGTGTTTTCACCCGGGCCGCTGGTCTTTAGCTGGTCATAGCTAGACGTAGCCGCGATACTACCAGCGCAGGGACGAATCCCTGCGACCGGCCTGTATCAGCGATCGAATCTCAGCCAAAAGGCGATCATTCAGCGAGTAATCTGAGAACAGATACTAGGTATCTACTTGACCTCCCACAGGGCCAGGTTGTGACACAAGGTCGGGGTTTAACGTGGGAAGGGAGGGGGAATGGACCCGAGTTTTTTCACCCGGGCCGCAGTGCTTTGGCTTTAGCGGTCTTAGCTTGTCCAAGCTGGTCTTTAGCTGGTCATAGCTAGCCTTAGCTGGTCTTTAGCTGGTCTTAGCTGGTCATAGTTTGTCAAAGCTGGTCATAGCTAGACGTAGCTGCGATACTACCAGCGCAGGGACGAATCCCTGCGACCGGCCTGTATCAGAGATCGAATCTCAGCCCCATAAGCGATCGTCCAGTGAGTAATCTGAGAACAGTTACTACACCGTGATCTTAGCCAAAAGGCCGAGAAAATAGCGATATTATTTACTAGACCTCCCACGCAGTCCAGATGTGGCACAAGGCCGGTTTAATGTGGGAAAAGGGGGATGTGGGGATAGGCCCGGGCGTTTCCACCCAGGCCACTGGTCAATAGCTGGTCATAGCTGGTCAAAGCTAATCATAGCTGGTCATTGCTGGTCATAACTGGTCATAGTTTGTCCGAACTGGTCAGAGTTGGTCAAAACTAGTCATAGCTAAAGACCCAGCCCCGATACTACCAGCGCAGGGACGAATCCCTGCGACCGGCCTGTATCAGAGATCAAATCTCAGCCCCATAAGCGATCGTCCAGTGAGTAATCTGAGAACAGTTACTACACCGTGATCTTAGCCAAAAGGCCGAGAAAATAGCGATCATTTAGATGTCACGCGACTTCCTATATATGCGTTTCCTCTATGGTCACGTGATCTACTTAATTTAATAATGGCATCGCCTATGTTTGCTCACTGGTGATCTATGTTCAAACTCAAGTATTCCTATATAACGATATTATAGGTACAATATATATATATATATATATATATATATATATATATACATATATATATTATACCGGGTGTAACACTAAAATTGTCAAAATTGTGTAACAGCATGAGATAAATATCCATCCCACAAAATGTTTAATATAAACAAAACACTAAACTAATTGAGTTTCTTTTTTCCAGGTTTTCAGATAAGACATTTAGCCATCTTCACACCATTTGCCGTAAGCATCACTGAAAAACCCTTTGAGTTATTCGGTTAGAAAAAGAACAGGATATACTCGTTTTATGTCAGTAACACTATATCTTCCCAAGTGAGTAATGGCGAGAGGAAAAAGATCATTCAGGCCTACAGTAATGGTATCAACATTCATACTGAGGCTTCCATCTTCAAAGTCCATTCAAGAACCATCAAGAGAACGGTGAATAAGTTTTTAAAAAACAGATGATTAGAGAGGAAAACTGGATCGATAGGTCACCACGACAAGAGGTATCATAATTCAAATTAGAGATAAATACATTTTTATTGCTTAAAGTAGAGTCCAATAGAGTTAAAAAAAAAAACTCGGAGAATTCCAGTATGATTTCTTTAATCATTTCTAAAATACAACGGTTCAAAGCTTAATCTAACAGTTTTGCTGTTACACTCGGTATACACAACATTAAATATTAAATATTAAAACTGATTCACACATAGAACTCAATGTTTTAATTAAACAGAGCAACATATATACAATATTTCAAACCAGTCAATGGATGATAAAAAACTGAAAAAAAATTTATCATCTGACTGGTTTGAAAAATCCTTGTAAATTTTATTTCAATTTACAAGGTAAAAATGATCATTAACCTCATGTAATTTTAATTGCTATTGTATATATATATATATATATATATATATATATATATGTATGTATATATATATATATATATATTTTTTTTTTCTTACGTGTATTGAGCACTTTTTAATACTACAGTTTCCGGGACTAATTCAACTTTCCGTAAAAATTGCGTAGATGATCAAAACCATTTCCGGTTTCTTTATATCTTGCAACATGGTAATTTTTTTTTCTTTTTTATACTTTATTATTATTTTATTTCATTTTCTCACATTTCCATGAATGGAGCGAGTAAGCAAAAGAAAAATGGTAACGAAAAGGACACTTACACTCAGAATCCGGAAAAGACAGCTGCAGTTCCTGGGACACGAAAATGTGAAAGGAAGGCATGGAAAATTTAACCCTCACGGAGCATGTTGCAGGCAAGAGAGATTGGGGAAGGCAGCGAGCCACTTACCTAATGAGCTCGTGAGAATGCATGGCTAAACGGGAGCAATGGGAGATTAGAGGTTGTGTGGAGCCATGATCACTTATGTCATGAGGGGGAATCTAGCTGTTTAACTTAACCGAACTCATTCCACTTTCTATCGCTTTTTTAAATAATTTCACCCCAAAAAAGGCAATAAAGCCACTAAGACGCAAGGGGGTTAGTGAGTGTGAGAGAATATTTGAGAAGTAAACACTATTAAGGAGAGAGCGCAATAAAAGAACATGAATTAAAAAGACAGAAGAAATGCGAGTGAAGAAACTGTTAGCATAGAACTTACGGTTACGTCTAACCATTTCAACTGTAAAATGATAAGAGCTTGCTGCTAATCTAGTACTGCGTTTAAGTTCATAAAGTCTAGGAACCATGATGGAAAATAATATTTATTTTAAATAACAAAAATTTACAAGTCCAAAAGCAGGGATAGGGGAGGGCTTGTCTTCAATCTGTCTTATCTTAAAATTAGCTATCCACAATTACTGACTAAAACATACCAAAGTATTCCTCACACTAAAACAACGCATTCTTACTACAGCCACCATAATACATCAATGTCTCTATGAAGTCATAACTAATTCCCATATGTACATTTTTCTATGGGGGTGGGAAATAAAAAACATAGTGGAAAGTTCATCAGAACAATTATCATGAAAATATTGATAGAAAAGCCACAGGGAAGATAGGTTACGTTTGTTTATATGTTTATTTTTATCGCCATAGTTTATAGTTATCCGAGATTACAATAGCAGTAGTGTTGTATCCACTGTTGCCTGTATATTGGTTCCCTAGATAAAAACTATTATTCTTCTTCTAGGGTCGAAAGACGACACTCAACAGATATTTCCTTTTTATTATTCGATTACGCCTTTTTCCTTTGTTTACGCCTAAAAAAGATCCGACGTCGACCAGAATACTTCTTCTATGCTCCTTGTCCCTTCAGGACGTTGGCAATCATAGCTCTCCACAATTTACTGTCCTTTGTCACTTGTAATAAATTTTGCCCCTTTGCTACCTCTCTCAACCCCCTTTCCGCCATCCATCCACTCAAGATCGCGTTGATCTCCTACGCAACCCTCGTCCTCAGTCCGTCCTGTGAGCATCACATTTTCCAAGCCTTCTCACTACACTATATGCCTCAGAGACTTCAACCGTCTCCACCAGATGTCAAGTATAGGTGTCCCTTCTGCTACTGGAGGTTAACGCTTTTACAAAAAAATATTATGTGGGGGAAGACATCGGGTGATCTAAAAGTCCGCATGATGGACACAAGAGAAACTTGCGTTTAGACAAACGATCTAACTATCTAGTTTTGCATCGAAACAATGCTGAACATAACTTTGATTTTAATTAAACCCTAATTAAAAGACAACATAATTCTTTAAGGAGTAAATACTTTGAAAACTTAATAATAACATTATTACCAACTATAAACACACGCCTAAAACATTATATTACACCTCCATCTTTGAATCCATTCTTAAAGAATCTAACTTTACAAAAGATACATGCTTTAAGAGATCAACCATAGTTTAGAATGAAGTGACATCCCGCTGCGCTGACTGACCGCACAAAGGTGAAGACATTAGAATTATCACTAGATAGACATATACAATCACGAATGCACATTACCATCCGATACCCGCTTAGACATCCAAGAATTTACACACTTATAGAATTATCTATAATTTTAATGCACGTGATACATGACTGCCCAATGAAAACTAACCAAACAAAATTGCGAATACCAGAGTTTCCGTCTTTTTGTCTGCTTTCTCTCAATTTCTAACGAAGCTTTAATAAAAGTGAAACATGTTGGATTCATATACGTTTCCTATTTGTTCTTTATTTAGCATCCTGTCGGATTCCGATCTATATTTGATCGGCATTTGATCTCATTTAACTCATATATATAACTCCTACAGCTATTAAGCATTACCCTTGAAGTATGAATTGAGTTCTCAGAGCCGCTGACGTATTTCGTATAGAGAAAAACGTTAAAGTTCCCTTCCTTTCCGCCGTGCGATGATGGCCTAAGTATCTGACTGATGTCAAATCAGTCGGGTTTTGATCCTGGCTTGAAGCAATCGGACGTCTAGACACACTGAAGAACAGTCTGTCTGTGAATGACTATATATATATATATATATATATATATATATATATATATATATATATATATATATATATTGATCCGGGATATTTTTATTACCTAAACGTTATTTCTAGTGGACACCCTTATTTAAGTAGATGCTCTGTTTGTTTATTAAACTGTATATTTCTTTATTTTCGTCTACCGGCCTGAATATTCGAGAAATCTTACTAGAAAATATGCGTTCTGCATACGGATTCCAAACCGCGTTTCACTAGGGGAAATCGTCATTAGATGTGACGGGCTTTGGCCGCTCGACTATAGAGAACATACAAACAAATCCCGATTCTCGAAACATACATCTCTGCTCAGTTTCGCATCCTAACGTGAACAAAGGTATATATATATATATATATATATATATATATATATATATATATATATAGTTTACGAAAAACTAGGTAATCCGTATGGGTAAACCCAAGGAGGATAAAATCCAGAGAGCTCAAACTAAACTTTAAGTAAGAGAAATTACCAATCTAAAACTAGTCGCAAATTAAATTCATGAATAAAATTTTAACTGATAGAGATATCACCTTAATAATCAATTACAACTAGAAGTAAACTTATATTTTAAAATTAAATTTTAGTATTTTAATGTAAATTCTATGAATATTTTTCTAATCGACTATTTCATATTAAATCCCTAAAATTTTTGTAATAAAGTTTTTAAAAAAACTTAAATCGCTAACAAACATCAAATTAAATTACTTATAGACTGTTTAAACATTCAAATTTATATCAAACATTATAATATTTATGAACTCTCAAAGTCAAGCAAAACAACAGCGTCTATTTCGGCCCTTTCATTCCAAAGAAAGTTAGTGACACTTTCTCATGACTTCCTTCTCTCTTTTTCCCTTTAGGTCTTTTTTCTCCCCTCCCCCTTCTATATCAATATATAATTTCCGTTAAGTTAACCGATTAAATGTGTCAATGTCTGGACTTCCTCAAATAATATTAAATTTGAAAGAATAGAAATTTTAGATTAAATCTAACTCAATCATGTCTCTCTCCCCCCACACTTCCTCACTTCGTTAATTTACATATGCTTAGTACTGCCCGTCAAAAATGTGTAAATTTATTTTCATTTTTCGTTTCAACCCTTGGAAGTAAAGTCTGATGATCCGCGGTCCTTTAAAAGGGCTGTGGTGAAATAATTTATTACATGGAACCTTAAACTGGTCTGTTTTTATTTTTATTTAAAATATATATATATATATATATATATATATATATATATATATATATATATATATATATATATATATTATGGCATTAAACGCAAGAAATTTTTTACTATAGGCCATGATAAATTTTAAAACAAAAACAAAAACACAAGTCGACCGGTTTCGTCCCCTTCGTCAGAACTGTAAACGGGGAAACAAAGATTACTTTTTTTAATTTAATTTTAATTTCACTAGTAGTAGATAGGTTTGCCAAACGCCCAGTTCATCCCACTTTCTTCTCTTTTAAATAGGAGTAGGGTTTTATGTCTTGCTTCCTATTTAAGATTGGTTTTTCGGTCCCTACTTCTAAACTCTTCTCTTTTACTTCACTCCCAATACCCGTTGCGGCTTAATGGCATTATCGCCTTGTTAGATAGATAGATAGATAGATAGATAGATAGATAGATAGATAGATAATGAATTCAATTCTCTATTTTTATACACATCATCGTGATCAAACAAATAATGTTTGCTCTCAAAATAATGAACTGTTTCTTTAATTTTTCAAGTAACTTGTTTTTCTCCGATTTAATTACATTCATCAATTCTTTCTAGTTTTCTTTTCTATACACGCTGTTAAAATGTGTCTCGACATTAAATTGAACATTTTAAAACTTTTTTCTAAGACTGCTATGACATGGGCCTGCAAAATGAAGACCTTAGATGCAGATCCGAATGCTTGTGTTGTAAACGTTGACGAAAAGGATGAAGAAGAAAAAAAGATGCCGTTTCTAGGCAGAGGGAAATCATTACAATTTATAATGTGTTGTAGTGTCTCAAGTGAATTCTATTTGCACCTGCACGAAGAAAGGAAGAAACAATCAACTTGAATAAGATGAGGGTATAAAAATATACGCAGATATGAACCATAGATAGATAGATAGATAGATAGATAGATAGATAGATAGATAGATAGATAGATAGATAGATAGATAATGAATTCAATTAGATATGAATTGACAGATAGATAGATAGATAGATAGATAGATAGATAGATAATGAATTCAATTAGATATGAACCATAGATAGATAGATAGATAGATAGATAGATAATGAATTCAATTAGATATGAATTGACAGATAGATAGATAGATAGATAGATAGATAGATAGATAGATAGATAGATAGATAGATAATGAATTCAATTAGATATGAATTGACAGATAGATAGATACATACATACATACATACATACATGCATACATACATATTTATGAATTAACTTAGATGTGAAAATAGATTGTTATATATATAGTTATATAAATATAACTATCAGATAGATGGATAGATTGATAGATATTAATTCAATTAAATATGAAGATAGATAGATAGATATGAATTAACTTGATGTGAAAATAGACTTATATATAGTTATATATATATATATAACTATCAGATGTATAGATACATAGATAGATATTAATTCACAAATATGTGAAGATAGATAGATAGATAGATAGATAAGGAATTCAGTAAGATATGAACTGATAAATAGATAGATAGATAGATAGATAGATAGATAGATAATGAATTCAGTAAGATATGAACTGATAAATAGATAGATAGATAGATAGATAGATAGATAGATAGATAGATAGATAGATAATGAATTCAATTAGATATAAACTGAAACAGATAGATAGATAGATAGATAGATAGATATGAATTAACTTGGTGAAAATAGACATATATAGTTTTATAGATATATGACTATCAGATGTATAGATACATAGATAGATATTAATTCACAAATATGTGAAGATAGATAGATAATGAATTCTATTAGATATGAATTGACAGATAGATAGATAGATAGATAGATAGATAGATAGATACACACATACAAACATATATATTTATGAATTAACTTAGATGTGAAAATAGATTGTTATATATATAGTTATATATATATAACTATCAGATAGATTGATAGATATTAATTCAATTAGATGTGAAGATAGATAGATATTAATTCACTTAAATATGAATATAGATAGATAGATAGATAATGAATTAAATTAGATATGAACTGAAACATAGATAGATAGATAGATAGATAGATAGATAGATAGATAGATAGATAGATAGATAGATAGATAGATAGAAATTAACTTGATGTGAAAATAGATAGACTAGATATATATCTAGTTATATATATATAACTATCGGATAGATGGATAGATTGATAGATATTAATTCAATTAAATATGAAGATAGATAGATAGATAGATATGAATTAACTTGATGTGAAAATAGACTTATATATAGTTATATATATATTATTATCAGATGTATAGATACATAGATAGATATTAATTCACAAATATGTGAAGATAGATAGATAGATAATGAATTCAGTAAGATATGAACTGATAGATAGATAGATAGATAGATAGATAGATAGATAGATAGATAGATAGATAGATAGATAGATAGATAGATAGTGAGCTTAATTAGATATGAACTGACAGAAAGAAAGAAAGAAAGAAAGAAAGAAAGAAAGATTGAAAGAAAGAATGAAACCAATTCTGATAAATATTGCGAAAGCCAAACCGATCAAGCAGCTGTAAAATAATAAAGCATAAAGAAAGAAAGAAGTCGAAACCTATGTCGGAATGTTACTGTCTGCCAGACGTTCGGAAGACTGTATTGCTCCGATCTGCTCGTAGAATTTTTTTCTAAAAGTCACAAATTCTAATTAAGTCTCTAGTTTGTGTACGGCGAAATGCGGCGTTCAAGAATGTGTAGACCTGTATAAACTTTTACTACCATTCCTACCTGTCTTCCACCTGTCGCTTTAGCTTTTTATATTTATCGTAATTTTTGTCCCCACTGGTGACGGTGACGACGATAACGAGAATCTACGTCATCGTACGCTCGTCTCTTTTTGTCTTGACGATCACCTTTCCGTGCCTGTTGCCAAGGTGCGAAAACGTAATGTTGCCAAGACACTACGGAATTGCTTATTTGAAACGATGATAGTTGCTTTAAATAGATCTGCACACACTGGCACAATGTCCACTAATACACGCATTAATGTATATTTGGGAAGCATCCTTTCTTTTAAATATCTTTCATTAAATACGGCAGACAAAGAAGATTTAATCAATTTTTTATTTAGTTTTTTTTTTTTTCAGCATCCTTAAGTTTTTCCGTTTTGTGGGAATAAGGGAGTACAATTTTTTAAAATAATTTCCATTGTCGCAAGCGGCTTTCGCCCCCTTCTTTAGCCATTACAAGGGCGTTTTCTTTTGGGTGCTATTAGTTAACATAGACCCTTCAAAATATCTGGGAAGCGTTTTGACAGAGGACGGTAAGTGCGACACTGAGATCCGTAGACGTATTGGGATGGCCATGACTGAAGGTATGAATGATCATTTTATTCTCACCATTGCTCAGTTCGGGGGACATAGTATTTCCCAGATATTTAAACTTCCGCGTCTGCTTGATTCTAGTGTTCTCGACCTGCAAATCGCATTTCGGGTTCATCCTCTTACTGATGACCATGCATTCCGTCTTCTTGTACGTTGTGCTTAGTCCTTTCTTCTCACTCTCCGTCGCTACCCTCTGTAGGAGATTTTGTAATTTCTTTTCCGTGTCTGCTATCAGTACTGTGTCCTATTTCAGATGGCTGACACGAGCTTTCTTATTACAGATGGCTGAGCTAGGAAATTATATTATGTAGGTGTGGCAAGTCTTTCGAACCACCCTGTAGGGTTGAACAAAAAAAATTGGCGGGAAATAGACACCTAAAGAAAAAAAAAGATGAACTTGTATACAACTAAAGCCTTCTTGTCAATACTAAAAAAAAGTAGAGAAAATTTGGATACAAAAATTATTTCAGTATACTCTACGGGGTTGTGCATTTTGTGCAACCCCTATCGGCTTGGAAAGTGGAATGAACGATCCGTGTTCAAATCCTATTTCGTCTGTTCCGTTCACATTCACACGGAAAAGTAATGAATGCATTCATGCTTTCACCACCACCAGAACAACAACAACAACTATGGGTTAAATAGTATGGCAGATTGAGCTCTCTAGCCTTGGAAAGGCACCAGTCTATGAGAAGGACTACTCTGGATTAAAAACTGTTATGGGGACCTACCTACAGTAGAATGAACTCTTCCTCCTTCATAAATACTAACCTGCGAGACTTCCTGTGTGGGAAGCCGAGACGCAATGTAACCTGACCGTTCGGACGGACACTTCTATCTGCTGACTAATCACACTCTTACTTTGTATATATCTGTTATTTCAATACACTTGTTTAACCTACCTTCGTTTTCCGTGTCTTTCTTTCTAGCCCCTAACAGGCTACAACAAAAACCATAAAGAAGGCAACGTTAACCACCCCCAACACTAGCTTTCACAAGAAGCCATAACAGTTTAAAGATAATAAAGGAAAAGGCGTCTGCAGGGTCATGCTGTCCCTTGTCATAAATAAACACACTTTATGAAAAGTTACATGCAGAAAAAAATGATCCTGAAATTAAAATATGCCTTACTCCGTTATACTTAAAAGCCTTTTCTCACTTGAAACTGAACGTTTTAGATTCGACTTTATGCAGCTATTTAGAATAGCAAATTCAGTTGGTGATATGGGTTACGAGAAATATTTTACTTTAGTATACATCCACCATTGGACATCCATTAAGAATTTAACGGCTTCCCTATCGAGTAAACATACGAAAATATTCAAGTAATGAATGAGCGGTGTACTGATAAATCATCAGTTACCTATCCTTAAGATCTAGAAGCACCCTGTAACATCCGTCAGTAGACGAGTAGTCAGAGTAAAGTGCAATAAAGCTTTGGTATATGTTTATTCACTGGTTCTGTTTTTACTACAAGCGGAACACTCTTCCTTTCGACAGTCAATGCCAAAACTGTAGACGTCTTTGAAAAGGAGATTTTTTTTTGATCTAGTACACACAAGCAAGCAGTAAAACCAGTAAGACTCAAGGGGTTACTTGGTGTGTAAGAGTTTACAACAGACTGAAGGTCGTTTTGGGTATCAGCTGCCATTTTGACTTGATCAGACTTACTGTCGAGACAGGAGTAAATGGTTGTGTCATCATCGTAGATACCAAGTTGAGAGCTGATACTATCGGTAAGGTCATTAATAAAAATCAAAAACAAAGTAGGACCAATGACGGGTCACTGGGGGACACCTGCATTAGTACAAAATCTGGAAGCGTGACTGTTCAGGATAACTTTCATTTCACGATCTGATGGGAAAGATTGGATCAGTTCAAAAATTTGTCCAGAGACACCGTAACTTTTCAGATTGTGGATAAGACCTATATGTCAGAACCCGTCAAAGGCTTTCGAGACGTCCAAAGCTACAGCCCAGGCTTCACCATTCTTATCTAAAGCTTGACATTTTGATTATTCTGGCAGATGATAATTCGGTACAATGTACCTCTTCCATTGTCTTATACACTTTTCTAATTCTAGCATAGTGGGTGGGGGGCAAGGTGGAGTAGTGGATAGTGGTTAGGATTGAAGAATTGGAGAGCCGCGTTCGAATTCCAGTCGAATCCATGACATTCGAGTTCAATCCTTGCGAAAGGTATGAATCCTCTTCTCCGCCCAGCTATGAGTAAATAGCAGGACAAACTGGCTTCTGTAGCCTTGGATGGCAACTGGTCTACCGCAGAAAGAAATGGCAACCTACTGCGGGAAAATATGCCTCGTCAGTCATGCATTGAAAGATACATGATCGCCTAAGCGTGTATCACGCATGGCACATAACTAACTGAATTCTAGTATTCCTGTTTCCTGAATGTTGGCAATTCTCTTCGTTATATAATCTGTTCTCCCCTTTTACTGGGTTAATAATAAATACATATACAAATAAATCACTCTATAAAAAGTGATACTGTGACAATTGTTTACTTTTAAATAAAAGCATAATAAGCATAATGATCTGCATTATAATTTTTTAGGCGAAAAACATCGCTTTTAAAACTGTTTCTTAGTTTTCACCAATTCTCCATAGAACTTGCTTTTTGTTAATTATGTCGTCATGGTTAAAATAGCCACGTTTTTTGTTGCACATGAGTTTAATTGGAATGTCATTAACACTGAAAATGAAATCGCCAATCAAGTTTGAATTATGTATGTGGCCTTGTTCATTAATTCACATCATACAGCTGAAAATATTTGCTTGACTCCACTTGCCGACGCCATTATCACTAAGCCGCCTGTTACAAGTGACCTAGATACTCATTGACATTATTTAACATATTTTAGTTGCGGACATGTACTCGCATAAAATACCAAAAGAATCGTACTAGCAGGCTCCATATAAATTACCCGGATTTACTCATAAATTATTTAATGATGTCCTCTGTACTTTTCAACCATGACCATTTCCAGATAATTATAAGAAAAGTTACATAGTCTCTCTTAAAAAATACTGAAATGTCGTTTGTATGCTCATTGGACCCTTTTATTTCTGTCTATATATTTTCTTTATGTCTAATTCCCCATCCTCTCCTCGCCCTCGCTAGGTGGCCAGTGATGTCAGTTCTCTGGTGGATGCGGGGCGTCTTTCATATCGTGTGTGTGTTTTCGTATTTGTTGTTGAGTCTGAATGAGTGCGTGTCTGTGTGAGTGCTTGGGATGAATGAATATATTATATTATTATTGTCCCGCATTGATTTCGTCCAGTTAACTGATATTTTTGTCACATTTAGTGATTGTGGGGATTTTACTACTGACATCATTTTGTTTAGTTTCTTGTAAATAGTTTTTTTCGTTCATATTGTAAATAATCATTGGGGCTGGTTTTTTAAATTTTAAAATTTTTGTTTTATTCCCCTCCCCCCACAGACGATGAATTGTACATGTGGGGACTAGTTAGTATTTTCATGGAGACACTGAGGTATTACGGTGGGTGTGGTGAGAAAGGTACGTAAGATTGGGTTTGGAAGAAATAACAAAAAGACAAAATTTATTAAGAGCTACAAAGGATAAGAAGTTGTGGAGTGCCATGAATGATTTGGGTTAAACGAACTCATATTTACCTTTCTGAATTGTCTTATTTAACCCATATCTCCCTGGCATCAGTTTAAACTGACACCTTTTTCCAAATATCTAAACTATTGGTGCAACGAACATTATCTGTATGATTGGGTCAGCAGCGTTTGTGGGTAGCTAAGTTAAAGTTAAGACAGAAAAAGACCGTCCTTTTCCCCTTTCTCCTTTTCGGCCTTGTGCCACATATTCTGTTCATTCAGAATTAAATAAACTCAACAGATCGTTTGGTCACGAAACATGATTTAACCCTCACTACAAACAACTGGTTTTATCTAAGATGATCCCCGTCCAGTCTCTCTCTCTCTCTCTCTCTCTCTCTCTCTCTCTCTCTCTCTCTCTCTCTCTCTCTCTCTCTCTCTCTCTCTCTCTCTCTCTCTCTCTCTCTCTCTCTCTCTCTCTCTCTCTCTCTCTCTCTCTCTCTCTCTCTCTCTCTCTCTCTCTCTCTGTTTTACATTCTATCTCCCTCTCTCTTTCCGTTTATCTCTTGGACGCTCAATACAGTCTGGATTTAATTGGATTTTGAATTAGAACACCATCTATATTTATTATATTAGAATATATAATCATAATTATTAGAGAATGGTTTTAATTTCAAAAGGTCATTTGCAATTCAGGGGCGAATTTGACCTCAACAGATCTCTAGGTCACGAAATGTGTTTTAACCCGTTGCTACAAATAACTATCTATCTAGGATGAACAGCCTCCAATTACTGTGTCGCACTTTTTATCGCTCTCTCTTTCTCTCACTCTCCCACTCTCTCTCTCTATCTCTCTCTCTCCCCCTCTCTTTATGTTTTCTATTCCATATCTGTAATACGAAGCGTGACACACATCATACATAGATAGAAGCGTATTAATATACCGATATCCTTCTTACTGCCTTTTTGTCCCAAATTCATAAATAGCTATTCTCCTGGCGTCAGTTTAATCTGATGCCCTTTTTCGTATTGAAAAACAGAAAAACTTCGTTAGAAACAAAGAAAAGAGTACTGAACTGTTGCGTGATGTCTGTCATCCTATATGGCAGTGACTGCTGGGCAATCTCCTCAAAGACGAAGAAAAGACTTAAAGCAACAGAAATGTGATTCTACAAAAGGGTGCTGATGATACCATGAACCGAACATGCGAGCAACGACGAAGCTTTTGAGAAAATGGAAACAAAAAGGAAACTTATACTTAACATCAGGAAGAGACAGTTGAAATTTCTAGGGCACATAATGAGGAAATCAGGCTTGGAAAATCTGATACTCACTGGACGGATTAAAGTCAAGAGGAAAACAAGGTGGGCTTAAGTGAATGGATAGCGGAACAGGGTTTGGAAGAAATAACAAAAAGACAAAATTTATTAAGAGCTACAAAGGATAGGATGTTGTGGAGTGCTCATATTTACCTTTCTGAATTGTCTTATTTAACCCATATCTTCCTGGCATCAGTTTAAACTGACACCTTTTTCCAAATATCTAAACTATAATTAACATATAATAATCCTATTTGTTCCTTTGTTAGTTAATTACTTGGTTAGTTAGTTTGTTAGTTAGATAGTTTGTTAGTGTGTTTGTTAGTTTCTTTGTTAGTTAGTTTCTTAGTGTGTTTCTTTGATAGTTATTTAGTTAAATTGTTAGTGTGTTAATTACTTTGTTAGTTAGGTATTTAGATATATTGTTAGTTTGTTACTTTGTTAGATAGTTTATTTGCTTATCACTTAGTTTGTGAGTTGGGTTTCAGTTTGGTTTTAGTTATTACACTTGATAAATAATGTATTATTCCGTTTTGATCGCCAGGAAAGACGGAAAAGGTATATCAGAGACGTTCTTTGGTTTCAGTGAGAAAGAAAGAAAGAAAGAAAGAAAGAAAGAAAGAAAGAAAGAAAGAAAGAAAGGGAAAATCCGGGATGTGATAACACACTCATTTGTTTAACGACTCCTTCAATGAAATGGAAAAAATTGTCAATTTCAAATATCTTTATTTGCACCCTCCTACTTCTTTAAATAATGACCTGCATTCATATTTGTGATTATTATTGCAATGTTATGTTCAAGTTGCTGAGCTCAGCAATTTAACGATGCAAGGAACTTATTAACTTAAGAATTAGGATTCATCAGAAAATTTAAGGTGAAAAACCGTGAAATTTCCATGGGTATCTCTAGAAAACTGTAAATTTAAAAAGTGAAAATTTCATTGAAACATGTTGGAAAATGTTCCAGCTTTCAGCTGGAATGGAGAAAAACACGAGCTTTAAGAAAAACGGTCAGAATATATTGTAAAATGAAGAGCGTCAGTTTAAACTGAAGCCAGAAGGATACGTGGCTGAAGAAATCGGGAATCGAAGCCGATTCGATGCTGCTGTCGACAAGTGCATTCCAGGCACGTGCATGTGTAACACTCTGCTTCATTTTCTTGGGGAATTAGAAAATTATTCCGTCCTTCATAAAGCCTCTGCAGCTAATCTAGTCTGAATGAACATATTTTTGTTGTCGTTACGGCGACAAGGCGTGACGTAGCGCAATGGCTACCAGAATTAAAAAGGAAGGAGAGAAAAAGCAAACTGAATCCGAATTTGAACGCAAGAAGTCTGCGGCTTCTTGTATGTCCCCTCAGAAATGTATAAATACACCTCAATGTGCTCGCTGGAAACATCAGGTATTTTGGTGAAATCAAAAGATTTCGTCTTTAGCACACCACGAAAAGCAGAGCCGCGTGATTGCTTAAGCAAACTATTTATCATTCCAAGAACTGGTAGCAATAAGCAACAGGCGCATATTGACAGAAACCTAGGTACTTATCCCACTAGATCAATTATAACTGATTAGTGAGTTTGATCCTCACTGGGTGCTCTATACTTTCGTCTTTCTGTTACATCTAAGCTACACTTAGTAAATCGTTATTGACAAAAGCCAGTTAATAAATACGAGGGAAGACAATCATAAGAGCGAATATCACTTGCCCCCAAAACTGGCTTCATCGCAACCGTAAAATCGATTCTTCACAGCCAAGTTAAAAATTAAAGGGAGATAACTTTTAAATATGAGTTTTATATTAAGTATCATTTTCCTTAATATAATCGTTTTATTCTAGTATTTAAAAACGAGTAAAAATATGACGAAAAACAAAACCCATTTAAACAGATCCAAAATAAATGCGTAAATAAATGCGTAAATAAATATTTTTAAAAGTATTCTGTATTAATTAAAATTACTCTTTTCATTTATTTTTGTAATCGAGTTCACCCCAAGCAAGGCAGTAAAGCCACTAAGACACAAGACTGGGTGTGGAAGAATTAAAAACAGAAACATTACTAAGGAACGAGAATAAAACAAGAGTAATCATGATGACAGCAGATAACGATTGACATTGCATTTACATTTTTGAAGATCAAAATTGGTTGGAAAGCATGGAGCCAGAGGAGAGTTCAACAAGCGAGAAGTACGAGAAAAGAAGCTGTTAGCATAGAAATTACGGTTACATCTGGCTAGTTCAACTGTGAATTATTGAGACCTTATTGCCAATCTAGTACTGCGCTTAAATTCATAAAGTCTCAGTACCACAGCGAGGAGCTCATCCGAACAATTACCATGAAAGTATTTATAGAAAAGGTACAGGGAAGCTATATTACGTCGATGGGAGAGGGACTGAAGCCGAGACACCAGGTCAGGGTCAATAAAATTGCTTATTCTTCTTTGATTTTGTCAAGAATCTCTAAATATACAGCAGGAGGGCCGGCCCATATGTGACAGCAATATTCAAAGCATGGACTTCTGAATATATACGATAGATTCTGAAGAGTAAAAATGTCTATCACGACACAGTGAACCAACTTTCTTAGCAGCAGACCTAGCAATGGCTTCAAAAGCGGGAAAAATCAATGAGCAGCATTGAAAGACAATGACATTCCACTTACTTATACAGTTTTAATTTAAACAGTGCCTAAATACAATCGTGATTATTCTCTCGTTTCAACTCACTTTCCAGCCTCGTTAGAGTCCAAAGTCGTTTCCGCAATCTTCCGGGTAATGACCTATTTTTTAACCTTTCCCATATGCGCAACGTCATAAGCCTACTGCTACTTTATCGCTATCTCCATGGCAAAAGTTCGGACGAGCTCCATCTTTAGTTCCACTAATTCGGACCATTACATTTAAATCCCGCTATGCTACATCCACGATGTCAAAGCACCCCCCCAGTTCTTTTGTATTCCAAATATAAGAACTAAGTTCCCCTCGGACTGTTTTTCCCCAAGAACATGTGTTTTTTTAACATACTCCTGCGTGAACTGAACTTCTCTAAATCAAATGTCAATCGTTACCTATCTTTCATGTCCACATAATTCTAACTTCTTACACTTATATTCATATCACACATCATTCAGTCACTTTCTACCTTGAGTACCTCTCGAGCATTATACTGAGTGAACATTAGATTTAAAAGACGCGATTAAAATGGTAATCTTATTAATATTCCAAAAATACATTACATTATTGCACGTTTGATTGACGTCTGGAAAGTATACAAACATTTCATATTTAAAATATCCTGCCTAGGACAATGGCGGCACCATAGTCTCCTTCAAATTACTTTCCTGGGGGGCCTCAAATATTTATCCCAGTGACCTTTTAACCTTTTAAAAAATCTTTCGTGAAAGCCATCATCTTCCTTGCAGCATTCCCTTAAACTCGATCACGGTCTGAAATCTCCTCCTTTTCAATGGCGAGCTCGGAAAACCGCAGACAGTAGGAGATGCTGAAATACCGGAGTAAATGCGACGATTGCACAGTAGACAAACTCACTCAATAGCATTTAACTGAAACTTATTAAGTGTATGTCTGTTCACACATGCGCAGTGGATTTCTTCTGCGTGGTTGCTGCGCAACCGTTTATCGAAATATAATGACGTCCAATTGATGGGGCGTCGGCATTTGAAATTAATTAGTGGCTCATGCCTATGGGTTAAGCTCGTGTATTGTGGGAGTTAGCATTTTTGACGGAAAGAAGCTGAAAAGTTTTTTTGTTTCAATCATTTTACTCCAAGCCAGGCAATAAAGCCACTAAAACGCAGGAGTGTTACCGAATGTGAAATAATGTGTTGTAACCTAGAGAAGGTTACTAAATAGAATAATCAAACGGTTTGTAATGAACGGTAATACTTAGGACCCGAACAACACATATAAGATTCGCCAGCGGCGTGTAGAAGTAGTCAACTGCTAGAAGTGAGTCAAGTAAATTCCACAATGAATCTCCAACTGCGGGATATCTACCAACCTCCCCACGCGGTCAGATGTGGCAAAAGACCGAATTTTATGTGGGGTATCCCAGCCCGTAGGCTGAGGCAAAAATTCCTCGTAGACCCCGTATAAAACGAAGTCGGGTAGCTGTTTCCTGAGACGATACTCTGCCCTACGACATAGCGTCGTCTAGGGATCCTCTCTGCTCGGAGGTAGAGAGTTTGACCAGCACTGCTGGAGATGACAAACAAACATACAGTATTTATTACTGTATTTATGTGAATGTGGACATGCCCATTATCCTCCGTAGGTATGCTATAACGAAAGAAAAAGAAAAACATTATTAAAGAGCGAGAACAATAATAGAATGAGAATTAAGAAGACAACAGATAATGATTGACATTGCATTTCACTTTTGAAGATCAGAGTTGACTGGAAAGCAAGAAACCGGAAGAGAGTTCAACAAGCGAGAAGTGCTAGAAAAGAAACTCTTAGCATAGAACTTACGGTTACATCGAGCCATTTCAACTATAAAATGAAGAGAGTTTGCTGACAATCTAGTACAGCGCTGAAATTCATAAAATTTTGGTATTATAGACGAAAGCCCATCAGAATAATTATCATGAAAGTATTTATAGAAAAGGCGCAAGGAGCTACATTACGGCGACGGAAAAGTGACCGAATCTGAGATATCAGGTCAGGATCATTGATATTGCTGATTCTTCTTTGGAATTTATCAAGAATCTCAAGATATATAGCAGGCTTATTAGACCATATGTGGCAGCAATATTCAAAGCATGGATGAGTGGAACACTTATAAATATGTAAGATAGATTCTAGCGCGAAAAACTGTCTAATACGATACAGTGAACCCACTTTCCTAGCAGCAGACCTACCAAATGAGTCAATATAAACTTTCCTCTTTATGTCAACGGAAAACTTTCAAAATAAATGAATTCAACATGTGGAAGATTTTTATACATATATTTTTGTATAAAGAACAATCTGGATTAAAAGAAAAGAGAAAAATACACGTGTGTATACAAATATACAACACAGAAAAAGCAAGCAAAATATTTATGAGGTTGGCGATAATAGGTGTGTGTGTGAGAGAGACAGACAGACAGACAGACAGACAGACAGACAGACAGACAGACAGAGAGCACGCCACGCGTTTTAGTAAAATCAAGCAGTCGGTCTCACGACGAATATTATCCCCGGCGGCGACAAGTTCCATCTTGTATCTACTATATCCCGGTGCAAAGAGAGAGAGAATTCCTTTCTTTTTATACCGCTGATTGCTACGGCATTAAACCTCTACTACCTCATTACACATGTGTATTATATATGAAAAAAGAAAGCTAGAAAGATCAAAGATGCTTACTATAAATTAGTGGCTATTTAACCTGGAATGTTGTTACTAATGACTTCAATTCTCGTTATGAGCCGCCATTGTATCAGTGTGCCGCGTCTTGTATAGAATGATAAATTCCCCATTAAGAATCAATTTCTACTTATTTATTTATCTATATTTGTTCATATCTATTTGTCTGTCGCGTTTCTAGTGGTCTTTCAAACTATTGTCTGCATCTATTTATCTGTGTGGCTTACGGCCATATCACGTTGAAACACCGGTACTCGTACGATCACCGAACGTGGGTGACCACTTGGAAATACCAGGTGCTGTAAGTTTGGATGTGCGGATGGTGTAATGGATAAAAGCAGTAACGGAAATCAGAGAGCCAAATTCTAATTCCAGTCGTGTTCGTTAAATTCACCTACGCGCAAATACCCTTGGGAATGGTATAGATCCACCTCTTCCTCCCCAGGTATGGGTTAATTTGTAGGACTTGTATCAGTAAATTATTATTATCCCCAAAAGAAACATACAATCTAAAAAAGAATATATTCTGTCTTGACAAGCCTTAAAAAATCAATTAACCTCGTAAAATACATCTATTGGATGCTTTAGTACACATCATCAGTGATGTTTCAAGCCGAGGTTCATCAGGGGTTTCGGGTCTTTCAACATCATACCCCCCTAACCAGGGTGACCCAGCCGATACTGATCGGGTATCGACCGTCAGCTACAATTTTTTCCATCTTCCAACGTGCACACCATACGACTCTTCTTGGCAATTTATTGTCCAATCCCGGGTGACTTCCGGTTCACCAGTAATCTATTTATTTTATAAAAATACATATTTATATTTAAGCATCTATTTCTTTGTCTATCGCTAATCCGACTATGTCTATTTATCTGCCCGTGATAGTCTATTTATGTCAGTCTTTCAATATAGAGTATGTTTTTATTTATGTATTCGTATTTATCTCTGTTTATAAAGATCTATCTTTCTGTTTGTGATAGGCTGTTTCTATTAGTCTTTGAAGCTGTGACCATCGCTCAGCTTCTGCCTATTTATCCCCTTCAACCTGGGAAGATATATTATTCTATTTTGGCATTAATTTAGCTGTTATATATTCAAATAACATTAAAACATTAAATAACATTAAATGAGAATATCGCGATTATTAAAATGGAAAGTAACTTACATAAGCGGAAAATTCCCCAGAGTGCCGCTATCGAACCTTATAAATTATAAATCTGAGCTCCATTCCAGAAAGAATTATTCCTTTTGCAAACCAACATACATAACTTAAGAGTGACAGAACTAATTTCAACACGGAACTAATTTCAACTCGGAAGTATTTGCACCTCGGAACTAATTTCAATTCGGAATTAATTTAAACTCTGAACTAATTTCAACTCAATTTGAAAACCCTAACCCTAACCCCTAACCCCTAATCCTTACCCTTAGTTCCGAGTTGAAATAGTTCCGAGTCGAAATTAGTTCCGAGTTGAAATTAGTTCCGAATTGAAATTAATTCTGCACCCCAACTATAAAAATGTTAAAAACTGAAAAGAAAATTGTTAAATTTATAACCTTCTGTTATTTAAAATATATAATACATAAATTAATCCAAAACTAAAATAATTTTAATATTAATTGTATAAAAAAAATTCAACATCATTTACTCACTTTCGTTTATTGGACATTAAATAATGTCACTTAGCATCCTCCATAATCAACCTAGACTTTTCAGCTAACCTGGTGAATATTTATGAGCGTCTCTTAAATTTAAACATTTTGAAAAACTAATATTTTAATTTTTGTTTAAAAATACTTGTTGCAAAAGAAAATCCTTACATTTGCCTTACTAAATTCCATCATATAACGAAACACGTCGGCTAAGATAAGTTTTCCTTTTGACTTTATTCATTTCTCTTACAAACAACTTGGGTGTATTATTTCGGCGGCCATTTGTCATTTATGCAAGTTTTGATTTAAAGTCAACAAAGTTCTTTTTTGATTATTTTTATTTATTTTTTCAATATTCCTAATACTTATTTTTATTTCTGGTTGCTTTTAATTAATAAAACACATACACATGTATACACATGTATACACATGCATGCTCACACAGACACACACGGATGCGCGCACGCCGACACACACACACACACACTCACACACACGCACACACACACACATACATACATACATATATATATATATATATATATATATATATATGTCATTCACAGACAGTACTGTTTCGCTGTATCACAGCTCCTTAGTCCGACTAGACATCCGAATGCCTCAAGCCAGGATTGAAACACAACTGATTAGATGCGAGATTAATACGAATATAAAGCTCCTCATTTAATTTATTGATGTTACATTCAGCATCACGACTCTAGAGTTTCGTAGACAGACCCGCCAGCAATTGCACTGTCCACTCATCAGGGGATATCAGCAATTGACTGTTCGTTTTCTCATTTTTCTTTTCTAAGTACCGAGTCGGAACATCTTTTTCTTTTCGAACCGTTCAATTATCAACATGGATTCGACTATATCCTGGAAGCATTCTTTCGAAATTTCGGTTCAGGCTTTTATTGCGGCATCACGTGATTCGTCAAAATTGTCTGGATGTACCTACAAGTTTCGAATCTCCCTTTTCACCAAATCCCACCGGTGTTCTATGAGATTGATATCCGGTGATTTGCCAGCCAATTTAAACTCATTGCAGTGTTCCATGAACCGATCTGCCACTATTTTCTTATTTGGGATACCAGCTGCGCTGTACAGCTGAAAGTGCCCACGAGATGATCTGTGCACAGTAAACATAACCTGAGGCACGTGTTCAGCTACAATACCTAAGTAGGTTGCACGGTTTGAATGACTGTTTATTGGCCCCAAGTGTTCCAATCTATGCAAAGAATATATTCCACATAGCATTACACCGCCAGCAGCAGTTAGAACTGTTGATATAAAGCCGGATGGATCCATACTTTCATGTTGTATATACCAGATTCTGACCCTACCGTCCAAATTTCGTAACAAAAATCGAAACTCGTCAAACTAGGAAACGTTTTTCTAATATTCTCTTACCCAATTTCTGTGATTCTTAGCGAATTTTAGACTCAGTTTTTGTTCTTGTCTAACAAGAGTGACACATGTCTTAGTTTTCTGCTGCTGTAGCTTACCTGCGTCAAAATTTGACGGGTTCTGTATTCAGAGATGCTCTTCAGCTTACCGCCATTGTAAAGAGTAGCTCTTTGAGCTAATGTTGCATAAACATCCTAAACATTCATCTCCGATTAAGAATTTGTACCCACAAAATTGCCACTCACCAGAACTTTTTTCTATTTCTGACCATTCTCAGTAAACCCTAGGGATAGTTGCATCTAAAATCGTCGTAGATCAGTAGTTTTTCTAAATACTCAGACCCGCCCGTCTGGCACGGAAGGCCACGCTCCGTTAATAATCACTAAAAATTCACTTTTTTTTTCCATGCAAAAGAATGAAATGATATGTAACTGGTTGTCATGGCCACATTTAAATGCTCATATCCATTAAATTACTGTTACATTGTTCGCTGACTAGAAATTTACATAAAAGATCATTTATCCACGTGTAAGGTAAGGCATTAGTAGGAAATGAATCGAATCAATTGCATCATCCACCGCAAGGAAAGTTGGCTCCCTGTGCCGAGCCAGGAAATTTTTCTCCCCGGAATCGATCCTCCAAATCTATAAATCAACCATTCGCCCTTGCATGGAGTATTGCTGCCATATATGGTCTGGAGCCCCTGCTGTTTGCCTCAGGGTTCTTGATAAGATCCAGAGACGGATATGCAATGTAATTGGCCCTGATCTGTCATCTCGTCTGCAGTCGCTCTCTCACAGACGCGCCGTTGCCTCGCTCTGTCTTTTTTACAAATACTTTCATGGTAATTGCTCCGATCAGCTGCTTTCGCTGGTTCCCAGGCCTCATGAATTTAGGCGTCCTATGAGGCTGGCATCCCGTTCCCACCCCTTCACCGTTGAAACTGTTAGATGTAGACATCTCTTCTACTCCAATAGCTTCATGTCTAGCACATCTCGCCTGTGGAACTCCCTTCCTTATTCCTGTTTCCCTGACAAATATAATCTCCAACTATTTAAGTGTAACGTCAATCGACATCACCAGTTGCCTTGATCTAACCACTTCCCTTCTCCACATCCTTTCACTTTTCATTCCTATCTGCTCTCGCTCCAAATCTTCTGTAACCCCCTTGCCTTGATCGATCCACTATCTTTCTCCACATCCCCTCCTTTACCACTCCTATCTGCTCTTCCTCCAAACCTTCTGTAACCCCTTGCGTGCTAGTGGCTTCCAGCCTTGCTTGGGGTGATAAGCTCAAAAAAAAAATTATCCACGTGTACTTAATTAAGTGGCCAGTGAGTATATACTACATGGAAGATATCTACATAGATGAATGTTTAAACCGATAATAAAAGACTGAATTCATATTGTAGGTCATTTTGTAAACGCTGACGTGTTCTGACTGCAGGAAGCTAGATAGATTGTCATTGTGGAAATGGGGATCGAAAACTTTGCGCATTTATTTGAAACAACGAAGCAAAAACGCTGTTTTCGCCACCGTATTGACCAAGATCATTACCTGTTTTATCTTACACAAATATATAGAGTTTATTCCTCCGCAGGAATGGCGACAAGAACGCATGCGCGAGTGCGAATGTGTTTGCAAGTGTGCGCATGCGTACACATTGTATAATAATGGTGTCTCGCGATTATCACCTGTTCTTACGTGTGAATATGTAGGTGTTGTCGGTGAAAAAGTTTAAATTTTTAGAACGACGTTTATCTATTCGAATATATTATTTTTCTCAACTTAGCGATTTAATACTTAGCATACAGCTACATGACATTCATATATATATATATATATATATATATATATATATATATATATATATATATATATATATATATATATATATATATACATACAGAAAGAGAGAGCTGAAGAGAAAGCGAGAGAAACTAAATGGTGAGGGATCATATGAAGTTTTATACTAAGTTTTGTATTTAAATTTCCGAACTAAATCATGCAGGCAAGTGGGCGTTGGAAATGAAAGAAAAGACTGTGTGGTCGTCGAGAAGGACAAATGCAAGAGATGGGGGCGAAAGATATCGCCTGTGTGGGAGGAAGTCTGGAATCAGCATATACGTTTTTTGTTGTCAGATGTCGTACACAAATGATCACACACATACGTGCAAATATATATATATATATAGATAGATAGATAGATAGATAGATAGATAGATAGATAGATAGATAGATAGATGGATGGATGTTTTTAAATTAATTACAATGTTAACCGCTATCTTCTGTCTTCTTAATTCCTGATCTTTTATCGTTCTCAGTCTTGAGCATGACGTTAAACTACATCCGGCAACAAGACCTCTGATGGCCAGATTGGCGGTTTTGAAGAGCCTGGAACCATCTCTCAATTGCTGTTCCCAGGTCCACACTGATAGCAACAATACATTTTTAAAACAAAATGACCAACAATACATATTTATAGTAAAAGGACTCATAATACATTTTATCTGTAGTTGAAGGTATACAATTGCGTTCAAAATATTTAGATTTAGGCATTAAATAACCAATAGAGGTTGATATGCCACTAAACAAAATCAACAAAATTTTTCCTCCTCTCCTTATTAATGCTTTTTTCATTAATCCCACTTGTATCTTAGTAGCTTTTTGCCTTGCTTGGGGTGAAATGATTTTTTAAAAAATAGATAGATAGATAGATAGATAGATAGATAGATAGATTTCGGCATTAAATAACCCATAGATGTTGATATGCCGCTAAACAAAATCAACCAAATTTTTTTTTCGTTCTCTCTCCTTAATAATGTTTATCTTAGTGGCTTTTTGCCTTGCTTAGGGTGAAATTATTTAAAAAGTAGATAGATAGATAGTATACGCATGTAGAGAAGCATTGTTTACTTTTTATGCGAACGCATTCAACTGCTATACTTGGCATTGAGTAATGGATAATGAGGATAATCAGGACGACCATTATAACTGAGTAGCGAGTTCGATCCATACTGAGTTCCTCGTGCAAGATTTGACATTAAATAACCTAAAAAGTCCGTACAAGGTTGTAAAAACAAAAGATTTAACTTAACAACTGAAGTCTGTATCTAATAGACATACGTAGCCTGTAATATGCGTTTAATATTTATTGATGAAAACTACGCAATAGACGAGGTAGTAAAGGAAAGCTAGAAAAAAGGAATAACTATCAATAGTATGAAAGCAAAAACTATATTCGTGAAGTTTTAAAACAGACGGTAGAAAATGTGGCACCGAAATCCGAACGCACATTGAAATAGCAATAGAAGCCTTCCAAAAGCTAAACAAAATATTAAGAAATAGTAAAATGTCTTTGCAAACAACGAAAAGGGTGCTTAACTACGATATAATAGCAATCCTCGTGTATGGTAGTAAATGTTGGACAATTTCCTCACAGATGAAATGGAGACGAGGCAACTTCTACAGAAGTATATTGAGAATACAATGGTCGGGATATATGAATAAGGAGAAAGTTTTAAGGAAAATGGAAACAAAAACGGACGCTAATACTTAGAATCAGATAGCGACAGGAACCGGTAGGAATAGTAAGGGAACAAAAATTTGCTTACGGCTACAAAAGATAGGAAGTTGTGAAGAGTCATGATCGCCCACGTCCTGAAGAGATGCGGCATATAAAAGAAGAATGTCAAAATCGCAGACGAAAATATTATTTACATCTATTACAAATTAATTACTGAATGCTTTGGCACCGTTGATAACATTCAGTTCTATCACATGATATATCTGAATACAGTTCACTGGGTACAAATGATCTACTTTATAAATTAATGAAAACTTAATTAAAGTTGGTCAATAATAATTGCCTTCATTTATGGAAATAAAGGTTGGAAAGGAGAAAATCGAACTATAAGTAATCTCGTTTGCGTGGTTTGTTCAATAAAACAACAATTACTAGAATAGAAATCGTAGAATTATCAAATTAGTGTGTTAGGTCCACTTATCGTGAAATTTCTCAACTAATGATAACATTGTAAAAATAAAGTTCACAAATCTGATGATGCGTCAGAATACCATGTCCTAATGGAAAAATACGGTTAGAACTTCTCATGGATATTTAGATTAATATAGGATAAATGAATAGAAACAGTGAATAGAGTATGAATTCAAAAAGTTGATTGACAAGGTTCGATTATTTGCTCGTTCCGGGGTATCAGATATAAGTCATGGGAGAATGAGAGTTCGTCCCTAATGTGATACAAGGTAGTAGTCGATATAGACTCGTGGGAGTAAATAAAAACTAATAGGTGGTCGTGTGAAATATACTCCAGAGATAAAAACAACGGAGATATATAGTCGAGTATTACATTGTAATAAGCGAGAGTTAGTCTTTGATGCTGCTGGTTTCGTCGTTGGCCGAAGACATCGCTGTTGATGAAAGCTTCTTAGTGCCGTTGCTTACGGTCTGAGAAGTCGTGTCGTCTGCTTGGTCGAATCTATCTTTGTGTGGGCAATCCGCGTTGGCTTTATAGTCAGTGAGTGGCTCAGACAACGGCTACTGAGAAAACCGCGATTCGTCAAAATATGTTTTATGACACTGGTATTTAGGAGCGGTATTCTGGAAATGGGTGCTCAGAGCAGGACAAAATTAAGGTCTGTTTTTGTTATAGGAACTGTGGATGTCTAAGTGAATACTTCAGTTTGAGTTGTAGAATTGGAGTTCCAACAGGGTAATATATTCTTTTCTATCTTCACTAATGTGCGCGTGCGTTAATGTCAACTTTAAATGTCTTTGCTCTATTAGAAATTATGTTCCTTATAACGCACAAAATATTTTTATGTTGGTCATATAACCACTACTCTGCCGCGCAGATTAACGTTTCTGTTGGTCAAAGTATCATCCGTTAATGAACATGGACTGCTACGTACTCATATTTCTACACGAATACACCAAATATTTGTTAATAGCATACGAATAGTATAAAACATTGTTTTAAAAAAAAAGCCTTAGGTTTAGGTTATAAAGAAACCCCAAGCTAAATACGATCTCTTTTCGTCTTTAATGTATAGTACTTTCCGTCTTTTCCGTCCTTGCACGAGAACTTTCAGTGTATTTAACGAGTGAGAACTACACTGTGTCCAGCGAATAATTTTGCTTGGATATTGTCTTTTGTGTAATATTGTTCTTCTTCCGTGGGTGTATCCTTCAAGATATGAGCGATCATGATTCTCCACAACTTCCTATCCTTTGTAGCTCTTAGTAATGTTTGTGTTTTAATGTCCCTCCCATTCTTCGTTCTGTCATCCATTTATGCTATCTCGTTAGGTAGGTTACTCGCTGTTTACATTTGATCTTCTTGCCTTCAATACGTCCTGTGAGTGTCCAATTTTTCAACCTTCTTTCCTCGTTATGTTCCTAGAAATTTCAACCCTCTCTTTCTGATTCTAAGTATTCGCCTTCTTTTTGTTTCCATCTTCCCTAACACTTCCTCGTTACTCACATGCTTCCTCTATGATATCGCTCGGCATCCTTCAGTAGACTATCTATATTTCTGAGATGAGGCATTGTAATTATTTACATCTTTGTTGCCATATTCACAACCGTTTCGACCGTAGCACGCTCTGGTCCTCTTCAGGTGACTGGAATTTCGAACCGCTCCCTTTATTTCAGCCATCGGGATAGATTGTTCTCGTTCCACGTTCCGGATGTCTCAGTATCAGTGATCTCCCTTTAACTCAACTCTCCAAGTCCCCCTCCTCTGTAGAATTGAATTCACAGGTATTGAACTCACAACTATTTGAGTCAAGTCACTGGATTCAACCAACTCTTTTATCTACTGGGCTATCAGTGTATGGATTTTGGGGACTTATAAATCTAAAGTATTTTTTTACCAGAGCTCATATGACAATTTTATTGTTTTTCTCTAGAACTCCGTATTACTGGTTCTCATATTGTATTCATTTCTGTGCTTGGAGATTTTTGTTGCTTCAATTCTCCTCTTCGTCTGTGAAGAAATGGTCCAGTATTCACTTTGATGCAGGAAGACGAACATTACACAGCAGTTGAGTAACACTTTTCTTTGTAAAACGAAACGTGAAATTTTCTTGTTTCTTAATACTTTGTTTGGCTTTTGGAAGGTATCTTTAGCTATTCCAATGCACCTTCAGGTGTCACATTTTCCGTCCTATATTAAATACTATAAATTCGATTCTTAAATTTTCTAAATTTAAAGAACAACTAACATACAAAATGTGTATCCTCTAATCTTGATAGTGCCCACAATGGTCGAAAGTGCTTGATCATAAACTTTTTTACGATACAGACAAACCTCTCATCAACGGACTAATAGTGGGGTAGGGTTTGTCCGTTAAAGTCGATTGTCCGTAGATGGGAAAAGATTATTTTTTTAGATATAAAACTACTATAGTAACTACCATTAGTTATGATCATAATGTAAATACTATAAACATGTGTACATATGTTATAAATAAATATTTTACTTATTGTAGATATATTAATAAAAAAAAAAAAATAATAGATTTCACACGGCTAATTTCTCACGCACGCGCTAATATATAGTACTTTCCGTCTTTTGTTTACAATTGAAAGGCCCGCCATCGCCGCCAAGCGGTCACTTTGAGAACTAATACTACACTTTCCGCTAAAGCCGCAAATTTTGAAATACATCGCTGACGATTTGGAAGGGTTTTTTTTTCCTGCAGATACATTTTTATTTTGCCTGCAGATTTTGTCCGTTGCATCCGAAGTCCGTTGATGAGGGGGGGTCCTTAAATGAGAGGTTTGTCTGTACTGTGAAACAGGACCTGCGTCTCCTTGTAAATAAATAAGAAAATTTAATAAAAATAAACTTCAATGGTTCTGGTCTTCCTATAAAAAATGCATTAACTAAAGCTTGACTTCGGAAAATAATATTTAAGACTGATTATTTTTCACGTTTGTTGTTAGTTCTCGTATGGAAAACAGTGGCGCAGGAGGAAAATTCACACCTCACCTCTTCTACTCTTGTCCTTACTTCAGAAATGAAGGTTAGTTGGTAGAATTTGTGTCACCATGTCTCCCTGGCGGTGTCTGATTCTACAGATGTATACCCTTTTAAACAATCCTTGCATTTCTTCTGCGAGAGTCCCTACTCCGCGATTCAGAAACTAGTTCTCGAAACAAAAGGGTCTTTGGAAAACCGTCCTCTTTCAACCTTTCAACTATTTGGCCCGCCCGCTGTAAATTTTTAAGTATAGCATCAATATTAAGGATTATGGCCGACTTGAGGATCTTGGTTTTAATTATAAAATCGTTGCAGTGCACATTGAGAATAATGAGAAGACAACGTTGAGGGAAGCGCCCGAGTAGACAGAGATAAAGTCGGTATATGACTCAGGATTCAACACCATATTTAAGGGTGTGCAACAAGATGGCTTTGTAAAGTTGTTTTTAATCTCTTATAAGGTTCTTGTTTCTTCAGACAAGTTGTGTAGTTTACTTGGTTTACTTTAGCCAGTCTATTGTCTATCTGTTTTCCAGATTGGGTGCGGAGAATATTATGCCGCCTAGGTAACTGGGGCCATGAACTAACTTCAACTACGGAGACAGAAAGCGGATGATGCATCTGTTTTGGTGCTAGTCGGTGGAGGATAACCGTCTTTTTCGAGTTAACTTCTAGGCCAAATCGTTTTATGGTCTTTGTAAAGTAGAATGCCCTCTGCTACAGGGTCTCCTTTGAGTGAACAACCAATGCCGAAACACCTACGAACAGGACTTTTTTTTATCAGCTGAACCGTAGACTTTGTATGGGATAGGAATCATTGAAAGTTGAACAGGTTACATGATTATGAATGAATAACCCCCAAAGATCTCAAAATGCGATGGCTTATCAAAAAGACTTAAACCCCACATTCCAATGCGGCTTATATTTTCTAGCATGGGGAACGCACTTCACAAATCTGTGCCCAAGCCCATGGAAGGTGTCTAATATATGCCTTATAGTGTGTGTGTGTGTGTGTGTGTGTGTGTGTGTGTGTGTGTGTGTGTGTGTGTGTGTGTGTGTGTTTTACAGTGAGGATCACCCTCTACAAGATCATGTGACTATTCAATATATAGGGTGACAGAGTAAAAGGTAGTTTATGCGGATAGGAGGGTAAGATAAGGGTTAACCCTAAACTTGAACAGGCCAAGGTTGTAGTGATCGAAGAAGCATCCTCTTGGGAGTCGCTTCCACAGAGCAGTTGTTCGAGGCAAGAAACTGTTTGGGTGAAACTTACTTATCACCAATGGAATACGGAGGGAATGAGGTTTGTGAGTGGAACGGCGGGTCCTAGCCGCGAAGGTTAGAACTATCAGAACTAAGGAATGTAGTTCATCCTAGCACTTTCCATGGAAGTAGCGATAGAACAGTGAGATGCTTGCTACATCGCGCATGTAAGAGAGAGGTTGGAGGGTGGTAAATAATTCGTCACCTACAGGGAGTCGGACTCTATCGAGACTGAAGAGTGAGGACTGGGGATCTCCCACCCAAATATGACAACAGTATTCCATTTTAGGCTATTGTAAAGGTAGAGGATAACACGAGGAATTAGGTACTTACTAGAGCGGTACAAGGAACCTAACATTTTAGGCGAGCCCTCGTCCCCAATATGGAATCTATGGGGAGTCTTCTCAGTTATTAAGTCTTTCCTGTCTTGTAGGTTTTTAGAGGTCGTTGTTAAGTCCTCTGCGATAATTGAAATCAACGCTGGCGTCCTACACTCTTAATGCTTTGTATTAACGGTCTGTCTAAAATCATCAGAAGATCAGAAGTGAATATATATGCGGCTGATACCATGGTATATCTGTGCAACTCTAAATATCTAGATGACTTGCAATTGGTCTCTCGTCTGACCTAAGTCACAAGGCTCAGTTGGGAAAAAAACTGGCTGGTATCATTCAATACCCCCCATACAAAGCTAATAAAGTTTCTTCATCACCGAGCAGACACCAAATTTTCTCCAATCTTGATGAGCGGTCATATCCTCAAAGAGGCTCCTTGCACCCGTTGGGTCTAAACCACAAATGGAACTCGTTTATTCGTGCTAGAAGAATGATTTACTTTCTTATATCGCTCCAGAAAATACCTAATTCCTTGCTAGTGCCGTGCTCTATCTTACAAGACTCAGATCAGATCAAAAATGGAGTATTGCTGTCACATCAGAACTGGTTCTGCCCAGTCCTCACTGCCCAGTCTTGACAGAGATAAAAAGGGATTATGCGACCTTCTAGTTGATTTTTTTAACCCTGCAACGCTTTATCCCACAGACGAAATTTTGCTAACTTCTCACTACTCTATCACTATTACTATGGCATATGTTCTAACGAGTTAGTCCCACCAACTCAGACCGTCAGAGCTAGGCCACGCGCTGTTATGTTCACGGTGGCAAACCATCCCCATTCCCTTCGTGTTCTTTTGGAAAGGAGCAAGTTCCACTCAGACAAGTTCGTCCCCAGTACTGTTGCTTTCTGGAACAGACTCCTGTGATGATGCTCCCCTAATCACTGAAATCTTCAATTTTCGGTTTAACCGTTATTTATCCTACATATCCTATTTATCTTAATATCCACTTCCTGTTTTCTCGTCCCCCTCTCTTACATTGATTCTACTCAGTAACTCTCTACCTTGAGTGGCCTTTGCGCCTTCTATTGGATGAACAACAGTAAAAAAAATCCTAGCAAAGATTTTAACGCCAATTTTAAAAACAATCATCTCTGCACAGCAGATAGATAGATAGATAGATAGATAGATAGATAGATAGATAGATGTAAGCAAAGTAATCACTATGTAACGTTAAATTCTACGGACATACTGTCTATATCTATAAAGGCTCTATCTCCGATATTGAGCACTCTTTCGATATAAATATAACAAACCTTCGTCAGGAGAGTCCTTCGTAACTGAACCACCTAAAATAACACAGGGCTTTATGATCGTTACCCCTTCATAAGGGGGACGCTGAGAGCACATTGACATGATTAACAAATCTTGAAAACCCAGACCGATAGATGACAATTACACTGTTTAAAAAGCAGAGACGTCTACTCAAATATCAAAGTGGAATTTTACAATTATGGAATTACAATTATGGAATTACAATTATGGAATTACAATTATGGAATTACAATTTTGGAATTACAATTATGGAATTACAATTTTGGAATTACAATTTTGGAATTACAATTATGGAATTACAATTATGGAATTACAATTTTGGAATTACAATTATGGAATTACAATTTTGGAATTTTTCAGATATTGGTCTGCTCAGTGTTGTCGTCGGGAGAAGAGGTTTCTTGAACACAAGCCACAATCATTGAACAAACTTTGTTGAAAAATGAAATAAAAATAAAACAAATGAATCTTTTCCTGCTGTCATATGATCAAATGTTTTAGAGTGAAAACTTTTAGTACAACCACCAATAGATAGATAGATAGGAATAGACAAGTATAACGATAGATAGATACAAGTATGAATTCTTACTCCAGCTAAAACAAAATGGCAGAAAAGACAGCTTTGGCAGTTAGTTCCACAAGGCAATGGTTCCTGGGAAGAAGTTTCTCAAGAGGAATATGAAGGTAATGTGGGATGGTTCGCTACAATGTACTTGGTATGGCGGGTCTTAGCCGTGAATGCTAGAGCTAGTGAAATAGCGATAGGGCACCGAGAGCCTTTCAACCTTTCTTCTTTCTATATATGTCATTCGCAGACAGTATCACAGCTCCTCATTGCGATTAGACATCCAAATGCCTCAAGCCAGGATCGAGACCCAACCGATTTGGTGTCAGTCAGAGCTTCTACCACTGAGCTATCTTCACTCGGTAGAGATACATAGCTAAATCTAGCATATTGTTTTTACCAATGTAAACAAATACCAATCAGCCGAAGCGCTCCATTCATTTTACTGAAGAGCTTTGCATTAGCACAGGTGGCTGTTGTTTATAGAATTAGCTTATCACTCAACAGTGCTCAATTGAAGTATAAAATATCAAGAGCTAAATTATGTCATTCGCAGACAGTACTGTTTCGCTGTATCACAACTCCTCATTGCGACTAGTCATCCGAATGCCTCAAGCCAGGATCGAAACCTAACCGATTTGGTGTCAGTCAGAGCTTCAAAGATTTATTAAGAGAATTAGTACACGATTTATTTTTTAATTTAATCTACATGGGATACTCTGAAAATATGATTTATGAATCTATTTTTTGTTTTTAATAAATCCGCTTTTTTATTTGATGTTGTGCACTCACTGTAAACAGTATTTCGATCATAACATTTTTGCTTGGTTCCCCCCCTACAGGTCTCTAAATTTAACCTCAATGTAAAATTATGTCGTTAAAGGTCACTATGGGACAAGTGGTCACTGTCTCAATAACACCATCGTAGACGTCAAACAATTTTTGACGTCTGACTGCGTCAAATGCGAGTTGCGATACCATCTGCTATATTTGTGCAACGAATGTGGTCTGCTTCCATATTAGCGAACAATACATTATAATGTCAGCCAATAGAAAACTAACTGTTTTTATGTGGCTTCTTTTTTTAAGTCCGGTCGGCTGTTGAGACGTTTTTTCACCTCCAGCGACAGATGTCTAAATATTCACTAAAATGTTGGAGAATAATTCTTCGTAACTCGAACGTTCATTATTTTGCCCTAAGGTACTCATCAAAATCGTTTATGATTCTCTTTAGAAATTCAATGAAATCTGTGGGCGATCGAGATTTGTGGTAATCGGATTTTGAAAGTGCAAACGTAGCCTTCTTTCCTGCCTTCTTTCTTGCCTCCTTTCCTTTCTTCCTTTCATTCTTCCTTTCTATCTTCCTTCCTTCCTTCCTTCCTTCCTTCCTTCCTTTCTTTCTATCTTCCTTTCTTCCGACCTTCCTTCCTTTCTGTCTTCTTTCCTTCCTTCCTGCTTGCCTGCCTGCCTTCCTTTCTTTCTGGCTTCTTTCCTTCCTTCCTTCCATCCTTCCTTCCTTCCTTCGTGCCTTCCTGCCTTCCTTCCTTTCTTCCTTCTTTTCTTCTTGTCTTCCTTCCTTCATTCATTCATTCCTTCTTTCCTTCCGACCTTCATTCCTTCCTGCCGTCGTTCCTTCCTCCATGCTTTCCTTTCTGTCTTCCTTCCTTCTTGCCCGCCTTTCTTCCTTTCTTTCTGTCTTCTTCCTTCTTTCTTGTCTGCCTGCCTACCTTTATTCCTTCCTTCCCCACTTCCTGTCTTCCTTCCTGCCTGCTTTCCTTCCTCCCTTCCTTCCTTTCTTCCTGCCTTCCTTCCTTCATTCATTCATTCCTTCTTTCCTTCCGATCTTCATTCCTTCCTGTCGTCGTTCCTTCCTTCCTGCTTTCCTTTCTGTCTTCCCTCCTTCTTGCCCGCCTTCCTTCCTTTCTTTCTGTCTTCTTCCTTCCTTCCTGGCTGCTTTCCTTCCTTTTTTCTGTCTTCTTTACTTTCTTCCTTTCTTCCTTCCTTTCTTCCTTCCTGCCTTCCTTCATTCCTTCTTTCCTTTCTGCCCTCCTTCCTTTCTTTACTCCTCTATATTTTTCTTCTTTTCTTTTAGTTTCTTTGATTTGATAACAATCTGTTTTGTCTTCTTTATTTTCAATTCCTGATCGTATTCAAAATATAATGTTATATATTATTAATGCTTCATGAATATTGCTTTTATTAGTTTGTAAATATTTATTTGTCTTCATTTTTTTGGAAGTAAAATACATTCTTAAGCTACTTAAGGGAATATAAGCTAAGATAGACAGACAGACAGATAGATAGATAGATAGATAGATAGATAGATAGATAGATATGATATGATATGATATGATATGATATACAAGGTATATTTATGCAGCAAGTATTAAACCAAGTAAGTTAACAAGTTTAAAAAGAACCGGAAAGGTCTTTTTGTTTAATGTTTTATTGTATTTTTTCAATTTTTGAATAAGGTGTTGAGTATTGTGCTCGAAACAGTGGATATACTCTCTGAACTTCATATTGTGTTATTGTTTTGTCCAAGTATTTTCGACTGTCTAAGTAATTCTCAAGAATCAATGTGGAGTCTGTGTGGTAGTTAGAATTCCTTTGTCTACATCCTGGTATTCTTTGGAAAGCTGAAAGTTTGAAATTTTGAAATAATCTCCGGTGACATCAAGTGTAACGGGTATTGGTTATTGATAGTTCTATTTTGGTCGTTCCTGATGTGCTGGTCGAAATGTGCATATATATATATATATATATATATATATATATATATATATATATATATATATATATATATATATATATATAAAACTTCGACATTTTTTTAAATTCTTCTTGTCCCTTCTTTAATTCCTTAGTTTACACGTATGTACATCACGCTCTCTCAATACCTTATAAATGAAAGACAGAAAAGACATATAAGAGACACTGCTTGGTTTCAGTGAGAAAGAAAGAAAGAAAGAAAGTAAAGGTGATAACACGCTCATGCGTTTAACGTCTGTTTCAATGAAATGAAAAAGTTGTCAATTTCAAATCTTTTTATTTGTACCCCCTTACTTCTTTAAAAAATGACCAGCATTCATGTTTTTGATTGTTATTGCAATATTTTGTTATAATGTTCTCGTTTGCCTCGCTTGTTAATAGCAATGATTGGAAGGAAAGTGTGTAGAGTGTGGTCGTCTCACTACACCATTTTTCTCTCGTGCGTAAAATGTATTTCCTATTACACGAGCCTGAATTTTCTTTACACCAAAAATAGGCGACAATGAAGAAAACGTTGAGAAATACTGCTGTAAGACAGTTTTTTGCAAGCAATCTTATCACTTGCTGTATTAATATCATGGTGACGTAAGCTGTTTATGTCTACTCGCTGATCTGCACACTTTCTTTCAAAGATTGCAATTGAAATCAGTTTAGAAAGCATAGTGATAGATTTGAACATACATACATACATACATACAGGATGGTTGCGACTCGATTTCGATTGATGCTATCGCTTCATCTATCCTCAAGTATGGACAGCACAGATGTGTGTTTTTATTCCTGCTAAGGTCTTATATGCTCTTGTGCAAATGTGGCAACGTTGAGTGCCTCTTGCTGTAGATGTTGCAGTAACATTTTGGCGAACTTTCACATGACGTTTTAGCCCACCAACTGAATCACATTCTTTTCCACAATCGCTGCAAGTAGATAAGCTGTATAACGTGTACTTAATGACTTTCCTCTGTGTGTGGCTTCTTTGATGAATTTTTAGGCCTGCTCTAATAAACAGGCGTAACCATATTCATTATATTTTAAATCGAACTGTGTGCCAATATTGTTAAGGAGATTGTTAATGAGATTAACAATAAAGATCCTTACAAAGATTTCACTTGAGCTTTTCATACTAAACATGGTTCTGTTCAAAGTATCTCTTCTCTTGCAAATTATGCATTACTTTCCTCGAAGATGAACAATTCAGAGTTAGGTTTTCCCGGTTATTTTGCAAGATTTTGTCCTTTTTCGGTGTGTTCTTGATACAATCTTTATACTCCAATTACGGATTGGGCTTTGACGTTTGTCCATCGACCGTACAAAAACTACTTAGGTATCATATCGTCCCTCATCTTAGCCATATGACCACTCCATCATGGCCGCCACTGAAGTACCACAGATTCCATACCGGTAGACTGACTAGGTTTAAGGATATCAGCGTCACTCACGTACAGTCGCCGCCACCGCATATCCAATGTACGGCGGAGACGCTATCGGTGAAATCGCTCCAGACATTCTATGTGTCTCCAGTAAAGGGAACTAATTGTTATATGCATACAACAATGAGGACAATATACAAGTATTGTAAACGCTTAACATTGTCTCAATCGAATTTTCATACTGAGACCATAAACGTCCATCCAGTTTTCCGAATACATTATTGGCCTTCTTGATACGAAGAGATATAACATAATCAAGAGTATTTGTCATATTTACAGTACTGCCTAAATACACGAATCTTTCCACAACCTGCAATCTATGGCCATATATTATAGCTCTCCCGTCGAACTCGACGTATGAGGGTCAGACAGATCAGTTCCCAGAAACTGAAAGCCCGACAGCCACACAGGATTTGATTATAGTGGTGAAGGCTTTGTGCAGGGCCATCCACACTTTTTGGAGGCCATATATACATTGATGGATATCATAACATTCCACAATGTGGCCTTTAAGTCCAGCTAAGAACCGACGCTCTCTGTCGCATTAATATTAACTTTTATTGAATTTGAGTGATTTTCTGCTTTAAATACACAAATCCTTTATTGATATTTTTAACAAGAGATGCCTGCACTTGAGGCTTTTAAAATCAGAAAAAACGTTGTATGCAATCAGTTCCATCTCCGAACAACGACAGCATTTTTTTTACAATGATGTTCACTCTATACAAGGCTTGTGATCTATTCGAAGTAGAGGGTTACAGAGTAAGAGGCAATGTTTTATGCGGATCTGTGGGAAGATAACGGTTGACCCTGGACTTGAACAGGGATCGGGAAAACATCCTCTTGGAAGCCGGTTCGACAAAGCAGCGGTTCGTGAGAAGCTGCTGCTGGAGTGAAACTTAGACCTCACCAATGGAATACGAAGGGAATGAGGATGGTTCGCTACAATGTGCGTAGCATCGTGGACCTTAGCCGTGAAGGTTGGAACTGGTAGAACTAAGGGATGTAGTTCGTCTGAGCACTTTTCATGGAAATAGCGATAGAGCAGTGAGAGGCTTGCGACGTTTCGTCTGTGAGAAAGAGGTTGTAAAGGGGAAAATAATTCATCACCCACAAGGACGCGGAGACGCTTTTGGACTCTATTGAAACTGGAATATGAAGACTGGACATCTCCTACACATATATAGCAACAGTACTTCATTTCTCCAGTTCATTTCAGATAATATAGATCAAGAAGATTAAATTGGTCATGGTCGTAAGTTGTCATCTGGCAGTGAAGATTTGCGGCCAGCTATAGAGAATCATCCAGAATGAAAGACACGGAAGATTGGTCCAAAGATAGTGGTAGTCTATACAATATTCAGAAGATATTTGGTACAAAATCGTCAAATTGACGAAAATACAGAAATGGGTAATCCATGATTTGGCCGATGCAGTTTGCAAGTTTTGATACTTGCTGCAATTTGCTTGTTTATCTTAAAATTTTCTCTTTTCCTGACCGTATGCTTAATGTTGATGAAAATGTGTAACATTCGAAAACGTGGCTTTATTTTTTTGTCAACAAATTTGCGCCTCTTTAAACTTCTCAAATTCATATCTTCATCTCCAAAATACACTCCTGGTAGTGCTGTAATGAGGAGTAAGTAATCTATTACTACCTTCTGTGGCCATTACGACAGGTGTCGTGATTTGTAACTGATGTCTCAAATATTGCAAACATATGTTGCCAGCATTCATGACCTCATATTTCACAAACCACTCTGCAAAGACTAATGCTGTCAAGCAGCGAAATTCTGCCTCCAAATAACTTCTATCGGGATAGAATAAATTCACTGATGGATTATTGGCAACACTGTGTCAATTCTAATGGTGCATGCTCTAACTATTAACGTCTGAGATGAATTCTCGCATCGTTGGTTCCAAAAGTTCGCTTTTGGTAATCTGGATTTGCAAAATGAGCCTGTCATAAGGCGGTGAAGAATTGAGGCCAGTCGTGGAGGATCATCTAGAAACAAGTACAGAACTTTGCTGCAACGCTAGCGGTAGCTTATACAGCAGTCAGCAAACATCTAACACAAATCAACAACGTGATAAAAATAAAGAAATGGGTACGCCATTATTTGACCGATGAACAGAAATTTTGGGTTTTTGTGCTTGTTTTTTTACAGTAAGGTTCACCTTGTACAAGGCTCGGAGCCACTCGTGGTAGAGGGTTACGTTAAGTGGTTGTATATATGGAGTTTGTAAGGTTTGTCACTTACTGCAATTAGTTTGTTCTTTTTTTTAAAAAAAGATCCTTTTCTTCATCATGTTTACTGTTGATGACATGCGGTCTCTGTATGATATTCAGAAACGTATTTTTCTTTGGGTCAATAAACATGCTCTCCTGCTATCATTCCTAACACCATGTCTTCCCTCCCAGAAGATCCTCCTAACACTTTAGTGAGACTGTAATAAGAATAATCTATTACAGACTTTTATAACCTTGTCACGATAGAGTCTTGTTCTCAGGATATCAAAATTTACAAACGTTTTAGCTGTTAAATAATAATCTAGCAGACTATTATTTTTTAAAGAAGTGTATTTCTCCTCTGAATTCCTCATTTTGACCTTTGAGGTCAGATACGTGAAAACAAAGGAAGTCGTTTTTGATTGGTCAAAATTAACGTGGGAATGTTGGATGTAGAAAATAATTTCAGGAGTTAAGTTTTACACGTCATATAATGTAGACGTGTTTTTTTGTGTCTCGGAACTTGCTCCCCAGCGGGGGTGATAGAATGACCGCACTGGCTAGTTAGAAGATGTACCCGTCGATGTAGTTAATAAACTTGTAAGGTTAAAGTTCCTTTGTTGAAGTTCTCTCATTTATTGCTGAACTAAAACCAACAACAGGCCATCAGCAGCCAAAAGAAGAAGGCAAAATTATGAGTGAATCGCAAGACTAACCCCAGAAGAGGGGGCTATACGACATAGCCTAGAGGTGGTGTCCTGAAGGAGGCCTATCCTGCTAATAACACAAGAACTCATACTTTACATATTGGCAAAATAAATGACGAAGTAAGGCATCGAAATCTTTCCCTACTGTCCTTATTCAACGGGCCAAAACCCCCTGTTGATGGCCACTTTGTTCTGTTTTGTTTTTTGTGTATTATTTTGTGTGTTTTTCGTTGCTTTAGATACATAAACACACCAGATGGTGTACATCAAAGAAAACCACTTCGAAAATGCCTTTCGGTAGATCGTCGACTTCCAATGGCCCCAGTTTTAATAATGGATTAATTGATCGAATGTTTCGATTTTTATGTTTTATCAACCTTTTGCAGGTTATTTAAAGCCAGAAAATATTTTATATTTTAAGACCTTTTTGGAGAAAATAATGATTTATTGGTATACTTCCTACTAATTAACCCATAGCTGGAGGGTGAGAAGAGATGGTTTCATACCTTTCCTATGGGTATTTGCGCGTAAGTAGATATAACGAACCCGACTGGAATTGGAACTCGGTTCTCCGATTTCCATTACTGCCGTTATCCATTACGCCACAAGCGCATCCAAACTTACAGCAGCTGGTATTTCCAAACAGTCACCCATTTAGATACTGACCCGGTTCGACGTTACTTAACTTCGATGATCGTACGAGAAACGATGTTTCAACGTTATATGGCCGTATGCCCCAGATAATGATCAAATAAATCCATAGTCTTGGCAACATTTCATACATTCTAATGGTACTTTGACGAATAAAGTCGTTTCTGGGTTGAGTTATGACGTCTTTAAAGTTTGGGTTTCAAAACGACCATTTCTATTGTACCAACCATATATTAGAAAGGGGTACCAGTCTTTTAAGTAGTTGTTTAATCGGGTGGTTTCAAAAATACCGAAATTGATTTCCCTATATGACCAATTTCTTTAGATAGATAGATAGATAGATAGATAGATAGATAGATAGATAGATAGATATGAATTCACATAGATAGATAGATAGATAGATAGATAGATAGATAGATAGATAGATAAATATGAATTCACATAGATAGATAGATAGATAGATAGATAGATAGATAGATAGATAGATAGATAGATATGAATTCACATAGATAGATAGATAGATAGATAGATAGATAGATAGATAGATAGATATGAATTCACATAGATAGATAGATAGATAGATAGATAGATAGATATGAATTCACATAGATAGATAGATAGATATGAATTCACATAGATAGATAGATAGATAGATAGATAGATAGATAGATATGAATTCACATAGATAGATAGATAGATAGATAGATAGATAGATATGAATTCACATAGATAGATAGATAGATAGATAGATAGATAGATAGATAGATAGATAGATAAATATGAATTCACATAGATAGATAGATAGATAGATAGATAGATAGATAGATAGATAGATAGATAGATAGATAGATAGATATGAATTCACATAGGTAGATAGATAGATAGATAGATAGATAGATATGAATTCACATAGATAGATAGATAGATAGATAGATAGATAGATATGAATTCACATAGATAGATAGATAGATAGATAGATAGATAGATAGATAGATAGATAGATAGATAGATATGAATTCACATAGATAGATAGATAGATAGATAGATAGATAGATAGATATGAATTCAGATAGATAGATAGATAGATAGATAGATATGAATTCACATAGATAGATAGATAGATAGATAGATAGATAGATAGATAGATATGAATTCACATAGATAGATAGATAGATAGATAGATAGATAGATATGAATTCACATAGATAGATAAATAGATAGATAGATAGATAGATAGATAGATAGATAGATATGAATTCACATAGATAGATAGATAGATAGATAGATAGATAGATAGATAGATAGATAGATATGAATTCACATAGATAGATAGATAGATAGATAGATAGATAGATAGATAGATAGATAGATAAAAGAGTTCTCGTATTTCAAATGATTCTCAAATAAATAAATATGATTAGTGAGGTAATTTGTTTGTGGAATCCAATCAATTGGTGCATAAAAATCAATCATTGTATTTATTTTAATCTTTTTTTAATTAAAATCTCTTCGCTCAGTGCATTTGCAATAATTTCCGATAATTTCTGGTCAGTCCTAAACAATGAAACCAAATTAATCTATATTAAAAAGGTTAAAAAGCTCAGATTCATTCAGACTAAACGAGATTATTAAATGAATCACTTGCAGTTGTACTGAATAGGATCAGCCACTAAAATTAACAAAAACCAAATCACCAGGTTTCGACCATAAAAATATTTCATTAACAGTATAAGTTCCAGCTACAAAGAAAAACTGAAAACAATGTTTCAAACGTTTTCCGAAAAAAAAAACAAGTTTCTTTAAACGTGGAATCGAAAATTTGCTTTCCTGGTGGATTGCAATCGTTAAAAAAGATCATTTATATTTAAATAAAATTAAGTAATAATTTAAGAGAAAAAGCACAATATTTGAATTACGAATTGGAGATATAAACATCAAGCAGGTACAGAAGTATAAAAAAGAAACTGGGAAGTGTTTTAACTGTGAAAACACGACACGGAAATCCGAATAGGACTAGCGAAAGAAGCATTCCAAAAGCTGAGAAACAAGGGCCGGTTTTGAAGGAAGAGATGCCCTAGTCTAATCCCCTTTTCTCGCCAGTAGAGGAAAATGGAAGAATGTTAAATTAAACAATTTAAATAAATCCGAAGATGATGATGAGTGTTTGAAATTACAGAAGTTATGCGTTATGACAACATGTGTAAGAAAGGCCTATGACAGTGTCAAAAATATTATACACCTTGGCTAGAGGTCACCTAGATTTTGAGGCCCGATTCCTCAGCCGACTCAGCCTATAGGTAAATCCAGCATTGTGAGAAACAGAAAAAATTCATTATAAACAAAGAAAAAGTGTGCTGGATTGCTATGTGATATCCATCCTCTTATATGGCCGGGAATGTTGGACAATCACCTGTCGCAGTTAGCTCCTCCTCAGTTGTTTAATCCTTCAACAGGGGTCTCTCTCTCTCCCCTGGCTATAAATACTGCCTGATCCTTTTCGCTCTCTCTCTCTCTCTCTCTCTCTCTCTCTCTCTCTCTCTCTCTCTCTCTCTCTCTCTCTCTCTCTCTTTCGACTTAGGCCTCGGGCCGCTACCTCGCGCGGAGACGAGGTAAAATCTTTCTTTTTCCACTTACACCAATATGTGACCTCTCACAGATTCATTCTAAACAAAGATAAAAAAGAGTGCTGGATTGCTATGTGATATCCATCCTCTTATATGGCCGTGAATGTTGGACAATCTCCCCACGGATGATGAGAAATACGAAAGGCAGCAAAAATGAAGTTCTACGAAAAGTTACTGAAAATTCCATGGACGGAATAAGTATTTAGCAAGGAAATCTTAAACAAAATGGCAACAGAAATAACACTTATACTCAGAATCAGAAAAAGACAACTGAAATACCATAATGAGGAAGGAGGGCTTGGAAAATTTAACCCACGCGGGGCATATTGGGAAAAAGAGAGATAGGGGAAGGCAGCGAGTTACTTACCTGACTAGATAAAGTAGGGTGGGAGCTTTAGTAAAAAGAGAAAACTGCTAAGAGCCAAACTAGATAGGGAGTTGTAGAGAGCCATGATCGCCTATGTCATGAAGGGACGGGACACATAGAAGAACATTTAAATAAATTAAATTTAAATTATATTTGTTTTTAAGTCCTTTCCGATAAAACGTAATTACTTTCCTAACATGAGGGTCGACTGGAAAGTTCAAAGGCTGACCAAGATATAAATGTAAGTAGACTCACCAGTGGGGATCGAACACACTACTCCGTCCTAATTGATCCAGCATGACAAGCTTGCTAAGCATTGCACCATATCAAAATGTCCTATGGTGGTTTTCTAGGCGTAGCTTAGATGTGGCACAAAACCAAAACTTTTGGGCACCCAGTAAGGATCGAACTCACTATTCAGTCGTAAATTATCTAGCGAGACAACTTTGCTATTACACCACGTCGAAGTGCCCGATTTACAGAGCGTAGCTTAAATGTGGCACAAGGCTGAATGTATGGAGCACCCAAAGAGGATTAAACTCACTACTCAGTCGTAACTGATCTCGTGAGACAAGTTTGCTAACCATTACACCAAGTCGTAGTACGTCCTGGGTAAGACGATAAACTACATCCGCGTCCTGGGTAAGACAATAAACTACGTTAAACAGCAAGGCCTCTGGTGAGGAGGTTTTGAGGAGCGTGGAACCACCTCTTAATTGCTGGTGTTCACAGGTCCACCATAACCCGAAGTGGTAGCACCTGTTAGGGTCCCAGCTATGGGCAAATAGTTAACTCTAGAACTGGGGTCAAAACACTATAAAAGTGTAAAAATAAGTTTTAATACCAATAATACATTTTTGGAAAAAAATATTACCAGCAATAGATTTTTGAAGGAAAAAGTTATTACCAGCAATTCCAGCAGTACATTTTGAAAAAAAATATTACCGGCAACACCTTTTTTTTTAAAATATTACCGGAAATACATTTTTGAAAAAACGAAAAATATATTACCAGCAGTAAAAAAAAAAAAGAAAAAAAAAATATTAACAGCAATATATTTAAAAAAAAAAAGAATTAATAAAATCTTGTCGGCATTAAACAACCCATTAATGTTGATATGCCATAAAACAAAACGTGGTTTAGATGTGGTACAAGGCGGATGAAACAACCTGTGACGACTGAAGTAATTATTCAGTCGTAAATTGTTCTAGCAAGGCAGCTTGTTCGCCATTACACCACGTCGAAATTCCCTCTTCAAGAATAGTATGAACCTGGTTGAAACCAATGCTGACGATAGACAAAAGTTAAGCAAAATACAGACACTATAAGATCAGTTTGAAAAATATTACCCTATTCTATAGTCTATAATTTATGTATACAGAACACAGACATGAGGTGATTGACGACAAGATAACTTTTATGTCTTAAGAGGATATGAATTCTAAATAGAATTATTCGTCTGCAAAGGACAAATCATCAGTTTCTGTTATAACAAAAGAACCATTCGTAATTTAAAGAAAGCGAAACTGATGCAAAATGGATGGCGTTCTATTTTTATTTCACTGCGCGCTAACAAGCACATACATAAAGATAGGACACTCCGACGTGGTGTAATGGTTAACAAGCTTGTCTCGCTAGATCACTATCGACTGAGTAGTGAGATCGATCCTCACTGAATGCTCGACGCTTTCAGCCTTATGCCATATCTAAACTACGCTTAGAAAATCATTTTGGGCACTTCGACGTGATGTAATGGTTAGCAAGCTTGTCTCACTTGATCAATTACGGCTGAATAGCGAGTTCGATCCTCACTGGGTGCACCATACTTTCGGCCTTGTGCCACAAAGCACCATATATATGTAAAGAAAATAAAACAGTTATGAAACAGATATTATAGTCTACCCTAAACCCCCCAACCAAAAACAAAACATTATGAAAGTATAAAAAATGTCTATAGTAAAATTACCAGCAATACATTTTTATATTAAAAAAATGACCAACATTGCATATTTTATAATAGAGTGACCTGTAATATATTTATAGTAGAATTACCAACAATACATTTTATAGCAAAATGACCATCAATACATTTTATAGTAAAATGACCAACAATATATCTTATAGCAAAATGACTAACAATACATTTTATCTGTAGCTGAAACCATGAAATTATGTTCAAAATATCTAGATTTCAGCATTAAATAACCCATAGATGTGTTGATATGCCGCTAAACAAAAAACGAACATGAAAAAACTCTTTCAAGACATTCATCCATATAATATCTTAAATTTTCTTTAAAAGAATCAACCTGTATGCCAAAATATGACTTCAACAAAAGTATAGCGTAAAACACACATAACATAGCCTCTTGTAATTGTGCCTATGCAAACATGTATATGCACAAAAGATGAGTATCATCTACGATGTATTCAATTGTGAAAGCAGAATAACATGTATCATTTCTATTACTTCAAAGCTCCCAAGAAAATTAAATTTCGGCATTAAAGACCCGATAAGGAGTTGATATGCAGTTAAACAAACAAAACAAACTGGAGAATTACAGTTTGAAATCCTGGCATTTCTAGTTCCAACTCAACCAAATAGATCTTTGTGTCAACAAAATTACCCTTTATACCATTTATCAGAGCAATACATGTTACTTGCCGGCACCCAACTCTTCTCGTTCAGTAGCATGTAGCAGATTGCACCGGGTTACATGGTACGATTAGTAAGACGCAGTCATTGACCGGGCCTATTGGAAGAATTGGAACCAGTCCGCCTTAGAGGAGCAACTGAAGTTCTGCTCGGTCAATGAATGCCAAATGTTTCCTTGTAGGGAAACGGCTAGTAATTACCATTGATGTAGGTTGGGAAGTCAGCATTCTTAACTATCTCATTATTTTTTTCTTCGAACTACATGCGCTATCCATTTTAGTTGTTGCTGTTGTTGAAAGTCCTCAAATGATATGATTTGTGTTATTTGTTAAAGCTTTTTTGTTGCGATTCTGTAGCGCCAGCGTACGAGGTCCAAAAGAACGAAAATCTTCTTCAAAACCCAATACGACCTCTTTTGTTTTTTTTTGTTTTTTTACGTATTTTTATTATATTATTCTATATCGGAGGGTCGTTTTGTTTCATATGTTCTGCAGAGAATCCATAATGGCGACGCCCATGAAAAATTGCCATCAGTGCCTTTGTAGTCATTTATTTCAAATAATTATAAATTTGCTATTTTCCCCCAAAACAGGCCAGCACATTTAGACAACAATACTATAAGAATGCATCAGTGAAAATGTCAAGGGACAAGACATTCATATATTAAATCTTAAATTTCATAATAAAATGTTACCAACCGGTGTTGTAACATTTTCAGTATTTAGTTATATTTATGTGAATAACATACAGGTATACCTCGGGTTACGTCATTTCGAGTTAAGCCGTTCTCGATTATACGTCTTTTGTCAAAAAATATATAAAAAATAAAAATCAAGTTTAAGTCATTTTATTCGACTGTCCGCTACAAATATTGAAGTCGTAATATCAATAGAAAAGGTTATATCGATCTTTTGGAATGAGTCGGACAACTATATCAACGATTGTTAACAATAAGGGTAAGATTTTGGCACGTATCAAATCTGATGCCCTAGGGATGAAGAATACTGTTATCAATAAGAAAAGAGGAAAAATCTTTGAAGAAATGGAACAACTTCTTTGTCTTTGGATTGATAGATTGAATCATCAGCGTGCTGCTATTAGTCAAGAAATCATTCAAGCGAAAGCATTATCTTTCTTTGAGGACCTGAACAAAAAATATCCAGATGAGAAAGATGTAGAGTTTAAAGATAGTCAAAGTTGGTTTAGGAGATTTAAAGAATGAAGAAGTTATCACTCTATTAAGATGCAAGGTGAAAGTGCATCAGCTGACGAACAAGCAGCAGCTGATTTTCCTAAAGAATTGGCTAAGATCATCGAAGAAAACGGGTTTCTTCCTGAACAGATTTTTATCGTTGACGAAACTGGATTATATTGGAAAAAATTGCCAGACCGTTCTTTTATTGCTAATGCTAAGCATAAGGCTATATCACTGATAAATTATTTTATTCAGAATACTGTACGTACATATCATAAATACTGTAATATGCAATGGGGAGTGCTTATTTGCGGTTTATAGTGTGGCTATTTCGACTTAAGTCATTTTTCGACCAAGTCGTGATCTCTGGAACCAATTAACGACGTAAGGTGAGGTATACATATATTGCAGACGTTTCACATTGTAATAGCTATCTTCTTCTATATGCCGTATCCCTTCAGGTGATCATGGCTCTCCACAATTCCCTGTCCTTTGTCGCGTTTAATATATTTCCCCTGTTTTTATCTCTCCTAAACTGTTAAGATGTTGAGTGTTTCCACGTGAGTATATGGTAATAACAAACAAAAACAGTCGTAGGGAAAAATACTGGTATATTCAGAGAGGTATTTACATCAGAGAGATTAGTAGTAGAACGAACGTAAGTTAGTAGTAACAATAAGTAATAGTAATAAAGTCCAACGGTATCTTCCGATCGAGAAACGGAAGTGTAACTGATCGCTACAGACGTCTCACTCTGCACTGCACTGCACTACACTGCTACACTACTCACAGTCTCTAGAACTACTGTTCTGTTTATAATAATAGGATCAGTCTATTGTGGTTGTGAAGGTGGGTGCGCCCCAACATAAACCCCGTTTACTCAAGCTCGCTAGGCAGGGGTTATGCGTTCTATTTCCTTTGTCACTCTTGCATTCAATCTCTCCTGTGAGTATCAACCCCTGTTTCGTTATTATGTACTCTAGAAATTTCAACTGTCTCTTTCTGATGAGTGTCCTTTTTGTTTCCATTTTCTCTAAAACCTTCGCAGTTGCTCGCATATTCGGTCCATGATATTCTCAGTATCCTTCAGTAGAAATACATTTCTGTTGCTTCAAGTCGCTTTGAGGAGATTGTCCAGCATTCACTACCATATGGGAGGACTGAAATTACGTACCTGTTCAGGACTCTTTTCTTTGTTTCTAACAAAACCTTTTTGTTTCTTAATATTTTGCTTAGCTTTTGAAATGCATCTTTCACTGTCCCAATGCGCCATCGGATCACTTAATTTTTAAAAATATTGAAAGTAACTTGTTTTTGGTGCAAATAGACAGAGTGCAATATAAATCTAATATATATATATATATATATATATATAGGCTACAGAAACATATTTGATTAACACAATATCCGATATACGCAATTAAATTATTTTATTATTTTATTAACTCCTAGATATTCTATAGCTTTCATCAGTCTTCCAACCATTTTATTTTATTCAATTTTCTACCCTTTGAACCTTAACGCTACTTGTAGTAAGTTGTGTTGCTTCACATAGACTTTGCTTAAATATTATCTGCCATTCTCATATCTTCTTACATATACCGTGTGTGATCATGGCTCTCCACAACTCCCTATTCTTCGGAGCTCTAAGCAATATTTGTCTCTCTACTATCCCACCTAATCGCTGTTTTGATACCCATTTACATGTTGTGTAGGCTATTGTTTCTCTCTGTTCTTTAGACTTCAATCTGCCTATATCAAATTTTCCAAGCCCTCTTTTTTAATTATGTTTTCCCGAAATGTCAACTATCGCTTTCTGATTCTAAGTATAAGCGTTGTTTTTGCTCGTTGCTCACAGGCTCCGTCCATGATTTTCTCAGCATCCTTCTGTAGAACCACATCCCTGTTTCCACAAACCTCCTCTTCATCTGTGAGAAATTGTTTGATTTGATTTGTTTAACGACATATCAATTCCTTATGGGTTATTTAATGCCGAAATTTAATTTTTTTTCGAAGCTTTGAAGTAATAAAAATGCATTATATGTTATTCTACTTTCACAATTGAATACATGGTACTTGATACTCATCTTTTATGTATATACATGTTTGTGCGGACATAATTACTACTTATATGTGTGTTTTATTTTGTAGCTTTGTTGAAGTTATGTTTTGGCATATACTTTGATTTTTTAAAAGAAATTCTAAGATATTATATGGATTAATGTTATAATTGAAAAGTTATGATAAAAATTATATCTTTGAATACAGTGTGATTTCTTTTAGAAATTATAGGATATATGGATTAATATGGAGGAAAGAGTTCTTTCATGTAAATTGATGTACAGGGGTTGCACAAAATAATTAGAACAGGTGCAAATTCCTCTCCTATATTTCAAAGATATATTATATTAAGAACTTTAACTAAAACTCCTTAATCACATGTTATATCTGTTGTAAATACGTTTATTTATCTAATTTACTGTCTTTGTCTTATTTATGTTTTAGAATTTAGTAAAATTTAAGCTAAATGCGTGACCTCTCCGAGTTCGAAAAAGGGCAAATTGTTGGAGCTCGCATGGTAGGAGCCTTGATCACTAAGGTTGCTGGACTGTTCGGTTTTTCAAGAGCTACCATATCAAGAACTATGACGCAATTCGAGAAACAGGGTAAAACCTCTAGCAGCCGTAGCAATTCGGTCCGGACGTGCAAACTTCCTGACAGGGACCGACGTGCATTGAAACGGAATGTGGCAAAAAATCATCGGACTACTGCGGCCAAAGTGACTGATGAGTTGAATTATCATCTGAATAGTCCAGTTTCTAATAAAACTGTTCATCGTGAGCTCCATAAGGCTGCATATCATGGAAGAGCCGCCACTCGCAACATTCAGAAGAGGTTGAAGTGGTGCAGAGATCCCAATGTCTGGTCTGAAGACCAATGGAAGCAAGTCATATTCTCAGACAAGTCCAGCTTTTCTCTTTTTCCAACTTCAGGGCGAGTTTATGTGTGGAGGCAACCCAAAGAAGCTTACAACCCTGACTGCCTTCTTCCAACAGTGAAGCATGGAGATGGATCAGTGATAGTTTGGGCCGCCATATCATGGAAATGTCTCGGTCCAATAGTTGCCCTGAATGGTAGAATCAACAGCAAAGATTACCTAAACATTTTGGGAGATCATGTGCATCCTGATGGTGACTGCATCTTCCAAGATGGTAATGCTCCATTACATACCGCTCGAGTGGTTAAGAATTGGTATGAAGAGCATGAAAGTGAGTTAGAACATATGGAGTGGCCTCCCCAATCTCCAGATATCAATATTATTAAACATTTGTGGTGTATTTTGAAACGACAAATTAGGAGCCGCTATCCTCCATCATCATGTCTTAAAAAGCTAGAGCAGGTGTTAATGGAAGAATGGCTGAAAATTGCTCTGGATGAAGTCAGGAAGCTGTATGATTCCATTCCTAGACGTATTAAAGCTGTATGTGAGGCTAAAGAAGGACCAACTCCATATTAAATAAATTTTCTTTGAATTTAACAAGTGTTTCAATTATTTTGTCCAACCCCTGTATTGCTGGTAATTTTACTATAAATAGGTATTGTTGGTAATTTTTTATATAAAAATTTATTACTGTTTTTTTTTTACTATAAAAATGAATTTTTATACTTTCATAGTGTTTTGTTTTTGTTTGTGGGGGGTCACTATTTGCCCATAGCCGGATCCCTAACAGGTGCTACCACACACGGTTAGAGTGGACCTGGGAAAAATAGCAATTCAACGCTCCTCAAAACCTCCAATCCCCCGATCAGAGGCCTTGCTGCCGGATGTAGCTTATCCTCATACCCAGAACCATGAGGGAATTGTCCAACATCCACTGTCATAATGGAAGATTTATATTACATAGCAGTTCGATGCTTCTAACAAAATTTTCTTGTTTCTTAATACTACAGTTCGTTTCTTGAAGGCATCTTTCACTATTCTAATGTGTCTTTGTGTACGATGTCACATTTTCCCTCCTCTTTCATAACACTTTCAAAATATTTAAATTTCTGTATTTGCTTCAGAATGCATAACGTGGTAGACGATTACTGATGGAGTTTGTTGTGTGAGCGGAAAGTGTAAGAGCTAAGAGGCAGAGCTTATAAGGATATGTGGGAAAATAATGGTTAGCCCTACTTTTGAAAAGGTTAAGATATTAGTGGTCGAGGTGTCGGTTCCAGAAAGTAGCGGTTCGTCGGAAGACGTTGTGAAGAGGCTCGAGGTTTTACCATTGCTATCTCTCTTCCGTAATGTATGAAATGTGTCTGCAGATGTAACAACCTTTATGGTTGAGATTTAATATTTGAAAACCGAACGATAATTAAAAACCACTTGATTATAAATGACGGCAAAAACAAACAATTCAAAATTTTATTACAGACATTTTGCAACGAAGACATTTTCAAGATGTCTTCAATAGCCTCGTTTCCATTATGGAAATTGAATGTGAATTTGTCAATAAAGCTGTGAATAAACGCGAAATAGAAAAGAATGGTAGCGTATTCACACTGGATAATAAAGGAACGTTCCTACTCTATGACAAATGCCCTTCTTCTTCTTCTTCTTCTTCTTCTTCTTTTTCTGTCCTTTGTAGCTCTTAATAAATTTCTTCTTCTTCTTCTTCTTCTTCTTCTTCTTCTTCTTCTTCTTCTTCTTCTTCTTCTTCTTCTTCTTCTTCTTCTTCTTCTTCTTCTTCTTCACCTTTTTCTGTCCTTTGTAGCTCTTAATAAATTTTGTCTTTTTGTTATCTCTCCTGGACCCACTTCTGTCATCGATTTACTCAAGCTCGCTAGGTACGTAGGTTATGCATTTCTTTCCTCTCTCCCTCTTGTCTTCAATCTGTCCCGTGGGTATCATATTTTTCAAGCCTTCTTTCCTCATTATGTGCCCTAGAAATTTCAACTTCTTTTTCTGATGTTCAGTGTAAGTGTAAGTGTCCTTTTTTTTCCTTTTACTCTAAAACTTCGCCGTTGCTCACATGTTTGGTCCATGGTATTCTCAGCATCCTTCTGTAGAATCACATTTCTGTTGTTTCAAGTTCCTTAATTTATGCGGACCTTGTCCAACATTCACAGCTATATAGGAAGACTGATATTGCGTAGACAACTTTTTAACAAGAAAAATCTCAAGTCGACATCAGAAACTGTCACAAAACATTGTTGATTTATTTAAAATGAAATGATCTATTATGACAATAATTTCATAGATTTGGTGGGAAGCCCACGAGACCCTTGCACCTACCCTGTATCTAGGTCTAGATTTTATATGCAAAGACATACGTTGTGTTGCATATTGCTAACCCCTTTGAAATTTCCCCAATGTTTAGAAAACTAATGAAGCTGTTCACGTAAATCTTTGTAATATTAATATGCATGAATTTTTTAATCAAATTTACCCCATGCAAGGCAATAAAGTCACTAAGATACAAGGGGTTAATGGGTGTGAAAGAATTCCTTCATTTATCACTCCTTTATCCTATATTTGTTAGACATTTGTTCTCTACTTTACCTATTGCCAATTTGTTGTCTACTGTATTTATTACTCCTTTGTCCTTCACTATATTTATTACTCCTTTTTTCTTTAATTTATTGCCCCTTTGTTCCATTTTATGTATTACTCTTTTCTCCTCTTCTTTAGTAATTATGTCTTTGTTCTCTAGTTTATTTATTAATTCTTTATCCCATACATTATAACTCCTTTGTTCCCTACTTTATTTATTACTCTTTTCTCCCCTTCTTTATTAATTACTCATTTGTCCTCTACTTTATTTATTACTCCTTTATCCCATACTTTATTACCCCTTTCTTCCTTACTTCATTTATTACTCCTTTATCCTATACTTTTTCTTCTTTATTCCCTACCTTTTTATTACTCCTTTGTTCCCTACTTTTTGTACCAAATTTGAAGTGCTGTCGAGAATCGTTTAATAAACTGGAACAAAATAATCGTGCCGCGGAGAAATTTGTTTTTAAAAATAATACGCCTATACAAATAAACGTCGTGCAGGAAAGGCGGGGGTTCAATTGAAGGAAATAATTTAATCGTGCCGGCATTTGTATTTGGTACACGATAGTAATGTTCAAATAATACGACGTATTTACTTGTGTTTCTTAACTAATTCAACAGGTCAGAGGTTGTTTCCCCCAAACGAAACAGCATAAAGAATGCATACAGCACAACGAAAGGAAAACAAGGAAACAGACTTGTTCTCATGCCATTTAACATTTGAAAAAAAAAGATCCTCAAGAACTTTACTCTTTTACTTTTTTTTAATCATTTCACTTCAATCTGGGCAATAAAGCCACTAAGACGCAAGTAGTTACGGAGAGTGAAAGAAAAGAAGAAAATGTTGCTGAAAGGACGATAAAGGAACTGGAAATTAAGGAGACAGAATATGACGACGCGTGTTGTGTTTGAATTTTTTAAAATCGTAATTGACAGGGAAGCAAGAAGCTAGCAGAGAGTTCAACAAGCAAGAAGTGCAAGAGAAGAAACTATAAGAATAGAACTTACGGTTAGATTAAGAAATGTCAACAGACGGTTGCTAATCTAGTACTACGCATAAATCCATGAGTTGGTTAACAGGATAATATTGTTTTTTTTGTTTTTAAATCATTTCACTCCAATCAAGGCAATAAAGACACTAAGACACAAAGGAATTACTGAATGTGAAAGAATAAGAAAAAGAAAAACATTAAAGAGCGAGAACAATAAAAGAAAATGAATTAAGGAGATATTAGATATCGATTGATACTGCATTTAAATTTTTGAAGATCAAACTTAACTAGAAGGCAAGAAACCGGAACATAGTTCTACAAGTGCGAAAGAAGAATCTATAAGAATAGAACTTACGGTTATATTAAGCAATTTCAACGGTAAAATGATGAGAGTTAATTACCAATCTACTACTACGCTTAAATTCATGAGCTGATTGATTGATTTGCTTTTACGGTTTATCAAACTTTTGCAGGTTACTTAAAGTCTGAAAATATTTTTGGATTGTAAGAACATTTGGAGTTTTAATGATACAAGTCCTACCAATCAATCGATAGCTTGGAATGAAGAGCTGGGCCCATACCTTTCCCAAAGACATTAATTTCTGTGTTAATGAATATAACGAACCCGATTGGAATTGGAACTCAGCTCTCTGATTTCACAATTACGAGCCATTATCTATTGCATTACCTGCACATCCAAGTTTACAGCGCCTGGTATTCCCAAGTGGTCACCTATCTAGGTACTGACAAGGCACCACCTTGCTTAACTTCTTTGATCGTTCGAGAATAGGTTTGGCTACATCATGGCCGTAAGCCCTGAAATTCATGAAGCCGATGTACCAAGGCGGAAAGGCATGAAAATATTTATAGAAAAGGCACAAGGAAGCTAGAAGCGGTAAGAAAGTAATTGATGCCAAGATGCCAGGTCAGAGTTGATAACATTGTAGATTCTTCTTTGGATTTTGTCAGGAATCTCTAGATACATATCAGAAGCACCAGACCAGACGCGCCAACAATATTCAATGCACGGGCGAATGATAGATTGCTAAAAGTGCAGAAATATTTTCTCTTTAATTTTTTCCTTTTGAAAATATTACTGGATAATTCACCATACCTGAAGCCCAGAGGTTGCAAAATGTCTGCAACCTAGCGGCCTAAAAATATTAATCCAGCACTGCAGTTTATTGGCGTGGTCCATTTCTGCAGACTGTTTTATTAAAAGAAAAGGAAAGAAAAGTTTTATACAACTTTCCAAACAAATTAATATTCATTTATTTATACTTATTGTTATTCTTATTTATTTACCCTTTGCTAATACCAAGCCACTGATATTCGTCTTTCAAATCAAAATGGACACCTGGAGAAAATCTCTCACCAGGGTAACATTTCTCAGTTCACAGTGGACATTTATTATCACGCAGGAGACACCACCATCGTAAACGACGCTTTCTCGCCAATATCTATGGACATTTACGGTCATACAAGTATCTTGATGCCACACAAACCGAAGGGGGCGGTAAAAATGGCCAACGCATTTTAACACAACAAAAGATATATCACTCAAAATGACTAAAATGGCAATTCAATTACATTCAAGGATTATATTGTGCGTAGCTTCCATAAGGAATTCTGATGTCTATATACAACACACAACAAACGTAAAACCTTTCTTGAGTTACGATCAGCAAAGTTCTTTGGAAGGCAGTTAACGCGATGAAGAGGCGCTATTATTCCTAAGTTAAAAGTGATGTTTCTCGTTCTTTTATGGCAGATCATTAAACAGCGAAGTCAGTTGAATATTCATAGCAAACCAACGCTCACGTCTAAGCTTATAGCAGTGATCAGCAAATTTTCTTGTAGAGCATGAGGTAGCGTAGTGAGTTCGATGTTCATTGTAAACTAACCCTCGTGTCTAAGCTTATGGCAGCGGTTAGAAAATTTTCTTGTAGAATAGTAGTAAGTTTAGTCAGTTCGATATTCAGGTTGAACCAACGCTCGGGTCTAGGCTTATAGCAGTGGTCAGTTAATTTTCTTGTAGAGCATTTAATAGCATAGTCAGTTCGATATTCATGCTAAACCAACGCTCGTATTTAAGCTTATAGCATTGGTCAGTTAATTTTTTTGTGGGTTATTTAGTAGCGTAATCAGTTCGATATTTATGGCATAGGATATATACTACTATATTTTACGGTCAGTAAGTGAAGCACGAACGCTTACAAAACAATCTAACTAAATTCAGTACATAGGAAAAACTTTTTTACAATTTTGTACAAATAGGGCTCTAAATTAAATAAGTAGTTTCTGGAACCTGATTGGATAAGACAAGTCACGTGATGTCCTTTCTCCGACGTCCGCGCAGGTGAACTCCAAATGACCAGGAAAAGCCCCGCACACAACTTGCTAACCATAGCGATAAAAACAGCTCGCCAGGAACAGTCAGCGACTAGATCTGCAAAAGACTGTCTGCAAGCATGGCCGTGCCTCGATCAACAGCATAGACCAAGTTACCATGAAAACGCTGAAAAACATACAAAGAAGTGACGAAAGTAAATCCTGTCTCCACTCTCTTTTTGTTCGACATATTTAAAATTACTGCTACCGCATGCAGTCGGTCAGCAGTCAGACACATTGTTCATTAGCGTGTCCTTCACACGCGCGCGCACACACACACACATACATACACACACACACACACACACACACACATATTGACGTACAATATCCCTTGTATTCCTTACTTGCAACAAAATCTCTTCGAACAATCGAACTATTGGTTTTTTCATGTCAACAACAAAGTACATTGAATTTTAATATGTAAATATATATATCTACCTATATACATTTTATTGTTATATTTAGCATGGTCTTTTTTTTTCAGAAAAAATCATTTCTTCGCGTTGTATAAAAAATTGTGTCGTATTTATGAGCACAAATCTGATTTAATTTTTCCACCTAAAATCCGGGTAGACTGACCCCACAATGGTAAACCAACGCTCATATCTAAGCTTATAGCAATGGTCAGCAATTGTTTGTAAAGCATTAAGTGCCGTAGTCAGTTCGATAGTCAGGCTAGACCAACGCCCGTGGCTAAGCATATAGCAATGGTCAGCAAATTTTCTTGTAGATCACTAATTGCTGAGGTCAGTTCGATAGTCATGCTAGACCAACGCTCGTGTCTAAGCATATAGCAATGGTCAGCAAACTTTCTTGTAGAGCATTAAGTGCCGAAGTCAGTTTGATAGTCATGCTAGACCAACGCTCGTGACTAAGCATATATCAGTGGTCAGCAAATTGGCTTGTTGAGCATTAAGTAGCAAAGTCAGTTCAATATTCATGCTAAACCAACCCACGTGTTTTTCTTTGCGGCGAAAATCGTATTTTTTAATGTTTTAAATAAAGTACATGTCTACATCATACACTGAATTTCTGTGTTTAAGGGCTACGTCTGAAGATTCCTGACAAAGATTTATAACTTCTTCCTCATCGCTTATAATAATAGTCATCAAAATTTCTTATATATCATTAAGTAGGATAGTCAGTCTAATGTTCATGGTACAACAACTATCGTCTCTAATCTTATGGCAATCGTCAGCAAACGTTTCTGGCATATCATTAAGTAGTGTAATCATTCCGATATTCATGAGTGACTCAATTGTGTTATAAGAATAGCCAACCCTATATGACAGATCATTAATTAATTTTGGGTATCTGATGTTCATGGCTTTCTCATTTGATAAATATATATTGTAAACCACTACTCAAACTTTCTATCCACTTTCTCATTCTAATAACACTGATATCCCAGAGAGATTTCTACGGTCGTCAATGAATAGAAGTGATTTTTTAAGAGCCTCATCAGTTTACTTCCTAACAACGTAAGAAAATTAATCGTTACACAACTAAATGTTCGAAAACTAGATGCATCGCCGTCTTATGTCCGCCTTGACATCGTTGACATCCTACTACCTTCTATGATCTATACATACATCGTGGCATATATGTTTCGTGGTAAGAACGTTTCTGTGCCCCATTCCGTAGCTGCCGAATTATTTTTTCTTGCGAATTATTTTTCAGAACTGAAATTCAGACGGATTTTAAAATCCTTTATAAGAGGCATATAAAAAGTTGTAAAAGTTCTTTCTATATGTTTGGTTACGGCCGTATCCCGTTGAAACACCAGTTCCCGTCCGATCAGCAAACTTATACAACGTTGAGCGTAGTTAGTACCCAGTCGTGTGGCCGATTAAAAATACCATATGCTGTAAGCCTGAGGATATACGGGCGGTGTAATGGATATCGGCTCGGAATGACAACCCGGTGGATTTCGTTATGCCCACTTACGCGCAAATACCCTTAGAAAAGCTATGAATCCCCCTACTATGGGTTAAATAGTAAAACAGACTGGACTGTTCAGACTTGGCTAGTAGCTTAGTTAGAAGGACAACTCTGAATCCCCAAACCGTATATAGGTCCGTCGAAGTACATACTGCAAAGCAACTAACGAAAAGGTCGACCTTGATATAAAACTTGATATTCACACGTTAATTTCCTAATTTTGCATTGCGAAAAATGCATTTACAAGTAAATCAATACATTAAAGAGTTCAGAAAGTAATTACGTATTTCACTGTTATGTATTATAAGCTAACAAACCAAGATAGAACCAAAACTGAATAGTAGGAAAGTAAGTTTAGAATTAGTTGATCATCTCTGAGTGTTGTTTATAATTCATTTCATATTTTAATTGGAAGCTTGCAACGAAGGAATTTCGGTTCCTCGTGAGATTTCAGGTGATAACCGAACACAAAGCTCCACCATCTGCAGCAGACTATTAACCAGGAATGCTAACCTTTCATCTTGGCATCGCATTGTTACAGGTGATGAAAAATGAGTTTCGCATGTCAACATAAAATGAAAAAGACAATGGTTATCATAAAACACTTCCCTGATATTTTAGCATCTCACTTGTTTGATGTTGACACCTCCAATCGGTAGTTGGTTATGGGTTAATTAGTAAGACTTGCATCACAAAAACCTTTATTATCTAAAAAAATAAATAAATTAAAATAGGTTCAAAATATTTAGATTTCGGCATTAAATAACCCATAAAGGTTTATATGGCGCTAAATAAAAACAACTAACCAATTGGTAGTTCGATTCTTGTGCTTTTTTCTTTTGCTGGCAATCATGCATTCTGTCTTCTTACAGTTGATGGTTACTACTTTTGTCACTTCTTTCTTTCTATGTGCTGTGTCCTTTCAGGACGTAGGCGATCATGGCTCTCTACCTCTCTCTATCCCATGCAGCTCTCAACAAGTTCCTTCCCTCTGCAACCTCCCCAGACCACGTTCTGTCATCCACTTGCTTAAGGAATGTCATGCGTTGTTTTCCCTTGTCTCTATTTTCTTCTGTTCGACTCGTGAGTATCAGATTCTCCAGGCCCTCCTTCCTCATTATGTGTCCCAGGAACTTCAACTGACTCTTCCTGGTGTTAAGTATAAGCGTCCTCCTTGTTTACATCCTCTCTATGATCG
>OZ038511.1:36080961-36125961 GCA_964036315.1 Acanthosepion esculentum | reverse complement strand
GAACTCCACCGAACAATCAGCCTAATGAGTTACATGACAAAACTCATCATCCGGATTCCGATGAAAAGAGCCGGCAGCAGAATCAGGCCAGAGATAGGACAAGAATAGTGCGTGTTCGTCAAAGGACATCGTGTTTTATAGATTGTGCAAAGGCGTTTGACAAAGTACGCTACAAAGATCTGTTTTAGCTGCTCAGCAACCATGTCATATTCGGGAAAGGCATTAGAATAATGAAAAATCTATATTGGCAGCAAACCGCCTGCATACGTATAAAACTGAGTTCAGCAGATATACAAAAATGGAAAGGGGTGTAAGACAAGAATGCGTCTTCTCACTGGACTTATTCAATCTATACTACGAAGCAATTCTGAGAGAACTGGAAATTCTACCAGGGTTCATCATTGATAGCCACAATCTTAACAATACAAGATATGAAGATGACACATTGTTGATAGCAGATACGAAAAGGAAATTACAAAACCTCCTACAGAAGGTAAACTTATGAGACCTTGCCACCAATCTAGTAGCTCGCTTAAATTCATAAAGTTTAGGTACCATAGAGGAAAGTTCATTAGAACAATTACCATGAAAGTATTTATAGAAAAGGCAAAGAGAAGCTACATTACGGCGGTGGGAAAGTGAGTGAAGCCGAGATGCCAGGTCAGGACGAATAACATTGCAGATTATTCTTCTGGATTTTATCAAGAATATCTAAATATACAGCAGGAGCAACAGCCCATATGTGGCATCAATAGTCAAAGCATAGATGAAAGGTAGAATTATAAACATGTAAGATAGATTCTAGAGAATCTAGAATCACACAGTGAACCTGCTTTCCTACGAGTAAACCTAGCAACTGCTTCGCTATAATCTGTCCACTTCATCTCAGCAGAGAACGTGCAATGAGTCCTTCTCCTGGAGGTTAGCATCAGCCATGCTGATGGAAGGCAAAATGGAACCTCTCAGATGATTAATATAGAGCAGTTTCGTTTTGGAGGCGTTAAAATTAACAAGCCATTCCTTGCCCCAGTTAACAGCAGATTGTAGGTCATTTTTTATCAGTTGCCAATTTGACCTTATCGAACCGATTAGACTAAAGACAGGGGTAATTAGTTGTGTCATCTGCATAGATATCGAATTGATAACTGATGCCATGAAAAAGGTTGGCAGATTTTTAGGATTTTACATATTGGTAGGGAGAAAATTATTTTTGATTGTGCTAAATGCTTTATTAAACGATTTGAGAATTTGTTAACAGGAGCATGACGGTTTAAAACAGAAAAATCTGTGTTTAAAGGCACTATTCAACTTTATTTGGTCATCGACGCACTCTGTAGCCGAGAGTTCAAAGCAAGTCAGATCTAATGACAGTTTCCCCTAGGGAAATGCAGGTTCAAATCCTGCCGAAGAGCGTATATTAGAAAAACGACGAAAATGAATAAATGAATATACAGTTTAACAAATACACGGATTATCTACTCAAATACTAGTGTCCACTAAAAATAACTTTTAAGTAATAAAAATATGTCGGGTTGACAGATTAAAAAAATCCTTCCCCTTTCTTTACAGAATGTTTTGTTTACGTTAGGATACGTTAGAGTAGATATGCCTATTGCAAGAGCCGGAGAAATATTTGTGTTTAAAAGCACTTTTCAACTTTGCCTGGTCATTGACGCACTCTATAGTTAAGAGATAAAAGTACGTATGATCTATGACGGTTTCCCTAGGGGAACGCAGGTTCGAATCCTGCCGAAGAGGGCATATTTTTCTCTAATAATATTTATATAATATTCAGGCCGGTCGACAAAAATAAATAAATATATTGTTTAATAAATAAGCGGAACGTCTACTCAAACACAAGTATCCACTAAATATAACGTTTAAGTAATAAAAATCTGCCGGATTAATAAATAAAAAACATCTTTCTTTACAAATTGCATATATTATGGGCACGTTCTGTCTATCAATAAAACAATTGATAGACATAACTTGTCCATATTATTTAACAAAATATTTTTGAGAGAATTCTTGCTGCCTAAATATAGGATTCTTGCTGCCTCTCTCTCTCTCTCTCTCTCTCTCTCTCTCTATATATATATATATATATATATATATATATATATATATATATATATATATATTATATGCTCCTGAAAATTTATTTCGGTTGAGCTCTCTGGGGAGAATGTGTGGGTTTGTAAACAGTGACTATTACGGCTACTAATGCAAGACTCTTCGGTAAATCGAATCGAGTTCTCTCAGTCACTGTGTGTTTATCTAAATATAAATACGCTTAAATTCACCTTCTTCTCTGCCGTGCGCCAACGGTTTCAGAGTAAAATTTCCGACTGACGCGAATTCAGCCGGTTTTCGATTCTAGCCAGAGGCAAACGGACGTCTAGCCACACTGATGAGCTGTGATACAGCGAAACAGTCTGTCTGTGGATGACTATATATATATATATATATATATATATATATATATATATATATATATATATATATATATATATATATATAAGGGTGAGAGTCCACATGCAGTGATTGTTTCAAATATTTGCCTGTTTCTTTTTTACTGTTGTTCACCAAATACAAGCCCCAAGAGTCACTCAAGTTAGAGTGTTACTGAATGAGTTTGCTGAAAATAGATAATGGTTGATGCGAGACTTGGGAGTTTCAATTTATAGTGATCGGCGAGGTATTCTCTCGAGATCCTGTTCGACAAAGTACCGGTTCCTGGTAAGAAGCTGTCCAAATGGAACTTCCTCTTTACTAATGGAATACGAAGAGAATAAGTATGATTCGACCCTGTATATGCTGGCGTTCAGAGTTAGGCCCACTCCACTTGCACAAGCTACTACTTCCATTTGCGTAACGAACTCGGCTAAGTTTAGTAACACTCTATAAAAGTGATATAAAAGCAGTTGAAATAGCCAGAATCGAAAAATAAGAAGTCATCCTCATCTTCCATAGAACCTTTGAACTTAATAAGTGAAAACAGCTGCCATCCTCTTCACAATTCTTCTTTGCATTCTGCGCATGCGTATTATCATTTATTTCATTATGTCGTCATTGTTCCCGCTTGGGTCAGAGAAATTTTCACTGCATTTTACACTGCATTACCATAGAGATCGGGCGCGTGATGCAAGCGGCTACCAACGTCATCACGTCGCAACTAATGATAAGCTGGCAATAAGAAACGGGATTGCATTATCTGCGCTATAGTTGACGTTCATTGGATGACGACAATGGTGACGGTCATAGTCGTAGTAGCGGTTGCTATGCTACAGCATAGTGTATACACACTCAGGCCTGTATGTACAGTCATACATAATACACGTGTCGTTGTACAAACAGATGATCTCTGACGTATTCTAGTTATTTTGTATTTACTTTTCATCTCTTTTCCGCCCTCCTTTTCGAACATACCTATCTATTTGTTTCTCTCTAAAACAGAAACAATCTCTTTTTCTCTTTCTTTTTATTCGTTTTTATATCTTAATTTCTTTGTGAAACACTCCGAGATATTTTCATCATATTTTGTCTTTCTTCTTTATTTTCTTTTACTCTCTCTCTCTTTCCATCTCCCCCCCTCTCTCTCTCTCCTTCTCTCTCTCTCTCTCTCTCTCTCTCTCTCTTTCTCTCTCTCTGTGTCTCTCAAACTTTTCCTTTCATCATTTTAAATGTATTTTTCCTCTTTTTCCTTTGGTTACCCTCTCTCACTCTATCTCCCTTTCACTCTCTCTTTTCTTTCTTTATCTACAATTTTCTCTCCTACTTTCTTTCCTAAATACTCCTAAATTTCTCCTTCCATCACATATTTCTTTCGTCCTCTTTTTACTTTGGTCACCCCCTATGATATACTCATTATCACCTTCTATCTAACTCTCTCTCTCTCTCTCTCTCTCTCTCTTCTTCTCTTTCTTTCTCTTCGTTCTCTGTCTTTCCCTTCTTCTCTTTCGAACATATATTATTTGTTTCTCTTTGCATTTTTCTCTCTCAAATGCAACTTCTCTATCGCTTTATTTTTTCTTACTTTCTCTCTTAAGCACTCTTGTTCTTTTCCTTCTATCATATTACATATCTTTCTTCCTCTTTCTCCTTTAGCTGCCCTTACTCTGTCTCCACCTCCCTTCTCTCCCTCCCCTTCTCTTTCTCCCCCTTCTCTCCCTCCCCTTCTCTCCCTCCCCCTTCTCTCATTTTCGTAATATTTTTTCACAAATATACAAAAATTCAAAACACGTACCTAAAAGAGAAAAATATATGAAATGCTTCCGATAATCCCCCCACACACACATATATATATTGTTTATACGTTATTTTTATAAATATAATAAATAAATGGTCTGTTTTTAATTAAACGGTATTAATTACATCTACCGGCCTAAACGTTCAAGAAATTTCGTAGAAAATATGTGCTCTCCGACAAGAATCGAACCGGTAACCCTTGTGGGGAACCGTCGTTTCATCTAACGTGCTGTTAACCATTCAGCCACAAAGGAGTGTCTGGTTATCAAAATCCGAATTGCTGTTTATAAAGACAAACTTTCGATGATTTTTCTCGATCGATCATTACTGCGAAACGTAACGTATCTTAACGTAAACGATGACAACAAATTATTGAATGAAATGAGGGTTACAGGTTCGTTTCCTGTCGGACAGCGCATATTTTCATTATTTACATTATTCGAACTATTGTCCTCATCTTTGTCGTCATATTTATTACAAGGTTGTACGCTCCGGCTTTCTTCAGGTGGTCGGAATGTCGAATTGAACCCTTTATTTCGCTCACTGGGGTAGACTCTTCTAGTTCCACGTGCCATGTTTAATGAATGTCAGTTATCAGTTATCTCCTGTTAATTTCCCTCTGAAAGTTCTCCACGGTTAGCCGGGTATTGAACTCTCACTCTTTGGGCCATGTCACTGGATCTAACTAACGCCTTTATCCACTGTGCCATGTGTCCTATGGCGACAAAGATGAGGACAATAGTTCGAATAATGTAAATAATGTACATAATACCTCATCTCAGAAATATAGACAGATAGCGCATATTTTCTATGAAATTTCTTTATAAAATTAACGTATAAACAGAAAATATATTAAAGTAATTGTCGGACTTAATCCATTTCATAATATAGATAGATAGATAGATAGATAGATAGATAGATAGATAGATAGATAGATAAGTAAAAGGTTTGTCACTTGGCTGATTGATTATGCCATCAGCATCACGAGTCCAGAATTTCGTAGACGGGCCCTCCGGGAATTATACCATCCACTCGTCAGGGGGTATCAACAATTGAATCTGACTTTCCCGTCGTTTTCGACGTATGAGTGCGCAGAAACTCGTTTTTTTAGACCTGTATGGCGCATATGATTTTGTTATAGTGGTGAAAGGCTTGGGCATAGCCAACCTCACTATTCGGAAGAGCCAAATACAGAGAACTAATGAACATAGTATGCCACAAGAGTGCCACCCAAGGTTATAGGATCCGGTGTGTCTTGTTATTCACCCATAGCTGGGTGGGGAAGAGGGAAAAAGATAGATCCATAACTTTCCGAAATGTATTTGCAGGTAAATGTAACGAACTCGACTGGAATTCGAACCACAATCAGAGCCGCTAGCGATTACTCCAACGTACCTCCACGTGCATATATATATATATATACATATATATATATATAAATATATATATATATATATACATACATACATACATATATATATATATATGTATATACATACATATATATATATATATATATATATATATATATATATATATATATATATATATATATATATATATATATATATATATATAAGCGCCCTTCTTGAAAAATAACAAATTAAATAAGTAGAGTTTTAAATATAATTCTGTTCTTTTGAATTAAATTCTAAATATATAGTTAGCTTAACTAACTCTGACAAAAGGCCATAAGTAAACGCTAAAGGAAAAAACATTGTGTTGTTCCATTCTTCAAAGTCACTGGAATCTACAGTCGAAATTCGACGTTGAGTGCTAGCAATAAATATGCACCCACCTCCGCAATCGAATAAAACTTAAGTTTTATTTCTGTAAGAAATCTAATACTACAGGAATACATTTTACAACGCCAATAAACAGGTGTATATTTTTCCAATAGAATATGGGAAAAGTTAGTATCAAAAGCTCCTTATTTCTATTCTAACAAATATATTCCGAAAAAAATAAAGTTTGGGAGTTTAAATCTATTCTTCTTCTATGTGCCGTGTCTCTTCAAGACTTTGGTGATCATTGCTCTCTGCGATTTCTTTTCCTTTGTAGCTCTCAATAAATATTGTATTTTCGCCATCTCCCAAACCATGCTCTGTCAACCATTCACTCAAGGTTGCCATGTAGGTTATGCGTTGTTTTTTCCTCTGATCCTCTTGCTTTCAGTATGTCCTGTGAGTATCAAATTTTTCAAGCCTTCTTTCCTCATTATGTACCCTAGAAATTTCAAATCTCTCTTCCTGATGCTAAGTATAAGTGTCTTTTTTTATCCATTTTCTCTAAAAGTTCGTTGTTGCTCACATATTCGGTCTATGGCATTCTCAGCATCCTTCTGTAGAATCTCATTTTCGTTGCTTCAAGTCTCTCTCTTCATCTGTGAGTAGATTGTCTAGTATTCATTGTCATATATGAGGACTGGTACTACATAACAGTTCAGTACTCCTTTCTTTGTTTGTAATGATTTTTTCTGTTTCTTAATACGTTGCTTATCTTTTGGAAGGCATCTTTCACTATCCCAATGCCCCTTCGGATTTCATTGTCGCACTTTGTCCTCTGTTAAAACATTTCCCAGTTATTTAAATTATACTTGTTTGATTTTGGTATCTCCAATTTGTAATTCCTACGTTGAGCTCTTCCTTTGGCTAACAACCATGTATTATACCGTCTTTTTGTAATTTATGTTTAACCCTTTCTTCTCGTTTTTCTTCACTACCTTCTGCAGGAATTCATGTAGTTTCCTTTCTGTGTCTGCTGCCAACACTGTGTCATCTGAATATCTTATATTGTTAAGATTGTGGTTGCAAAAGCTGAATCCTGGTAGGACTTCTAATTCACTCAGAATCGCCTTACTGAATAGATTGAATAAGTCCGTTGAGAAAACACATCCTTGACTTACACCCCTTTAAATCTATTACGAGTTCTAAAAAAAGGAAAATTAACACAACACATTTTTACTGTCAAGTATGAAAGAAGAGTGAAAATTACATTAAAATATTCTGATTTGACCAACAGAATATGTACCATTCTTCAGAATGACAATACAAACCAATAAAATAAACTACAGAAAATAGAAAACATCAAAGAATGATCTTCCTCTATTCATTGGAATTAACACCTACACAATTCCATTTATTTAGATCTGTAGAATACTTTCCGAGTGGCAGAATCTTTAAAATTGAGTGAGACATTGATTCAGCATTCTCAGAATTATTTTCGCCAGGAATTCTTGATTTTTTTTTTCAACGGAGAATAAAAGAATTGATCTCAAAGTGAGCTTTTGGCATTGCTAATTCTGACAATTACATTCTTAAGAAATAAATTTGACTTGTCCTACTGAGTAGCGTAAAAAAAGTTCGTCCAGTTTTCTAAGACATTTTCTCTTAATTTTTGACATTAACTTTATTGAACAATATTTACCGTTTCGTTCCACTCCCTTCACCCGCGTCTTTCATGCAACTTTATTCATTCTGTCTTCGTGGCTGAACGAATAAAAGGAATGGTGGGGAGTGAAAATTTAAGTAAAGTAAACAATGTCCTAATTTGGCCAATAGAAATGTCATTCTGAAGAATAACGTTTAGGGTAGCTTGATAAATTTAACGACATACGAATCCTTTTTGCGTTATTTAATATCGAATATAAGTCTTGTAGGATAAACTTCACAATTAATTAACAGATAGCTTGACACAGGTCCGTTCTAAACAATGATATCATTCTCGGAATTCTTTTAATGCAGAATCCAATATTATTTCAACAAGGAATAAAAGAATGAGTTTCAGAATTATTTTATCTCATTGCTAATAACCGTATGCCAGCATTCAGTACCATAACCTTAAAAGCCAAAATTCTTACACGGAGAGGATATACCTTGGCATTCCTATTCACTTCATGTAACGCCTTCACATTTTCATTTAGTCAGATTAATGAAACATTTTCTTATTTGATAAAATCTTTAAAAATAAAAAAGAAACTAATTCTTTTTTTACAGAATAATTTTCGTCAAGAAAATAATTTTCGTCAGGATTTGATAGGAGTCTTTGACAAACCAAATTATAGTTCTACAATTCTAAAATACTGTTGCTATAAAAGTGTGATTGCATTTTCTCCTATCAAGGAAAACGAACTCCCAAAGAATGGCAGAACGTATAAAAGGAATGTGGTGGGGGTGAGTGAAAATTTATGTAAAGAAAAAAACTGTCCTGATTTGGCCAACAGAAATGTCATTCTGAAGAATAACGTTTAGGGTAGTTAATTTAACGACATACGAATCCTTTCTTGCATTATTTAATGTCGAATGTAAATCTTATAGGATAAACCTCCCAATTAATTAATAGATAGATTGCGACAGGTCTGTTTTAAACAATCATATCATTTTCGGAAACAGAATTCCAGGAATGAGTTTCAGAATTATTTTATCTCATTGCTAATAACCGTATACCAGCATTCAGTGCAATAACCTCAGAAGCCAAAATTCTTACACGGGGAGGATATACCTTGGGGTTCTTATTCACTTGATGCAACGCCTTCACATTTTCCTATAGTCAGATTAATGAAATCTTTTCTGATTTGGTAAAATCTTTAAAAAATAAAAGAATGAGTTTCAGATTATTTAAATTCATATCATTTTTGGAATACTTTGAATGAAGAAACCCAGATTATTTCAACAAGGAATAAAAGAATGAGTTTCACATTATTTAAAATCATATCATTCTCGGGATTCTTTTAATAAAGAATCCTAGAATATTTCAACAACAAATAAAAGAATGAGTTTCAGATTATTTAAGATCATATCATTCTCGGAATACTTTGAATACAGAATCCCAGAATATTTCAACAAGGAATAAAAGAATGAGTTTCAGATTATTTAAGATCATATCATTCTCGGAATACTTTGAATGCAGAATCCCAGATTATTTCAACAAGGAATAAATGAATGAGTTTAAGATTATTTAAATAGAAATAAAACATTTCTGAAATGCTCAATATTATTTTCATTAATTTTAATGTTTCTCCTATTATCATCAAATGTATTTCAAACAAATTTATCATTCGATCATCGAAAACAGAACGAATAAGGGGAAAAGGATGAAGCGTAAATATTTATGGGAATAAAATAACCATTTTTGGTCAACAGAAATTGTTTAATTGTTCCGAATGTCCATATAAGCTAACACTCAGTAAACTAAAGCCAGTTGAAAACGTTAATTTGGAAGTATCTATCGCTCTTCATTGGGATTAACGCCTACATATATCCATTTATTGAGAATCTTGGACAACTTTTAGATCTGCCTCAGAATTCTTTCAATCCAGAATCCGAGAATCTTTCAATAAAGAATAAAAGAATGATTTTCAGAATAATTGATTGATCTGTCTGTTTAACTTCATATCAACTCCTTGTGGATCTTTTAATGCTGAAATTTAATTTTGTCGGGAGCTTTGAAGTAATAAAAATATGATATATGTTATTCTGCTTTTACAGTTGAAAACATAGATGATACTCAGCTTTTGTTCATATACATGTTTGTGTGGACATAATTACTAGAGCCGGTGATCTGTGCGTTTTATATTGAAGTTTTGTTGAAGTTCTATTTTGGAATACAGTTTGATTTAAGAAATTGTAGTATATTACATAGATTAATGTCATAAAAGTGTTCTTTCATGTTGGTTGTTTGGTAGTATTTTAAACGTATTTGGGTGAAGTTGCTACAGTTTGTTAGTATATACATATTGTTAGTAATTTTACTATAAATATGTATTGCTTCTAATTTTGTTCTAAAACATGTACTGCTGGTATTTTTACTATAAAAATGTATTTTGATAATTTCATAGTGTTTTTTTTGGGGGGGGGTCACTATTTGCCCATAGCTAGGTCCCTAACAGATGCTACAACACTAGGTCAGGGCGGACCTGGGAACAACAGCAATTACGAGATGGTTCCACGCTCCTCAAAACTTCCAATCTCCCGGTCAGAGGCCTTGCTGTCGGATGTAGACTTTCAGAATTATTTTCATTATTGACTCTTGATCCACAGCAGGTGACTTTGCTCATTGGGTTTTTAAAAATCATTTCACCCCAAACATGGTGATAATGCCACTAAGACACAATAGGTTACTGGTTGGTTGGTTGGTTGTTTGGGGTTTTATGGCATATCAACCACTATGGGTTATTTAATGCCAGATTCAGTATTTACTAAATATATCAAAAACGTATAGCTGGCAACATCATTGTTTCAAAAACGTATAGCTGGCAATATCATTGTTTCAAAAACGTATAGCTGGCAACATCATTGTTTCAAAAACGTATAGCTGGCAACATCATTGTTTCAAAAATGTATAGCTGGCAACATCATTGTTTCAAAAACGTATAGCTGGCAACAACATTGTTTCAAAAAAGTGTAGTTGGCAACATCATTGTTTCAATGTGCTGGAAAAGACCTGGAAGTTCACTATTTTCCCATAGCTGGGACCCCAACAGGTGCTACTACCCCGGGTCAGGGTGGACCTGGGAACACCAGCAATTAAGAGGTGGTTCCACGCTTCCTCAAAACCTCCTGATCAGAGGCCTTGCTGTTGGATGCAGTTTAACGTCGTACCCAGGACGCAATAGGTTACTGAAAGTGAAAAAGAATGAAAAAAAAACTTTAGTGGGGAGAAAGGACAATAAAAGAACAGGATTCAGGAAGATATAGGATGGCTATTGGCGTTGCATTTAAATTGTTGCAATTTTTAGTTGGCAGAGACGAACCCTGATATAAGGCCATAATAATAGAGCGCTCACTCAAGAATTAACTCGTTGGCACTCTTGGAAGACGAGCACATTGACTATGCGCTCCAAGAGAACCACTTGTTAATTGATTTAACTTTTTCTAAGGAACAAGTTCACTCGATTTGAATATTGATCATTTTTCTAAAATAGTGTTTGGCATTTAAATTAGAATAACTTTTGCACAAAACTACATTCCTGGAACGAACTTGCTAGTAATGTGTTCTGAAATTAGCACATTATCCATCGTTATTGACAATGTGCGTTTGGCGTTTGATTTAGAAAATTTGAGTCAATGGATGTCCATTCGAAAATAAACGCATTAACATCGGCTTACGTTGATGAACACATTGTTCATCCCTCTAAAAGGTTTGTGTTTGTCATTGGAATTGGACTAACATTGACAAAAGTTGACACTCGTGGAATGTGCAATTTATTGCAAATTTTTGCGAGACTAGTATTCAGACCATTGGTCTAGCTAGAACAGGGGTATCTTTCACCCCCTGGGGGTGATTTTTGGATTTTCAGGGGTGAAATGTGACCACAGTAAGTTTAAGGTGGGAGGAGAGCAATTACAGGATTTGGTCTATCTGGCTTGTCGCCTTGAAAAGGAATGGGGGAATGGCATTCTAACAACTGGTGAAAGAGGCGCGGGTGGGTGCAAGCAAGTTTGAGAACCCCTGGTCTAGAATATTAGCTTTTGTTGGGGTACTAACTACCTGAATTGGTGTCTGCAGGTATTCCTGGTGTTAAACCATTAATTCCCGATGTGAGATCTGGTATTAGTTATAAATATCAAAATTAAAATCCGCTACTAATTATAGATTTCTACCTATAACCCATTAATATCTACCGTTCCAAAATGGGACGGTGGGCATTAATGGTTATTTTACATTATTATTATTTACTCAATACAAAAGCCGAAGAACCACTCAAGGTACAGGGTTACTAAATAAGGTTGTCGTAGGGGCGTAACAGGCGGAACTAGGAAATGTCTTTGGGGATATGTAGGATATATAATGGTTGACACATGACTTAAAGTACTGATCGGAATGAATCCTCTCAGTAGTCCATTCCAAAAAGTAACAGTTTTTGGAAAGAAGCCTGTCTAAGTGGAACTTCTTCCTTACCAATGGAATATGAAGGGAAGGAAGATGAGTTGACTTTGTGTACGTGGTGGGCTCTAGTTGTGAATGCCAATCTGTGTCTCTACACTCGCATGGAGGCATTTAAACTTGTACTCGAGTTTCGTTGTCCCATGGAGGTAAATGATGTTTTCTTGCAACAATTCTTATTATTATTATTATTATTATTATTATTATTATTATTATTATTATTATTGAGTACCTGTCTTATCTAGTTTCAACGATTCATGAAGATATGTTGTTTTGATGAAAAGTGTATAGATATCAATAACTAATACCATATGTTTAATTTTCACGCTAGAAAATGAATCCAGAATGAATAGATAGATAGATAGATAGATAGATATATAGTTTCAGGCTCTTTCCCTGTTTGAAACAAGAAAGACAAAAACTGACCAAGGGTATAAAGCCTATTTCATTTGTTGGAAAACAAGAAAAGCTTTATTCTCTGACCAGTTTTAGCTTCTTTCATTTGCTTGAAAACAACAAAGGATTTATATTATCTGGTAATTTTTAGCTTCTTTTATTTATAAACAGGAGTGGCTTTGTTCTTTGACCAGTTTTAGGCTCTTTCCGTTGCTTGAACACAAGAAAAGCATCTTTTCTTTGGTCAGTTATAATCACTTTTATTTGTTTGAAAACAAGAACATCTTTATTTTTTGGTCAGTTTTAGTGAATTAATTTGAAAACAGGAGTGGCTTTTTGCTTTGTTCAGTTTCAGCCTCTTTCCTTGTTTGAAACAGGAAAGACTAAAAACTGACCAAAGGTATAAAGCCTCTTTCATTTGTTTGAAAACAAGAAAAGCTTTGTTCTCTGACCAGTTTTAGCTTCTTTTATTTGCTTGAAAGCAACAAAGGATTTATACTGTTCTGAAATGTCAAAATAGCATGTGAAGAGTCTTCTGCCGGTGTCTTCTTTACCGCTTTCTCAACTATACTACACATCACGAGCGTCGTCTTCAGAGTTCCCTATGCCTGCTAGCAAGCAATGTACCCTCTTATATAGTAAGCGGCAGGTGTCAATACATTTGCATAGGTGTGGCGTCCATTTAATAAAATGACAGTCGTTGTGCACGCGCGCCCGTAGGCCTCGAATCAGATTTCCTGCTACAGCTGCAGCAACTGGGACACGCTTTGCACTATGTAAGCCATGCTCTGTTACTACAAGAAAGACTAAAACTAGACAAGTGTATAAAGCATATTTCATTTGTTTGAAAACAAGAAAGGTTTTGTTTTTTTCAGTCTTGTTTCTTTCCTTAAATTTAATTTTATCCATTATTGTATACACTCATGTATAACCCTATTTTTTTGGTATGAATTTTAACCTCTACAGAAAAGATTTACTTGTGTATAGTGCAACTGGTCACTGAAAATGCATGATTTTTATCCTCTTCAAAATAATTACCTGTGTATAGTGCAACCCCCTATTTTTTACATAAAAAACTGATCATAAAATCTCACATTATACTCAAGTATATATGCTACGTAAATTCATTCTTCAACGGACTTTAGTTGTAATCTGAAACAACTGTTATCAAATTATCATTGTTGTTAGTGAAAAAAAAAAAGAAAATAGTGAATTTGAATGTATGCTTTCATATTTCCATGTGGGAGAAGTCGTCTTTTTCTTGGTCAGGCGAATTTGAGCCTTAACCCCTTCCCCCCAGTTATTTTGGGAAAAACGTTTCATTTTCGGACAAATTTTTTATTTGTTTTTAATATAATGACTAAGAATCTGAGATACCTTGAGATACACGAACGGTGACTAACACCTTTACCAGACATATGAGATAACAACTGGACTCGTTTCAAGCTCAGAAGGGCATAAAAAGAATCAAGATCGACACGTCTGTAGCTGGGTTTTGAACGTTAATTTCTGGACGTGTTTATTCGTCTGTGTTTGAAAAATGTCTATACCGGGGGAAAGGGTTAAGTGTGTGTGCGACAAGCAGTGTGTGTTGAGGAATGAAACATGATAAGAACAGGAAAGACGTTAGATAGATAAATGCATACACTGAATTCAACAAACTCAGATAAATAGTCTTGAAAATACTGTGATATATAAGGATATAAGCATAGAATGTGTCGTACGAAAACCATTTAAAGAAATTGAATATGCCTCACTGATCCATAAAATCTAACCTCGTTTCAAATATTCGTCCATGCATTGAATCTTTCTGTCACATCTGGTCTGGTGATTCTACTATAGTGATTTAGAGATTCTTGATAAAGTACAAAGCAAAATCTTCAATGTTATTGGTCATCTAGGCTTCAGTCACTTTCCTTACCGCCATAACATATCTTCTCTGTGCCTTTAGTATAAATAATTATTTATGGTAATTGTTCTTATGAGCTTTCCTCTTTGGTATCTAGACTTTATGAATTTATGCGCAGTACTAGATTGGCGGCAAGGTTTCATCATTTTACAATTGAAATGGCTAGATGTAACCCTAAGTTCTGTTTTCGTTTCTTTTTATTTCTTTTTTTTTTCTTTTTGTCTAGCACTTTTAGTTTGTTGGTTGGTTGATTATGTTTAGCAGTATATCAACATCTCTATGGGTTATTTAATGCCGAAATGTAAATATTTTGTACGTAATTTTATATTTTCAGGATAAATTTAGATGTTTTTTGTAGATCATAAAATATACCGTCCTGGGTACGACGATAAACTACATCCGTGACCTGAGTAAGACGATAAACTACGTCTAACAGCAAGGCCTCTGATCAGGAGGTTTTGAGGAGCGTGTCATCACCTCTTAATTGCTGGTGTTCCCAGGTCCACACTGATTCGGGGTGGTAGCACCTGTTAGGGTCCCAGCTATGGGCAAATAGTTACACCCACCTCCAAAAACAAGGGGTCAAAACACTATGAAAGGGTAAAAATGGATTTTAATACCAGAAATACTTTGTAAAAAAATTATTACCAGCAATACATTTTTGAAAAAAAATATTACCAGCTATACATTTTTGAAAAAAAAATATTATCAGCAATAAAAAATTTTGTCGGCATTAAATAACCTATTGAGGTAAAACAGACCAAACTAAACCAAACATAAAATATATTCTTGCAAATTTTATTATAAAAATGCATTTTTATATTTTCTTAATGTTGGATTGATTGCCATTTTGAAATAAAGATATATTGTTACCATTTTACTATAAAAATGTCGATTTCTGTTTGGGGGTCAATATTGGCTCAAAGCTGGGACCATAACAGGTGCTTCCAGTCTTTTTCGCTTGTAGAACACTCTTCCAGCTTCTAGCTTTCAAGTCAACTTTGATCTTCAAAAGTGTAAATGCAATGTCAATCGTTATCTGGTCTTCTAAATTCTTCTTTTTTTATTGTTCTCTCTCCTTAATATTTCCTTTCCTCATCCCGCACCAAGTATCCTCCTGTGTTTTAGCGGCTTTATTGTCTTGATTGGAGTGAAATTATTTCAAAACAAAATGTTATGAAACTAAAGCACAAACCGTGGGATAATAGTTGATTATTACTATTGAGAAGCAAGTTCGATCTTCGCTGTGAGCCTTTTACTTGTGTTCTTGTGTCAAACTACGTTTAGTAAACGTCAAGTCACATAATATGCTTGTGCATAGCGGTTACTCGTTTAAGTAGCGTTTGATTTTGCTAATATCACAACGTTTATTTAAATCACCTCTATAATGTTATGACTAAAATAACTCTCTTTCGTAAGTGATATGAGTGTTATGAATAATCAAGAGTAGTCTCCCTTTCTTTTGTTACTCTCCTCTTTGAGAGAGCTATTTCTGTTTACTGGGACTATAAAAGGACACTATAAGCGAACCTTGTATTCTCTTATATTCTTGAATAAAGCTTTCTTAAAGCCTACACCTGTGTACTTTTGTCATTACAATGCGTATATACATTTAAAGAGTAAATAAATATTTAGAATAAGACTGAATAAATATTGTATGAAGATGAATAAGCCCTTTTTGATCTTCGATTAATTTAAATCGATTAAGTTATTATACTGAAGTTGCATAAAGAATGTTTTTACTATTAATTTCATGAGACCGGTAATCAACACTACTTTCTAGATCTCATGTGTTTTTTGTTTTTTGTTTTTTTGTTTTTTGTTTTTTGATTTTTTTTGTTTTTTTGTTTGTTTGTTTTTTTGTTTTCTGTGGGGGGGCGATTAAATTTACCAACAGTATGTATTATGTAACAAATAAATGAGATTAATTGCAAAAAAATCAACAACGAGTATTATTAACAGATATTTTCTTGGGATATATTTATCTCGTTAAGATCAGAACGGTTAATTTAAATCGATTAGGTTATTTCAACAATTTAATGATATCTTTCTAGACATATTCATATTCTTAAGGGGTTTTTTCTTGATCTTTCTTTCACATTTTTAATTTCTCCAGCACAATTTGGTAAAAATAATGTTTCTTCTTTCACACATCTCGCTTGTGGAACTCTCCCCCTGGCTTCCTCCTTTCCAGTCCACTTTGATCTTCAAAAATGTAAGTGCAATGTCAATTATCATCTGCCTCCTTAATTCCTGCTCTTTTATTATCCTCCTTCCTTAATAATATTTTTCTCATATTCTTTCACACTCCGCAACCCCTTACGTCTTAGTGGCTGCATCACCTTACTAGAGGTGAAATGATAAAAAAAATACATATAGTTTGTGAAAGCAGATCAAGAAAGAAGCTAACGGGTGTTCTTAAGAATCTTACGTTAAAAACCAATATCACCAAAGAATTATCGATTATTTTCACTTATATGGGGAAAAATCGATCACTTTTAGAAAGTGGCGTTCCCTAATACTTTTTATAGATCATAAAACCAGTTAATCGGCTTCGTTAAAACAAGTTGTCCTTGCCAATTTTTCTAGTTATTTGCGTAACATGTACTCACGTCAAAGACAGAAAATATTGAAAGAGTTGCTGCTGAACAGTGATAAAAAGGTGCTAAATTTGCAGAACAAAAATAATAAGCTTGCTTTAAATTGTCTACGTTATATGGGAACTAGTGGTTAGGACGTTTCTGGCCGTAAGTCCCGGGTTCGAATCTCACCAGGTTCGATTTGTCAGGAAGGTAACTTCTTGATGTTATCGGTCCACATGGGGATCCCAGCGTGCGGCACCTTTTCCAAAAGTGCCGTACGCTAGGATCCCAACCTTGTGAGTGAAATTGGGGTGCCGTCGGTGGTTGTACTAACACGAAGTCACAAGTCATCGTGACCGAGGCTTTGAGCGTGAAGGCCTTGTTCAGACTGTTGATCATGCTAGACAACGTGTCTCTCCCAGAAATTGTAACTAAGGTCTGTTCAGCAAAGTTGCAGTATAATCCACAGGTGGGCTCTGTGGATGTTGGACAAACACAAATTAGCTAGCCACCCCAGTAGACGGGCATGCTCGGAAACGAGTGTCCAGCCAAATATTTATGAATATAGCTATGTGCCAAAAATGTCATCATCCAAAAAATATCGATGATCAAAAGCCTATTATCTTCAGGAATCATTAGCCGTGTGAATACCATGGAGAGTGCATGTGAGAAACGAGCGAGTTTAAAAGAGAAACTACAAAGAAACTGCTGCATACAATAAAAAAATCAAACAGCTGAAAGCAGAAAACAAAGCTTGGAGAAATTAACACGCGCAGAGTGTATTGAAGACAAAGTAACAAAGAGAAAAGACAAATAACCTTCTTGGTGAGATTGATTAAATAGGTGACAGAAGACATACAACAAAAAAGCAACAAAAGACGGTAAGTTATGGATAACCGTGATCGATATAGAATGTGAAAAGAAGGCTTGGAGAATTTAACACGCGCAGGGCAAATTAAAAGCAGAAGAAGCAGGGAAAATCAACAAGTAACAAACTTGACAAGTTTCAAAAAATTGATGGCAGAACAAAGACCACAAATACGAAAAGGGTTCCATAAGAATTAGAGTAACAAAAAAGGAAAGTGTAGAGATCCATGATCGACACAGAAGGAGAAAAGGAGGTTTAGAGAATTTAACACTCACTAGGTATATTGAGGCAAAAAGCAAGCATAAATAACAAATAACCAAATTGACAAGTTTGAGTAACTGGATGAGAGAACAAAGACCACTAACCTTAAGGAAGTACATAAAGGTATAAGTATTAATTAGAGCAACAAAAGAAAAGGAAGGTGTAAAGAGCCATGATCTACACAGAATGAGAAAAGATGGCTTGGAGAGTTTAAGGTTCACTGGGGGAAGCAACAAATGGGACATTTTACACGTTTGAATAAATGGATGACAGAAAAATGACAAAGTTTCGTGAAAAAGGAGGCAAGAATTACTTAGAGCATCAAAAAAGGAAGGTGTGGAGAGCCATGATCGCTTACGTCCTAACGTAGAATCGAATGCAGCGTTGGTGAGAGACATACGATTCCAGAAAAAAATCAAGTTACTCGTTGTTTTATCCTGCTCTTCTCACATATAATATGCCCAGTGAATGTTAAATTCTCCAAGCCGTCTTTCTTCGTTATGTCTACAGACCTCCAACTATATATTTTTTTATTGTAAGCAGTATTATTTGATAAAGTATTAAATGTGCATATCAATCGGAATACTTCATCGAATAACAACACACTTCGCTTCAGAACATCAAATAAAAACTGTAAGGATATTCGATAATCCATAACCATATTATAGGAACGAGCTTTCATATAGAAGTCGATTCAGTACTTTTTCTATTCATTATTATTAGGCTTTCCTACACCACGTCAAGATACAAAATAGTATTTTGGATGCATGGGATATTTTCTCGAACAGGACATAGGAATGAAATTACACGTAATATTTTACATATAACAATGTTTTATTGCCTTAGTAGAATGAAAAGGAGGAATATAATAAGCGTTAAATAAAAGAGTTTATAATATGGTGTGTATATTATGGTGTCTCTATTCGTACTAAAGAGCCTGTAAAAGAGTTTCCTGTTGGTTTCGTAGAGTTATCAGTTGAGAACATTTCTATATTACGCTGTGTACAATGCGACACGTGGTTCGCTGGGGACTAAGAAATAACCACCCACCGGAAGGAAAATGAAACACATCTTGTCTCTACTACCGTGTATAGGTAAAGAGAGAGAAAAAGAGAAACTTTATAGTCATTTCTTTCATGCTGGTTCTTAGTGTTGTAACAGAATTATTAAAAACAAATGTAGAAAACTCGAATTGGTTTAACGAGTTTATTAACTTTTGGTAAAGGGAAACAGAATGTAGAATAGAAACTAGGGAAGAGAATGTTTAGCCGTCAATGACAAACTGTTTTCAGCAAATGCTACTGCTCTTCCGGCTAATCCTCTTGATGTAGTGTATTTTTTTCCGATGGCCGGGTGTAAGCATGTGGGGAAATATTCTCCCTTACAACACTTAGCAAAACCATCTAGCGGTCGTTAGTAGAAGTTCCTTGGTAGACTAGTGGGATAAGGCTACACATATTTTTTCTTCAGTTGTTCTGATCGACGGAAACATTTCAGACTATATCATTTTAAAATGGCGGTAGCGAGAAATCTAAGAAAACATTGTTTATTTAATTTTACCGAAAGAATGGTTTTGTAACTCCTTCCTCGTTCGAATTCCTTACGTGGTTCTTGTTTACTATCCCGGTATCTTTCCTATAGTCGATTTTTAGCCTTAGATGCACATTGAAGGTAGGTCTCTCGAGTCTACTGGACTACGGTCTAAGCGCTCTTAATTCCAGTGTAACCTTTTAACGAAATAAGGATATCTACCCTTACCAGAAACGCTTCTACATGGTGCAGTAGAAATAACTTCCACATATACATCCCAGAAATACCTCCCACCTGGTAAGATATTAGCTAGATGAAGACTCCATTGCCACTTTCCTAAGTTTACAGGAACAACACAGGTGACAGTTTAAAATATGGGAGGTATTTCTGTCACATCTTGTACCTAATCTTACCATCATGTATGAGTTATATGTGGGAGGTATGTCGGTCGTACCATGTATATCTCCAGAACCATCGGATAGCAAATTAGATAATTTAAAAGAATTCATTCTAAGATTCTGTTGTAATAATGTTACCAAAAGGATATTCTGAAATTGAAAATTCTAATCTGGTTCCTGTAAGTAAAATGTTACAACAAAGTAAAGTGTTTAGCTGACAAGAGATTGATGAATAAATAAAAAAGAAGAAAGGGGCGTTAAACTATACAACACTCAGGTAATCAAAACTATTTTTGTCTTCGTTTCAATCCAATTAAAATTTAATAAGATGCACGAGAGATTTCTATTTCAAAGCACACGAATTAATATTTTACGGATTCAGTCATTTAAGATACCTAAAACTTTTTTTAAAAAAAAAGATGATCTCTGCGTTGAATAAAACCGAAAAAATCTAATTTAATTCTGGTTTCAAGGACTTTTGTTCGCTTATTCTTTATTTGGCTATTTCAGTGCAGATATTTGTTTTTTTTTACAGTGGTTTTCACCCTGTACAATACCCGGGAGCCACTCGAGGTAGAGGATTACAGAGTAAGAGGCACAACATGCGGCAGATACTTTTCTCGCACTTCCCTTCCGTTTACTTGCTTCCCTGATACATTTTATCCTTTCATCAATCCGTCCTATACTCAGTCTTTTCTCTCACTTTCAGTCCCTGTAACACTCCTGCTTAAAGATTGTAGTATTCGAGGAAACATTTTCTTGGGAGTCGGTTCCACAATGCAGTGGTTCGTGGTAAGAAGCTGCTCGATGGGAATATGAAGGCTGATCGCTGCAATGTGGGTGGCATAGCGGGTCTTAGCCGTGAAGGTTACCACTGGTGAAACTATAAAGTGTAGATCATTTGAACACTCACCATGGAAATAGCGATAGAGCAGCGACAGGCTTACGATGTCTCATCTATGAGAGTGGGGATGAAGAGTGAAAAATGCCTACAAGGACGCGGAGTGGAAAGTGAAGACTGAGCAGTTCCCGCCCATATATGACAGCAGAACTCTATTTTCGGTCTCATCTGACTCCTGATAGTGATTTTCCAAGCGTAGCGTAGATGTGGCACAAGGTCGAAATTAAGGGGTACCCAGTGAGGATCGAACTCACTACTCAGTCGTAATTGTTCTAGCGAGACAAGCTTGTTAACCATCGAAGTGCCCCATCTGACTCGTGATAGCAACAGGAGTGAGATACTTTCTGGCGCGGTACAGCGTCTTTGGCGATGGATCGTATTTATGAGTACCACTTGAGGTCTGGGCTGAGTTTCAGTTCGTTAGACGCTCAAGGCACGGGGCCTCACTGAGGGAACCTTCATTCATCACGATTGGTGAAAGTTCTGGCGATGGTGGAAGGTCACTATTATGGTTTTTATGGCATTGAATATGGCCAGCCAGTCCCCCCATTGGGCTTCTAGCGCTAGAACATAGGAGAAATCAGTTGCCAAACTCTGGTTATCGAGGGTTTTGGAAGTAAACCCATATCTACCTACAACGGATTAAATTTACGAAAATAATTTTAGACTAAATAAAGATACAACTACGGTGAGCTGATTCTGAGAGAATTTAAAGTTCTACCAGGATTCATTACTGGCGGCTACAATCTTAACAGCATTAGGTATGCAGATGACAGTGCTTATAACAAACACAGAAAGGAAACTACAGAAGATATTAATGGAAAATGGAAATAAAGTTTTCGTTTGAATGTTTTGCTTTCTTTTATTTTATTTTTTTTATTATTGGGTTCACACCCTCGTCCTTCTTTTCATGTGGAAAGTTTTATGCATTTTGTAAAAAAAAAAAACTGTACGCATCCAGAAATTTGAATCATCATGGGAGTTTTATTAGGTCCCCTGTGAAAATGTGGTATTATGGTACATGTTGAAATTGGATGGAGAAAGATGAATTCTTGTGGCGACTGCGGCAATCGTTAGAGTGAATGGGTCGTGAGTCGGATTAGCTAGGAGTAGGATATAGACAGTGACGACCAGCCTTTCCCCACTTCCCTTTCGGCTTTGTGCCACAAATACATGCATTCATGTGTTAAATAAAGAAAACGAGAAGAAAGAGCAAGACACCAATTATAAAAAAACAGAATACATGTTTATTAGCAAAAGGAACAGCCCAAGATGCAAATTACAAATTGTAGGTGCCAAAATCAAGCAAGTATAAAAATTTAAATATCTAGGAAGTATTTTTTAACGGACAACGGAATGTGCGACACCAAAATCCGAAGACGCATTGGGATTGCGAAAGATGCCTTCCAAAAGCTAAGCAAAGTATTAAGAAACAGGAAAATTTAGTTAGAAACGAAGAAAAAGAATGCTGAAATGTTATGTAATAACAGTCCAGTGGACACTCTGACAATATCCTCACAGATGAAGAGATACAGATATCTGGTTCCACAGAAGTACGCAACATGTAGGTAATGAGGAAATTTTAAGGATATTTAAAACAAAAAATCTCGTTAGAAACAAAGAAAAGAGAACTTAACTGCTATATAATATCGGTCCTCCTATATGGCTGTGAATGCTGGACAGATGAAGAGAAGACTTTGAGACAACAGAAATGTGGTTCTACTGAAGGGGGCTGAAAATACCATGGACTGAACATGTGAGCAACAAAGAAATCCTTTCTCCATCTGTGATGAGATTGTACAGCATTCACTGCCATATAGGAGTAGTACCGATATTACATAACTGTTGTGTCGGAAACCTACCACCCCTCTTGAAGATGAACTTGTCTGTGAACAAAGACTTTAAATAGTGGCACGTCGAGAGACCGATACGTTCCTGGCTGAGCTAGTTATAGACTACTCAGGCGATTTCTGTACCTTTTTACCAACCTATTAAAACCCTTTTTATTGTTACGTGTTATTTGTCGTTTGTCTCTACAAACCCCAAACCAACATCATAACAATAACAGCTTCGTACTCTTTTCTTTGTTTCCAATGAATTTTTCTTGTTTCTTAATATCAAGTTTGAGCTTCTGGAAGACAAATTTCGCTATCCCAATGAATCTCCGTATTACGGTTACGAATTTTATCCTCTGATAAAACACTTCCTCGATATTTAAATTTTTGCACTAGGTTTAATTTTGGTGTGTCTAATTTGTAATTTGCATGCTGCGCTGTTTCTTTCGCTGAATCGTGCTATTTTATACAAATACCATTTGGTGAGAGAAACAGAACAACAACAAAAACAGTAAGGATATACAAAGCCGATATAAAAAAAGCAATAAGCGTAAAAAAAATACATTCTGAAATCTTTGGTGTTATGGAAAACAGAACTTCTTTTTTCTTGCGATAAAGTTGGGGTTTTTTTTTTTCGTCAAAAAAATCCTCGGATAATAAGAGAAAACAAAGACCCGGATGACGATTTTCCGGTCTAAGAGCGGCAGGTCTAAATTAGTCTAAAAGCAGAAAATACATTTCCTTAAGCTTTTAACCACTCACACCCACATGACTAAGTGTACATCACTGACAGTTTTCGAAAAAGGAAATGTCGCCTCCTACACTTGATTCTTAGATCAGATTTAGGCAAATTGTTGTTGTTATTATTATTATTATTATTATTATTATTATTATTTTGCGTGTCGTATCCCTTCAGGACGTGAACAATCATGTCTCTCCACAACTTCCTATCTTTCCTACCTGTAAGCAATGTTTGTTACTTCATCATCCCTCCCAGTCCATGCTCTGATATACTTTTGCACAAGCTCGTTAGGTAGGTTACTCACTGTTTTCCCCCTTGTCTTCAATATCTCCTGTCAGATTCTTCAAACCCTTTCCTCAGTGGGAAATCATGGCTCTCCACAATTTCCTATCCTTCATACCACTAAGCAATGTTTGTCCCTCTCACTCTCTGTTCTGCCATTCATTTACACACGCTCGTTAGGCAGATTACTCGCTGTTTCCTGATGCCCTTCTCGTCTTAAATATGTCCTGTGAGTGTCAAATTCTCCAAGTCTTCTTTCCTCGGATTGTGTTCCCAAAATTTCAACTGTCTCTTTCCGATTGTAAGTGTAAGTGTCCTTCTTTTTCTCTGTTATTTACATTTCATTTTCGTCCTCTTTTATCAAATAACTGTAATAAGACTTCAAAAAAACACTTCACGAATTCAATGAGACATCACGAATTCCTTCGTTGCAAAGTTCAATGAACTATTTAATCTATTTTAAAAAAATAGTAGTGATATTTATTTGATATTCAGCTACGCCACATAAATATCTTTGTCTTTGATTAGAAAATGCCTTTAATTCTTACATCCTTTTGTACGTATCCGAGTAAGGAAAATATTAAGAAGCAAAAAAAGAAAGAGTGTTGAACTGCTATGTAATATCAATTTTCTTATGGGGCAATGATGGATCATATAGATGAGTGACACTTGAGGTCTGGAGTGTACTTGACTTCAAATGGAACATTTACCATGGAAATAACGATGGATCAGTAAAGGTCTTGCAATGTTTTGTCTGTGAGGAAAGGGGTTGAAAGAGAGAACTTGGCAGCACTAACCCAGATACAACGCCAGTGCTTCATATTTTATCTGATCTGACTCTTAGCAGGAAGAGTCATATACTTTCTGGAACGGTATAAGGAACCAAGCATTTTCCCAGCATCTGTAATATATATGTGTTCAACTTGAGGTCTGGGGTGAACTTTTTTTTTTTTAGTCGAGGTCACCCCAAGCAAAGCAGTATAGCCACTGAGACACAAGAGGTTACTGAGTGTGGAAGAAATAGAAACAGCTGTGTTCCTTGTATATGTAATTTCTTAATGTACTTAAGAATTTTGATTAGAATTATTTATTTTATTTTGTTTTTTTTCCCTCTCTCTTTATTTATTAATTTGTATTTTTGTCTTTTGCTTTTTATTAACCGGCACGACGGGCCCCCTCTCTTAACGTAAATTAAGTATTCTAACGTAAGAGGTAATAATTTTTTTTTTTTTAAATATAGGTCAATGGGACTTATACTAAGTTAAAACTTACTGTTAGTGTTAAAACTTAGTATTGTACACATACACAATGGTATGTCATTCCTATTTCCCAGTACTCTCAACTAGTGTAAGCCCTGAGACTACCCCGGCTACATCCCCCTCTATTGTTTTGTTTTGTCGTCGTTTGATTGTTATATGTAATAGGAGCAGGTAGACTTTCCTGCCGCCCGGTCCACACTCCTCCCCCCTCTATTGGACACGTTCAGAGGCCCAAACCTTGTTTCGTGTCTAGGAAGGGGTTCCCGGATCTCTCTCTCTCTCTCTCTCTCTCTCTCTCTCTCTCTCTCTCTCTCTCTCTCTCTCTCTCTCTCTCTCTGGCCTCTGTGCTGGTGCCGTGGAGTTTCACCCGTGATGCGTGTAGTCTGTGGCATTGCCTGTTCATTCTGAGGATACATGGTTGACAGTTCCCTGGTTGCTGTTTCCGACTGGTAGTTAGGAGCCCTAACTCTTGCGTAGCGCCTTGAGCGGCCGCTCTGATCAACAGTTGCATAATATCGGGGTGTCTGTAGTGCTATGTCGATAGGTGTCCCTGCAGTCATCTCCGGTGGGCAACCCTGAGGCCACATTATGATTCAGGCTGTGCCAAACCCCCTCTCTGCCCGCGTCTTGGGTGATAACCGTCGGCTTCCTGTAACTCAGGCCTTCTCTTTTTCCAACACCAATTACCCATATGAAGTACAAAAACCAGAAATATAAACCTAAACCAGCCTTCCAAAAATCACCCAAATCTTTAAATATCTCCTTCTCCAACATCCGTGGCATTAGAACCAACTTCTGCAGCGTTGAGTCTTTCCTCATTGCTAAGTGCCCGGATATACTGGCCCTGTGTGAGACCAATCTTGACTCCTCTATCCCTTCCTCTGATCTCTCGATCCCTGGATACCTTCCTCTCCTCAGAAAAGACTCCCTAACCCACATGCATGGCCTTGGTGTCTACGTCAAGGACCATCTCCCTCTGGCTAGAGAGTCCTCTCTTGAATCGCCGGATCATTCGTACTTGTGTCTCCGGCTATCTCTTCTCAATGCTGTAAGCTATCTTTTCTTCCTCTACCGCTCTCCATCCTCTCAGGACTGTGGGATACTCGATGTCATTTCTGACAGCATAGATAGGGCCCTCTCAGTCCATCCGTACGCTCACATATTTGTGTTTGGCGATTTTAACGCCCATCACAACCAGTGGCTAAAGAACGCTACTACCGACCTCGCAGGCATACATACTCTCAACTTTTCAGTCTCTCAATCCCTCACCCAGATAATCGATTTCCCCACGCGTTTTGCCTACAACCGTGACTGTAAGGCCTCACTCCTCGACCTGTGTTTTACCTCCATCCCTGAGTCTTGTAGTGCCACGCAGCTCTGTCCTATCGGTAACTCCGATCATGCTGTCGTGTCTGTTAGCATCTCCTTCAGCCCCACGCCCTGCAAAGAGCCTCCTACCACCAGAACCACATTCTGCTACCAACGGGCTGACTGGGACTCGTTTCGTGACTTCCCCCGCGATGTCCCCTGGGATGCTATATTTAAGCTCCCCACACATGATTTTGCTTCTGAGTTCTCTTCCTGGATTAAAGCCGGTATCGAAGCTTTCATCCCCTCCAGGAAATTCAAGGTCAAACCGCGCTCCTCCCCCTGGTTCACAGCTGCTTGCTCAGCCGCCATTGCCCATAGGAACCACTTCTTCCACCGTTTTCGTAGTGATATGTCCGACTCCAACAGACGTCTATTTACCTCTGCCCGCAACGAGTGTAAGCGTACCCTCGACGATGCCAAGTCACTATTTGCTGCTCGGATGAAGGAACGTATTGCATCCCGCAAATTTGGCTCCAAAGACTATTGGCGCCTCTGCAAGAGCGTTCTGAATAATAACAAACCCTCCATTCCTCCCCTGTTCAATCAGTTTGAGGTCCTGACCACCTCTGACGACAAGGCCGAATGCTTCGCTCGGAAGTTTTCTGCCAATTCTACGCTTGACTCTTCAGGGGTACCCTTGCCCGATTTCCCTCCCAGAACTGAGGCCCTCCTGGACGTCGGTATTGGGCATTATTTCTAACTTAGATCACCACAAGGCTACCGGTGGTGACGGAATACCAGCCATTGTCCTGAAGAAATGCGCACCTGAACTGGCGCCTGCCCTCTCTAAATTGTACAACCGCTGCCTCAAGGAGTCCTGTTTTCCTGACTGCTGGAAGTCCTCAACCATTGTTCCTGTCTTTAAGAACTCTGGCGACCCCTCCGACCCTTCCAATTACCGTCCTATCAGTCTCCTGTCCCTCTTCAGCAAAGTCTTCGAGGCCATTATCAACGCCGAAGTGATTAATCACCTGATATCCCACGATCTGCTCTCAGACAAGCAGTATGGTTTCCGCTTTGCCCGATCTACTGCCGATGTGCTTACGGCCATCACTGAATTTGTCTACCAAGCTATCCATAATAACGGTGAAGCTCGTGCCGTGGCCCTTGACATCTCCAAAGCATTCGATAGAGTTTGGCATGCCGGCCTCCTTCGCAAGCTCCAGGGTTATGGTATCACAGGTCGATTGTTTGACCTAATACAATCATTTCTGTCAAACCGGGATTTGAAGGTTGTTCTCAGTGGATTCATCTCCAGCTCCTATCCCACGAACGCAGGTGTCCCTCAAGGCTCCATCCTTGGCCCTACTCTGTTCCTCATATTTATAAACGACCTTCCTGACGCCATAGACTCCCAAGTCGGCATCTACGCTGACGACACCACTATTTACTCCTGCCTCAAACACAAATCTAGTGAGGTGGACAAAATTAACCTGGCAGCTCAAATTGAAAAGGACCTCCAATCGGTTGTGGACTGGGGAGAGAAATGGATGGTCAACTTTAACGCCTCTAAAACAAAACTGCTCTCCATTAACCACCACAAGGATCCATCCCTGCATCCCATTAGAATGTCTGAAGACCAACTTCTCGAGAGCTCCTCTCTGCGGCTGCTCGGTCTCACGCTGTCTGCTGATCTGAGATGGAACAAATACATCGAGTCAGTTGCATTAGCCACCGCAAGGAAAGTTGGTTCTCTGTGCCGAGCCAAGAAATTTTTCTCCCCGGAATCGATCCTCCAAGTCTATAAATCGACCATTCACCCTTGCATGGAGTATTGCTGCCACATATGGTCTGGGGCCCCTGCTGTTTGCCTCAACGTTCTTGATAAGATCCAAAGACGGATAGGCAACGTGATTGGCCCTGATCTGTCATCTCGTCTGCAGTCGCTCTCTCTGCCTTTTTTACAAGTACTTTCACGGTAATTGCTCAGAGCAGCTGCTCTCGCTTGTCCCTAGGCCTCGTGAATTTAAACGCCCCACGAGGCTGGCATCCCGCTCCCACCCTTTACACCGTGGAAACTGTTAGATGCAGACGTCTGTTCTACTCCAATAGCTTCATGTCTCGCACATCTCGCCTATGGAACTCCCTTCCCTATTACTGTTTCCCTGACAGTTACAACCTCCAACGGTTTAAGTGTAGCGTCAATCTACATCTCCAGTTGCCTTGATCTATCCACTTCCCTTCTCCACATCCTTTCATTTTTCATTCCTATCTGCTCTCGCTCCAAATCTTCTGCAACCTCCTTGCCTTGATCGACCCACTGTCTTTCTCTTTCTCCACATCCTCTCCTTTACCACTCCTATCTGCTCTTCCTCCAACCCTTCTTTAACCCCTTGCGTGATAGTGGCTTCCAGCCTTGCTTGGGGTGATACGCTTAAAAAAAAAAAAAAGGAACATTGCTAAGGAGCAAGAACAGAGGAAGAATAATCAGGAAGACAGCAGATAGCGATTGACAATGCATTTAAATTTTTGAAGATTAAATTTGGCTGAAAGGCATAGGACCGGAAGAGAGTTCCACAAGTGAGTAGTGCGAGAAAAGAAACTGTTAGCAATAGTATTTATGGACTTGAGTATATATAAGCATTGGAAGTAAAGAACCTCTTTGCGAGAACAAGAGTTCATCATGATTCATGGTCACCATACATTATTGTTGACTTTTGTGATATCCTGACACTTCCTATTCAGCTGAATGTCAAGAGTATAAATTTGATAACATTAAATATGCATATGACACAGTGTTGATAGCAGACGTAGAAAGGAAACTGCGGGGACCCTTAGAGGAGGTGGTAAAGGAAAGTGAGAATAGATTGTGAGAAGACAGAATATATGGTTGTCAGAAAGAGAGAAAGTCCAAGATTCAAACTCTGAATTCGTGATACCGAAATCAGACAAGTATGAATATTTAAATATCAGGGAAGTGTTTTCACGGAGCGCTGAAAATGGGACACCAAAATCTGACGGCGCAGTGAAATAGCGAATGATGTATTCCAGAAGCTAAGAAAAGTATTAAGAAACAGGAAAATTTCGTTAGAAACTAAGAACTGTTATGTACAAAGGATAGGTAGTTGTGGAGAGCCATGATCAATCTACTTGATGAGCTTGTGTAAATAGATGGTAGAACAGACTAGGAGGGAGAGTAAGGAGACAAATATTGCTTAGAGCTACAAGAAGAGGAGAGGAAGTTGTGGAGAGCCATAATTACCTACGTCTTGAAGTCACATGGCATTTTTTACAGGTAAAGATGCGTTCAAAAAGATATAAAAGTATTTAGAAACAAGAAAATATCTCATTTTACTTGATTCACATATTTTTATAATCTTGTAAATAAAAATTGCCTAGGAAGTTTCGGGTGTATACAGTTAAAGCGGTGTCAACCGAAAAACTATGCCTTTTCAAACAACGTTTTTTACGGGGTCGAAGGTTAAACTTTGTCTTATTATGGCACAAGGTCAAATACTGTAGAATAAGGAATAGGAAGATTGCATTTCGGTAATACTCTAAATGACAAGGGCCTACTTCAGATATTCAGATTATTCATTTGAACAATACCCACACGCACACATACATATATGTATGATTATACTGTTTTTAAACTACAATTTTCCTTGCTAACCGAAATCGACCTTGCTAATCGAAACGCTCCTCTGTGGCGAAATCGATAAAAGCACGTCAGACTATATGACGGTTCCGTATAGTATACAGGTTCGATTCCTGTCGGAGGATGCATATTTTCTATGACAATTTCTCGGACATTCGGAACGGTAAATGTTGTTAATACTGTTTATTATAAACAGAGCATTTACTTAAATATTTGTATCTATAAAAAGAATGTATAAAAATGTCTTAAAATAATTGTCGGACTTTGTCCATTTCATTATATATATATATATATATATATATATATATATATATATATATATATATATATATATATATACGCGATGTTGCCTCGCTCTGTCTTTTTTACAAATACTTTCACGGTAATTGCTCCGAGGAGCTACTTTCGCTTGTCCCTAGGCCTCATGAATTTAAACGTCCTACGAGGCTGGCATCCCGTTCCCACCCCTTCACCGTTGAAACTGTTAGATGAATAGCTTCATGTCTCGCACATCTCGCCTGTGGAACTCCCTTCCCTATTACTGTTTCCCTGACAAATACAATCTCCAACGGTTTAAGTGTAGCGTCAATCGTCATCTCCAGTTGCCTTGATCTATCCACTTCCCTTCTCCACATCCTTTCACCTTTCATTCCTATCTGCTCTCGCTCCAAATCTTCTGTAACCCCTTGCCTTGATCGACCCACTGTCTTTCTCTTTCTCCACATCCTCTCCTTTACCACTCCTATCTGCTCTTCCTCCAACCCTTCTATAACCCCTTGCGTGATAGTGGCCTCCAGCCTTGCTTGGGGTGATACGCTTAAAATATATATATATATATATATATATATATATATATATATATATATATATATATATATATATATATATATATATATATATATCGGTCTTGTTTGTTTCCTTTTACATTTCTTTTGGTTGGACTCATCTTGAGCCCGCCATGTTTGTAGTGGACTTTATTTCTGGAAACCACGCGTGTTACATTTCACAACGCGTATAAACACACAGTCCGCTACAAGTGAAACTAAATAGGTGGAACCGTTCGGAAGACGTCGATGACTGCGCTATCACGAACCCACAAGTCATCGTGCCCCAAATCGAGACTTTCATATGGATGGCATGCGTGGCGCCAAACTTGTTCAGAAATATCTAAATTGTCAGCCCTATACAACCGCTAAGATCAATGGTTAAAAATGAACCTTGTGGACTGGCGCTACAGAATCACAAAAAAACTGAACCGAATAACATGAAACGCGTCAATTGAGGACTTTCAACGTGAGAAACAATTAAAACGGATAGCACATGTAACTCGAAATGAAATGATGTTCTACACTCAAAAAAAGTGCTAGGACGAAAGCCCTCCCTCATCAATACTGGAAAGAACGATAACAATTACTCAACTTGAGAAAACTATTTTCCTGAAAAACTATTTTAATAGAAAGATTTTATAAATTTCAAACAAAAGTATCACTTGCTGCTTGGTCAATACTGAATGTTTCGTTATAAGGAAACGTCTAATATTACCATTATCATTATTACATATGTCCAACGGCGGAACAAGCGGATGACGATTACAACAGATCTCAATGGTTGAACCAGCGGATGAGGAGGGCTACGCATGACAGACATGCTACAGAAGGTGTCACTGGAAATTCACAGAGCAGCGGCATTTCGTTGCAGTGTCATAACTGGATTCTGCATGTCTCGTTCCATATGTGCCACAGAGGAAGGTCATGAAATTAAGTATGTGAGTCCCTTTCTGGCAAGTTGAGGTCCACCTTAAACAAATTCACACCATCGGCACTTTCTTCTATTCTAATTATGTTTCATCTCCAACTAACTATTGCAAAGCCAAACGGCGATAGAGAATGGATGACAGGAGAAGGTTTTGATAAAACTGGAAGCTTCTCGTCCAGAACCTCACGCTGACGGTGAATTTAATCATCAACGGCAGCATCATAAACGAAGTGATCAGCAAAGAAGAAATTAAATTCTTAGATAAGAAATAAAGCCGCCGACGACGACATAAACTATATTCTATAAAGTAGTTTGTTGGATACGTGGGCGATGTCTTTTGAGATCTGATGAAAATTAGTTTACTGCTGAGGTCATATACGAAGATGAAGAAAGATTTCCTTCCGATATTTTATATGCAAAACGGGAAAATTGTTGCTATCGGTTTGTTGCTTATTGAATGTGTTTAGGTCCATTTTGGCTTTTTCATTTTCTCTTTCCTCTTGCAACTTTGTCTTCCTCACCTCTTCTCGTTCTTCTCTCCTTTCTTAAGTTCTCTCTGTAAAGTATTTATTTAACACTTGTTTCTTTTTTCGTCACTCGTTCTCTTTTTCTCTCTTTACAGCCTTCTTTTTCTTTTTTTGCTTTCATTTTTCTTTTTCTTTCTCTCTTATTGCTTTGCATTCTTTCCACTTTCTGAATCATTCTCTATCCTCTTCTCTCTCTCTCTCTCTCTCTCTTTCTCTCTCTCTCTATCAATCTATCTATCTATCTATCTATATATATATATATATATATATATATATATATATACATACTTTTGGAGCCGTTTTGCTTTTGTTTCCAGAACGAGAAACATTGTTCGATCGGCAAATTAAATTTAGGGATTTAATGTTCAATTTCAAAGCGGTCAGAAATTTCTCTTTTACACCACTATCTTTAATTAATTTTGGCCACTGTAATCTTCGTACCCCCGTTTCTCTCTATATATATATATATTTCTCTCTCCCCCCTCTCTCTCTCTTTATATCTCCTTCTCTTTTCTGCCCCCTTTCTCTCTCTCTCATCGCTGACAGTATATTTGAAAAATCCGCCATACTTACATCAGATTAATATTTATGGTTTTATTTTCTCTGTTAGGATAATTTGGATTCCACCTTCTTGTCTATTTGATGACCTCCCTCTCTCCCTCCCTCTCTCTATCCTATTTTTCCTAACACTGATTACTTAACTCCTTTTCCTATATTGTCAGTCACTCAGTGGGGTCATTTGCGTAGAGACATGTATGTATGTACGGGTAGCTGTAGAAAGTTAGATCGCTAAATAAATAATCGCTGCGTAAAATAAAATCTTCTTTCATCATTTAGATAGATAGATAGATAGATAGATAGATAGATAGATAGATAGATATTAGGCTGCGAACGAAGTGATGTATATACTCACAAGGAGGTGTAATTGTAAAATGTATACACATGCACATAGATAGATAGATAGATAGATAGATAGATAGATAGATAGATATGGTGAACTCACCCGTCGATTCTGATATATGAGTTCCCAGTAATTCAGTTGACAACTGAACAGCTAGACGACCCGCACAAATCATTTAATAATAGTGGTGAATGATTGTGTAGCATCAACCATCTTTTTTTTTTAAAAAACTGATGACAAAAATGAAGCACGGTGTACCACAAAGTCTCCGAACCTTCTTTCCTCGTGTTTCAACTGAGAGTTATCCTTCCTAACTGGTTGCCAAACAAGGCTGGAGAATTCAGACTTCCCTGCTACTTAACGCTGGTGGAAAAGGGACTCATGCCTTTTCCCAAATCATTAGCGAGAAATGAACGAAACAGAATCCACCGGAAATTCAGTTAAGTCATTCCACTTACCGCGTGGATAACCTTTACATTATCCACGGATTCTCACTAGGTGCCACATACTTGTGGACATGTGCTAAATTGAGCTAAGTGGATTAAATAACTATTTGGGTAGGTTGCCGTGGAATAATGGTTAGCGAGCTTGTCTGGTTGGCCAATACTTCTGAGGAGTGAGTTTGATGCTCACTGGGTGCTTTACAACTGTCGGCACGTGTTAATTAAGCTAAGCCGAGTAAATAGCAAAGTCAGCGTTTTGGTGTTGAGTAGTGGTCAGTAAGTTCGTCTGGTTGACTATTACTACTAAACGGTGTGTTCGATCCTCACGGGGTGCCTCATACTTATGGACAAGGGGTATATTTAACTGAGCTGAGTAAATAACTAAATCGGTGTTTTGGTGTGGGTTAATGTTTAGCGAGATCCACTGGTTGACCATTACTACTGAGCAGTGAGTTCGATCCTCATTGGGTACCTAATGCTTGTGAACATGTTAAATTAAGCTAATCGAGTCAAATGACGAAGTGTAAATGTCGAAGATCACGTGGCAGGAATCCTTCTCCATACTGCTGCACTTTGCTTAATACTTGAACTGAGTTTAGTTATTCTGCTTTCATCTCCCTTTATAAGTAACGATTTTCAATAACACTCAGTTTCATTATCTGTCTATATTTCTGAGATGAGGTATTACGTACACTATTTACATTATTCGGACTATTGTCCTCATCTTTGTTGCCATATTTATCACAACGTTTCGGCCGTTGTACGCTCCTTAAGGACACATGGCACAGTGGATAAAGGCGTTGGTTAGATCCAATGACAGGACCCAAAGAGTTGTGAGTTCAATACCTGGTTAAGACAGTGGAGAACTTGGAGAGGTGAATTAACAGGAGATAACTGATAACTGACATAAATTAGCTATGACACGTGGAACTAGAACAGTCTACCCCAGAGAGCGAAATAAAGGGTTCAGTTCAACATTCCAACCACTTGAAGAAGGCCGGAGCGTACAACGGCCGAAACGTTATGATAAATATGGCAACAAAGATGAGTGCAATAGTTCGAATAATGTAAATAGTGTACTCAGTTTCATAGTGTAGACATGATAGATTTAATTAATGTTATTCATCAAAGGTAGAAATCATGTGACTTCAAATTTTCTCTGCCATGTTGTCCTTTTCTTAATCACCTGTCATTATTGAAGTTTATTAAACCAAGTGGCCAAAAGTGATTTCCACCTGTTCAGTTGACTCTGTTCGCGTCAAATGAGAAGTTCACCCAACATCGAACTCGTTTCAGTGTTTGCCATGTTTTTTTTTTAATACAGTGAACTATTTTGATTGTTTTTGTCGATTTATACTTCAACTCCATTAAAAGATTATAACTAAGTTGATATGCTCAGTCCATGATATTCCTAGTATCTTTCTGTAGAACCACAGTTCACTGGGATCAAATTTCTTCTTCATCTGTGAGAAGATCGCCCAACATTCAATGCCATATTGGAGGATCAATATTGCATAATAGTTCATCACTCTTGTCATTTTGTTTCTAACGAAATTTTCCTGTTGCTTAATACGTTACTTAACTTTTGGAGGACGTCTTTCTCCATCCCAAAGCGTCTTCGGATTTCTTGTAACATTTTCTGTCCTCTATCTAAGCCAGTGATTCGCAACCGTCGTGCCGCGGCATACGTGTGTGCCGCACGATCCTCGTAAGTGTTTCGCAACCGTCGTGCCGCAGCATACGTGTGTGCCGCGGCATACGTTTGTGCCGCACGATCCTCGTAAGTGTGCCGCGAAATATTGTCACGGCATATATATATATATATATATATATATATATATATATAAATGATGGGACTCGCTTGGAAAAACCTTGGATAGTTCGACTTGTAGTAGAACAAATCGGTACCCCAGGAAAAATGAGGAATAAAAAAAGAAAGAACCAAGAACATTAAACTAAGACGAAAACAATCGTCCAGAGTTCAAATTCAAAGTCCAAAGAAATTGAATATATATATATATATATATATATATATATATATATATATATATATATATATATAATTTATTCGAAAATTATAACATAAATATGTTATAAAATCACTACAAAAATAGCCATTTTCTTTCAACACTTCTGGTGTCTTATCAAGTGATGGTGTTGAATGTAGATATATATATATATATATATATATATATATATATATATATATATATATATATATATATATATATATATCCGTGTGTGGAAGTAATAATGGTACAGCGTTAGTATCTCAATAAATGAATAAGTATTAAACTTTTTTTCAAATAATTATTTTCACTATTCTTCGATTATGTTATTTTAATACTTTGTTTTAATATTCATTTTTAAAAAGTATTTTTATTTTTTTATTTTTATTTTTTAAATTTTCCGTTATTTGAATGAATGAATATTAACCGGTTTTTCATATAATTGTATTTAACATTCTTTGTTCAATTCAAAATTTTTACAAAGTTATATTTAATTATGAATTAATATTGTCGATGGACAGTCTACCCAGTTTTAAGTAGAAAATAAAATCCAAGTGTCGTGTCCACAGAATTACAAACAACGCGAAGAAATGACCTTTGCAAAAAAGAAGACTAAGCTAAATATGATAATATTTAGATAGGCAGGTACATGTATTTACATATTAAAAATTTCATTTCATTGTTCGAAATGATTTATCGCAAGAGGCAAAAACAAGCGATATGATACGTCAATATATATATATATATATATATATATATATATATGTGTGTGTGTGTGTGTGTGTGTGTGTGTGTGTGTGTGTGTGAAGCACACGCAAATGAAACGTCTGTGACTGCTGACCGATTGCGTGCGGTAGAAGTAATTTTAAATACGTTGAACAAAAAGAGAGAAGAGACAGGACTTACTTTCGTCACGGCTTTGTATGCTTTTCAGTCTCGAAAAATCATTGCGTTGTCATGGTAACATGTTGTTGATTGAGGCAGGACCTTTTTCGCAAACTGTCTGTCGCAGATCCAGTCCTGACTGTTCTTGGCAAGCTGTCTTTTATTGCTATGGCTCGGATCCGAATCACTGAGTTTTGCGCGGGAATGTACTCAGTATCTGACCCCGACCCTTTTCCCGGTCATTTGTAGTTCAATCGTACAAACGTCGGAGAAAGCAGATCATGTGACTTGTCCTCTCCAATTAGGTTCCAGAAACCACTTATTTAATTTAGAGCTCTGTTTGTACAGAATTGTAAAAAAAGTTTTCGTATGTACTGAATTTAGTAAGATTTATTTGTAGGCGTCTCTTACTTGTTTGTGCTTGACTTATTGACCTTAAAATATAGGAGTCTATATCCTATAAGCATTTTATTTAATAATTTTCCAATTTTTTAAAAGTATATTACTCTGAAATATGTATAACATGAAAATATACATATTTATGTGTTTTTTTAAAGTCTGTGGTTTATTTCATAACATTTAAATGTATACACTTTAAAAATCTGCAAAGTGTGCTGTGATATTTTTATTTGCTCCTAGGTGTGCCGTTACTTAAAAAAGTTGAGAAACACTGGTCTAAACACTGTTCAGATATTAACATTTTTGTAGTTGCTTTATTTTGGTTTTTCCGATTCCTGGTTCGGACTATTCTTCTTGTTGACAATAATGCATTCTGTCTTCTTGCAATAGATGTATAGTCTGTGTGGTATCTTTCACTCACATCATAGCAGCAGAAATTAGCCTTGTGTTCACGGCGGATTAAGCACATTTTACAGGAAACAAATAATAAATAACAGGAAATGCATAGTAAATTGTATGTTAATTTCATCTAATTTATTTATATTTTTGTGTTTATTGTTGTACTTATATTTTAGGTTACAATTGTCTTGTAGTACATGTGATAAAAGGGAGAATTTACGCCATAGTATATCACAGAGAGAAGTTACGTATGTGTTTCCTGTACCAAGCAAGGTTCGTGGTGAAGAGATTGAATTTAATGCCCGTATTTCCGACAAGAACAGTTTTTGTTACATGCTGAAAGTATTTTTATAATTTCTTTTATTTATTTTATACAACGATTTTATGTTATTGTTTTATTTCATTTATAATTTTCATTATTATTTTATATTTTATTTTTATTTATCAGGTCATCCCATAAGTTCTGTCCGAATTTTGAATAAAGAAAACAAGTGACCAAATGTTACATTTAATTACAGATTCAATCAACAATGTATTTTCCCTGATTATCTATGACTCCCTTCCATCTATTAACAAGCTTACTAATTCCATTACTGTAAAATTCTTTTGGCTTTGATTCGAAGAACTCACAAATGTCAGTTTTAACCTCTTCCTGTGTTACAAAAGCTGTTTCTTCCAAATGATTCTGTAAGCTACGATACAAATGGTAGTCTGAAGGAGCAAGGTCGGGACAATAAGGTGGATGAGGAATTTTCTCCCAACCAAGTTCTTCGATCTTTTGTGACGTGATTCTTGCTGTGTGTGGTCGCGCATTGTCCTGATGAAACATCACCCGTTTTCGATTCACTAGAGCAGGTTTTTTTTCCTCAAAGCTTGGTTCAAACGCTCTAATTGCTGACAGTATATTTGAGCATTAATTGTTGTATTAGGTGGTAAGAATTCAAAGTAGATTATTCCTTGGCAATCCCACCAGATTGAAAGAAGAACCTTTTGCCCATGAAGTTCCCTTCTCGGCTGTGGTTGGGGTCCTTCCCCTTTACCAAGCCACTTTCTACAACGCTTAACATTTCGATAAAAGATCCATTTTTCGTCGTCAGTCACAAGTCTATCCAAAAAAGGTGAAACAAGTTGGCGAGAATGGAGAGAAGGGCAGATGTCAACTCGGGATTTGAGGTTGTTTTCAGACAATTCATGAGGCACCCATTTTCCAAGTTTAGGAACTTTTCCAAGTTGTTGAAGATGACGATGAACAGTTGTATGGTTTGAACTGAGAACCACTGCCAATTCCTCAACTGATAAAGCAGGATTTTCTTCAAGGGCTGCTTCAAGAAGCTTTTCATCAAACTCAACTGGACGTCCGGTTCGATCTTCATCTTCAAGGGTGAAATCTCCACCTCTGAATTTTGCAATTTCGTTCATTTTAACAAAAAGTTAAAATTCGGACAGAACTTATGGGATGACCTAATATAATAATAATAATAATACTCCTACAAATCCTTTCTTCTCGCTTTTCTGCATTCTCTAGGAGTTCCTGCAGTTTCCTTTCTATGTTTACTATCACCACTGCGTCGTTTGCATATCTTATGCTTGTTAAATAATAGTTTAGCAGACTATTGTTTTTAGAGAAATTTATTGCTACGCTTTCTCATTTTGACCTTTGAAGCCAGATACAGGAAAGCAAAGAAAGTCGATTTTGATTGGCTAAAACTATCGTGGGAATAGGAGATAGAGAAAGGGATTTGAAGAGGTTGAGTCTTAAACGTCATACAATAAATATGTGGTAATTTCGTGTCTGTGAACTTGCTCCCCAGTGAGGCTGAGAGAGCGATCCCATTGCCTAGTTAGAAATGTACACTTCGACGTGTTGAATAAAATAGTTAAGTTAAAATTCCTTTGTTGAAGTTCTCTTTTTATCACCAAACTAAAACCAACACGAAGGGGCTATATGTTGCCAACAATTATATCCGCCAACAATAAATGCTAGTGACTTAATCATGATAATCCACAATATTGTCTGGGGATCCTCTCTGTCCAGAAGCTGAAAGTTTGACCAGCATAGCTGGAGACGGATCTCCAATCGCAGACCAACATACAGTATTTACTACTGTATTTATGTGAATGGGGACATACCCATTATCGTCCGTAGGTATGCTACAACATTAAGAAAATTAACTAAAGACATGAAAGCAAACAAAACTGCCGCCTTTATTTAATCATCACATGGTTACACAGCAAAACACAGACGGCTCAGCTTCATTCACTTTCCCACCGCCGTAAGGTTGGCTCTCAGTATCTTTTCTGTAAATACTTTCATGGTAATTGCTCGAATGATCTCTTCGCTATCGTACATGAGACTTTTTGATTTTAAGCAAAGTACTAGACTATCGTCGAGATCTGGCGTTGTTCTGCCTAAATGTAACCGTATGCTAACATTTTTTTCTTGCACTTCTCGCTTGTGGAGTTCCCTTCCGACTCCAAGCTTTCCAGCTCACTTTAATCTGCAAAAATTTAAATGCAATGTCAATCGCAATCTACTGTCCTCCTGCTTGCTCTTTTCTCTTCCCGTTCATTATTAATGTTTCTGTTCCTAATTCTTTCACACCCAATAATTCCTTGTGTATTAGTGGCTTTACTGCTTTGCTTGGGGTGATACTAATTTTTTAAAAAAAAAGAAATATATATATTTTTTTTTTTTTTAATCATTTTACGCCAAGTAAGGTCATAATGCCACTAGGCTGCAAGTGGTTAGTGGATGTGAAAGAGAATGAGTAGACTTCGATTAGGAGAAAGGACAATAAAAGAACAGGGTTCAGTAAGAGAGAAGATGTCGATTGGAGTTGCATTTAAATTTTTTAAGTTTATAGGTTCTAAGGTGCAAGAAATCGGAAGGGAATTCCACAGGCTAGAAGTGCGAAAAAATAAATTGTTAGAATAAAAGATTTGCATCTAGTTAGTTCAATAGTAAAACGGTGACATCTTGTAGCTAATTTAGTAGTACGCTTCATATTCATGCAGTTAAGGCACCAAGGAGGAAATCGCTTCACAACAATTTCTTGGAAAATATTTGTAGGAAAGACAAAGTGAATGCACGTCATTGCATTGAGAAATTGACTGATGTCGAGATGCCAGATCAGGATCAGTTACATCACAGACTCTTCTTTGAATTTTGTCACGAATCTCGAGATATAGACTAGGAACACCAGATCAGATATGCAGTATTATTTAATGCACGGACGAATGGTACATTTATAAATGTGCAAAATGGATTCTGCCAAGACAACTTGTATATATATAATTTTGTCACGAATCTCGAGATATAGACTAGGAGCACCAGACCAGATATGCAGCATTATTTAATGCACGGACAAATGGATTCTGCCAAGACAACTTGTATATGGAAACTGATTTAGTGATGACTGTAGAGCTACACTGAAGAGGCCTGGTCTTTGAGCGAGACGTTGGATCTTTCATGGGAATAGTCAGGCAACAACAAAATTTAGAAGGTACCGGGTGAGAGGAGAAGAAATATTTGGGGGCTAGTATTGTAGACATGTGTAGTTGGAAGGCAGGATGGAGAAATGGATTGTCGCTCGGATTGAGGAATCGGAGTACCGAGTTCGAATTCCACTCGAGTTCATTACATTTACTTACGTGCTAATACCCTTGGGAAAGGCATGAATCCATCTCTCCCCCAAACTATGGGTAAAAACTGAGTCCTATAACCTTAGGTGACAACTGGTGTAAGAGTAGGAAAAAAACTGAATTCAAAACCTCTAACTATGGGTAAATAGTAAGAAAGTCTGAGCCCTGTAGCCATGGTTAGCAACCAGACTAGGATAAGGACAACTCTGAATTTAAATCCGAAGCCGGAGTCTCTAAGGTCCGATGTCATATTCTGTTCTGGCTACTCCTGAGACAACATCAGTGCCAAGCTGTATTGGTTTCTGCCTTTCCAACATCGGTGGCGTGGAGAGGGGAAACGTGCTTCATGGGCAACTGTTGATGACTCATGGTGATTTTTAAAAACAAAGTGAACACGCTCTGTTATATATATATATATATATATATATATATATATATATATATATATATATATATATACGATGTATTCCAGAAAATATCGTGTTACAATAAAGAGTAATGAGAAAGTTGATGAACTAGCAAAATAAATCCTGAAACATTGAAAGAAATAATACAAATTTCCGTATACAGATTTAAAAAATAAAATTAACGCCTGTATAAAAAGCAAATAGCAAGAAATAAGGGACACATTCCCATAAAAAACAAACATTACGAACATCAAACAAGAGTCAGACAGGAAAACACAACACGACTAAAAGGGGGGCAAAGAGGAGACACTGTACTAACGGGAGTTTGTATTGGACAGACTAGACTAACTCGTGTACTTCTAGAGACAATAAAAAAAGGACATGACGTTTATACTTAATATCAGGAAGAGTCAGTTGAAATTCCTCTGGCACATAATGAGGAAAGAGGGCTTAGAAAATTTGATACTCACAGGGCATATTGAAGGCAAGAGGGATAGATGAAAACAATGCATAACCTACCTGGTGAGCTTGAGTGAATGAATGGTTGAGCAGGCTTTTGGAGAGATGGTGAAAAGACACAATTTACTGTGAGCTACAAAAGACAAGAAGTTGTGGAGAACCATGACTGCTAACATCCTGAAGAGACACAGCACATAGAAGAAGAATTTCACATTATAAGAATATACTGCACATAAAGTGGGGGTTTTGTTTCTGCTACTATGCAGTAATAAACTAACTTCCATTGAGTACTTAACTGTTAACTAATAAACTAACTCTACTGACATTTTTTTATGGCATGGGAAAAGTCACATCAGTAGGCACCTTAGTGTAGGGTAATGATTAGCAAGACTCATATTATTTCTGAGTAGTGGGTTCATTCCTCACTGGGTGCCCCATTGCAATCATATATTGATAGTTAAGCACATTCTGATTGACTGTAAAAGCTATCAGTAAATACAACAATGTCATAAATAAAAAAAATATTGTTTAAAGATAGTGGCCCCTGGCCGGATAATAGGATTTCTAAAAGAAATAGAAATTCCTTTAAAATTGTTTATGTATAGATATATAACAATAACTGGTTTTAAAAAATCTATTTAAAATAAATTGTAGCTACCAAAATGAGTCCTTCCATCTATTGGAAAAAGGGAAAAAAAGAAAAGTATATATGTATATGTAATATATGTATTCACCTGCTTAACGTAAAATGGTTCATTAGGGTTGACACACCGTTAAACAAAATCAAACCAAATCAGAAAGTATCCAACTATTTTCAATATCTCCATCGTGTACTTTATGTTTTCTGCGGGGTTTTGGGTAAAACATCACATGGCCCATATTTGCCAGCCCCCTCTCATCCAGTTCAGATTTAGTTCCCTACGATTTCTGGCTTCTTAAAATTGCCCTTGAAAAAGAGTTCAGACCGTGGACGAGATTATGGAGAATAATGTGAAGCAGCTGATGGCGATCCTTAAAGAAGATTTTTCAGACTGTTTTGAAAATAATGAAAAAGACACCAGGTTGATTGTGTGTAGTCCTAAGGAGAAGTCTTTAAAGAATTTAAAGGCACTGTTGCAAACACTAAAATAATATTGTGAAGTTATTTTTGCACATAGTTCGTCTGTAGTTACATGAAGCTTTTTCCCGTACGGACTTCCATACATATCTGAAAAACGTTGTCGATCAAATCCTTAATGTTTTCAAATCTTTGCTTTAAGTTTTCAACAGATTGCAACTACGGTCCTCTAAACCTTTCACGGAATAAGACCAAACTCGAGAATATAATTCTTAATGAGTAGTTTTAGCAATGTCGATAGAAACATCTACGAATACCCCCCACAGTGAATGAGTAGAAACTTAGCTGTCCATATATCAAGTCTTTTTACCAATCAATACATCTCAACATGTGTTGATGAGGTAATTAATTCTATGACTTCCCATTCACCATCCTTGACCGTAGAATGTTCTTTCTTGTCGGCAACAATCACCTTTCATCAGCTAACGAGAGGCGATTCACTTGTATTTAAGCGACTCAATCAAAAAGCTTGGAACCCAGAGCTGTTATTGCAGAAACCAGCACTTCGTTCTATGGTTTGTAACATAAAAGAGTTGTTGAATGCCTTTCATAAGAAGATAAAATTGACCAGTTAATGAAGGTTTTTTTTTCATTTAATTTCGAAATTTGCTGTCACTGACCATAAAGGGGGTGCAACAGTTACGTTTAGATTTGAACCATTCTTCTTCTTCTATGTGCCGTGTCCCTTCAGGACGTTGACGATCATGGCTCTTCACAATTTCCTGTTTTTTGTAGCTCTTAGTAAAGTCTGTGTTCTTGCTATATCTTCTAATGCCTATACAGCCACCTATTTACATAAGCTCGTTAGGTAGGCTGTGCGCTGTTTTCCTCTATCCCGCCTTTCTTCAATATGTCTTGTGAGTCTCAAATTTACTAAGCTCACTTTCCTCATTACGTACCCTAGAACTGTCTCTTTCTGATGCTCCGTGTCCTATTTTTTCCATTTAACCTAAAACTTTGTTGTTGCTCACATAGTCAGTCCATGGTATTCTCAGCATCCTTCTGTAGAACCACATTTCTATTGCCACACGTCTCTTCGTCATCTCTGAAGAGATTGTCTAGTATTCGCTGCCATATAGGAGTATTAATATTACATAACAGTTCATCGGTCTTTTCTTAGTTCTTAGCTAAATTTTCCTGTTTCTTAATACTCTATTTAGCTTTTGGAAGTCATCTTTCGCTATCCCACTGCACATTCAGCTTTCGGCGTCACATTTTCCGTCCTCTGTTAAAACACTTCCTACATAATAAATTTATGTACTTGATTGATTTTGGTGTCGCATGCTAGGCTGTTTCTTTTACTGACAACCATATATTCTTTTTCTTACAATCGATGTTTAGTTCTTTCTTCTCTCTTTCCTTTATTACCTTCTGTAGGAGTTCCCGTAGCTTCCTTTCCGTGTCTGCTATCAACACTATGTCATCTGTATATGTTGTTAAGATTGTGGCAGCCAATAATGAATGCTGGTAGGATTTCTAATTCCCACATGATCGCATCATGGTAATGGTTGAATAAGTCCGGTGAGGAGACGCCTACTTGTCGTCCTCCTCTTACTATTCCTGTGCATTTACTGAATTCATGTTCTATCCGTCTGCAGATGATTTGCTCTCAATGTAAATTCTGTATTATTCTAAAATATATCACGCTTACTTCGCAACAGTTCTCTGTTTATCAAATGTTTTTCCATAATCTATAAAACATAGGTATACATTCTTTAACCTTTGTATGGATCTTTCTGATATCATTCTGAGCACAAATATTGCATTCCTTGTTCTAGTGGCTTTAACGAAACCATATTGTTTTATTTTTGATCGAATTCTACGACACGCTCTATTCATCATAATTCGGATGTTTTATTATGTGGCCCATTAGGTTGATTGTCTGATAGGGTTTGCATTCTTTTGCACCTATATTCTTAGACATGACTGTGAAAATGGATCTGCTTAAGTCTTCTAGTAGATCACTACTGTTGTATATTTCATTTATTATGTC